>JAANYP010005158.1:0-556180 GCA_020465985.1 Centrapalus pauciflorus
CTCTCTCTCTCTCTCTCTCTCTCTCTCTCTCTCTCTCTCTCTCTCTCTCTCTCTCTCTCTCGTGTGTGTGATGCAGCGTAACAAATGATAAACAGTTTAATCTGTTGATCCTAAGAATTTCCATATTAAACTCGACTAAAAGTTTGTTGATTACTCAAAATACTAACAATTAGGCTTCAAAAACTAATAGAACTCAAATTTTGGAGAATGGAAAGCTTTTTTTAATTGATAATTTGATCACTTACAATGCTTTAACATAGTTTAAATAGATATGGGAAATTAAAAACGGATCAAAAAACTCAACGGGTCGACCCAAGGAACCAAAACAAAACCCCAAAAAACCATAAAAATCCATTAAAAAGCCTGTAACTTTCACTCTGGGTCGAATTTGAGCCAAACAGTTGGGCACGATTTGTCACTGTGTGGAGCTCGAGCCAAAGAACGTCTGGACACCTGACGGGCCCCAAACGGAGACCCGAGTCAAAAGTTAGGGCCCTTTACGTTTACCCCATTTTGTTGCGCATTCTGTCTTGGGCCTTCGGGAACATTATGGCCCGATCATCCACACTGGGGCCTGCATCAGAGAGAGAGAGAGTGTGTGTGTGTGTATTCTATATATATACATAAGGCATACATTTTTTCGATCATTTTAAATTATTAATATATTTTTAAAGGAAGAATTTCATATATACTCCTTCAAAACTTCATAATATCATATATATCCAACCTAAAATTTTAATATCATATATATCCCTCCTAAACACCATAATATCATATATACCCAATTTTAATTATTAATATCACATATATCCCTCTTAAACATCATTAATATCATATATATCCAAATTCATTAATTTATTTATTTTTAAAACATTTAAAACTCATAATTAATATTGCATATTAATTAATGACCAATACACTCTTACTCATTTCTTCTTTCAACTAAACTTCAAGATATCATATTTATCCAACTTAAATTAAAATATCATATCCCTTTTAATAATTTTATATAATTTATTTTTGTATATAACTATTGTTTATTTAGTTTACTTTTTTTAATTTTTATATTTAATATAGAATCTGAGTTATAATTTGTTATCCGATGTAATTAGTTGTGTATAATTTGTGTTAACTACAAGATTATATATATAATCATATATATTTAAAGTTCAGTTTTTATAATAATTTGTTTAATAATTAGTATCTAGAATATATTTTAATAGTAAAGGTTTTTTTAAAAAAAAACTGAATTTTTACTAATGAAATAACCATTTATTTATAATTAAAAATTTACTAAAAATATACAAATTTCATCCGCTAAATTTAATATTAAAATATTTTCTAGTTTTATTAAACAAATTATTATAAAACTGGACTCTAATTATATAGGATTATACATACATATATATATATATATATATATATATATATATATATATATATATATATATATATAATCTTATCATTAACACAAATTATACACAACTAATTACATTAGGGGTGAGCGACTGATACCATTTCCGGAACCCGAACCGGTACCGGTACTGACCGATACCGAATTAATATATTCGGTTCGGTATTCGGTTTTTAAATTATCTAAAATTCGGTATTCGGTACTCCGGTTCGGTATTCGGTTTTTAAATTAGCTAGAATTCGGTATTCGGAACCGAATCGGCACCATATAACATTATACGGTTCGGTATTCGGTTCTTTCAAAACTAATAATTCGGTTTCGGTATTTTCGGGATCGGTACCGGTTCGGTACGGTCCGGTACCGAGCTCACCCCTAAATTACATCGGACAACAAGTCATAATTCATATACTAGATTAAATATAAAAATAAAAAAAAGTAAAGTAAATAAACAATAGTTATAAAACGAATGCAAACTTGAAAAAAATTTGAAATTAATGTATTAGAAAACAAAAAATATATACTAAATAAAAAAAATAAAATGCGATACAACTATAAAACTCTAAAATAAAAAGAAAAGAAAGAAAATAATATGTAATCAGTTAATTGTATATAGATTACTGTTGAAGAAAAAAACAAATAAGAAAATATAATAAGACGATACGATTTAATAACAAGTGAGAAAAACACGATACAATTTTTTTATTTTTATTTTTAATGTTAATTTATTTTAGTTTGAAGAATTTATTTATTAAAGCTTACAAAAATAAATTATATAAAATTATTAAAAGGGATGTGATATTTTAATTTAAGTTGGATAAATATGATATTTTGAAGTTTAGTTGAAAGAAGAAATGATTAAGGGTATAATGGTCATTAATTAATAAGAAATATTAATTATGAGTTTTAAATATTAAAAAAATAATTAAGTTAATGAATTTGGGTATATATGATATTATTGATGTTTAAGAGGGATATATGTGATACATTCAAGCTCGAGAGACTCGGCAATTCATTGAAAAAAGTATTTATAAATATATAAATTGATGGGTTGGTGACTCGATCGACTCGACAAGGCAAGGCAAGACTTGACTTGACACTCAACTCAACTCAATTTTTGTGCATAAAATATGGTAACATTGTAAATAAATGGAAGCTCGATTAGACTCCATAAAGATCACGAGTCAAGTAGTTTAATACTCAAGCTCAACTAGACTAACACGACAAATTACCTATTAGCTCGAGATCTACATAATTTACATTGAATCTATCTCAAATATTTTTCGAGTTGATCTCTAGTAAGTTGACTCAACTCAATTATAAATCAAGTCCTAGTTCGGTAAATAAATAAACAAAAATACCCCAATTCTTGGTTGTAACTCTTTTTTCTTAAAATGAAGGATTTATATTGAAATAACACCACATACCTTTATAAATTCATATTGATCGCTATGTTAATGTTTTTTCTAATTCAGTCCATATATTTCTTTCTCGTGTTCATTTTATTTCCTTTATATGAGTAAAGACGATAGAAGATAACCAAATCAATAAAAGATATATAAGATGATGATCTTCTTTTATATATATTATTATAAAAAAAACTTATCATACATTCTTATTTATATAAGAAAATAAAACGATGCGTTGATATCTTGGCAACAAGGGGACAAGGAGGTTGATGTATCTCAAAGTTAGGATAAAATGGACGGCTAGAAAAAGACATGAATATTCATTATCTATCAAATATCAGTTTCTAAACGTGTGTTGATTTTAATGGTTTCAGTTTAGTCATTTAGAATAAGTTACATCTTGTAGGTACTAGTTCATATCTATTGGATGTTATAATCTTTTGTAATTTTAATTCTTTAAAACATTTCTAAATTTTGGAAATTATATGATGACAGACTAAGATCGATATCTTCTCAGCTATTCGAAACAAGGCTTTATTTTGGATAGAAAATAGGAGCAGAAAAAGTGAAAATGAGAGAATTAATTTGATCGCGTACATATATATATCCATGGATGATGGATGTTCGGGTTGTAGCTGATGTGCCGCTAGCACACCTTTGTTTTAAATATAAAAATGGAAATAAATAACTAAACTAGCGGACAAATAGGCAAGTATTACCTATCGTATACTAGTATAGCTAAGTAAGTCCGGGTTGTCGATCTCAGGGATAATTGGATTTGCAAAACAATAAGAAGCAGATTAAAATTTAGATAGCCGAAATTGTGTAAGATTTATCATTAAGATTTCGATTATCAAATGAGTGTACAAATACCGTGACAATAACAACGAGAGAAGGATTAAAACTTGATGATTAAAGGATGATCACTTGGGATTATTTCCCTTAACACATGAATGATTAAGTAATGATAATGCCTTGGAATAAAAATATGCTATTGCTTAAGTTATTCAATAGCCAAGATCACTCAAAGACTATCAAATATCTTAATTCCTTAATTAATATAGAACTATCAAAGGATCACTCCCTTGAGAATTTATACCAATTAAGATATGAGTGTAAATTCAAGTATCAAAATATTATGCAAATAACATTTGGTACTAAAAGATACATTCATAAAACAATGAAGATCACTCAATCATTATTTTACAAAAGTTAAGAACATACATTCATACTCATATATTGGTTATTATCACGGATGATGTTTTCACTTCACAATGTTAACATAATTTGCATTAGACTCACATCCTTACACAAATTATATAATGATTCATAGCAAAACATTAATATATCCATTTTCCATTACTCTCACAAGTTAAAGGATTTGAACAAAGCAATAAAAATCACTTCATTTAGCATAGATATTAATAAACCCTAACTCACATCAAAGGTTAATCAACATCCAAAATGAATCAAAACATGTTTTTGCAAACAAATCACTACATTCATCCATAATAACAACTAAACATATTCATATTCCAAGTATTACATAATCATCATCAAATGTTAAGGTATTTCATACCCAAATGATCAAAAAGTTACTACTCCATCATATTGAAGAGTTTTACAACACAAATTGCCAAGAACATTGAATAACAATTCAAAAATCAAGACAAAATGAAGATGAGATTACTCCCCTATTGATGAAATCGGTGTTAGATGGTTGAAATGGATGGAAACCCTTCAAAAATCGAGCATCAAAACGACTTCTATCGCCAAAAATCGCCACAGCAACCCTCTATATTCGAAATCTGCTTTTCAAAAAACGAGTTTATGAAATTATATACAGTGGCATTTACGCGCCGCGCTTTTGTGGGAGCGCGCCGCGCTTTTCAAAAGACTGCTCTCCTATTGGACCTCCATTGAAAATGATTAAAAATTGCAACTTGCTGAAGCCATTTACGCGCCGCGCTTTTGTGCTGGGCGCGCCGCGCTTTTGGATGACAGAGTCTGGTTGTGGTTCTGCTGAATTTACCGCGCCGCGCTTCTCAGATACGCGCCGCGCTTTTTCCAGGACAGCTACTTCAAGTACCTTTCACAAAACCTGCTCCAAATAACAAAATTTCAACAAAAAACCAAAACTTGCATAAAAAGATTACTATAAGTAATATTAATATGTAAATCAAAACAAATATCGCCTGATAAATATACACAAAAATGGCGATATCAAATATTCCCACACTTGACAATTGCTTGTCCTCAAGCAAACATCAAAACACACATTAGATCGGGGACAAAATTGGCTCTCCAAGGAGCATTTAAAACTTTCAAGCACTCAATCAATATCATAGAACATAATATACCCTTATTGGCTTGCAAATTTTGAAGGATAAACTTTGAAGCACAATGCAAGAATCCAACTAAGCATACATGGCTTTCACAATTTAAGTCATCATGATTAATATTCAAAACTAAACACCTCACGAAAAATAAAGACACTCAAGCACTCAGTGTTTAAGCGAAATCAAGGTGCACTCTCATTGCACGAAATTGAAACTGTCATGAGCATAGGCTTGCCAATCAATCTAATCTCCAACACTTTCTTATTGAATTGCAAACATCAAGAGGTCTTTACAAGGGTTGTAACGGGCTTGGGTTTGGGTGAGGAACTTTTGGTTAAGTGACGAAATTAGCCCAACTAAAATGAATCAAAGATAAAGGGATTATCTAATCAAACAACACAAGACACCATCTATCCAAACCTATGCAACTAAACAAAGAATGGACTCCACTACTTTTGATTTGGCAATTTATAACCTTCCATTCTTCTAGCTATAACAACTCAATTGAAAATACTCTATATTTACATTACTATGCATCTTTGATGCTCTTTCTTTTTCTTTTTCTTTTCTTTTCTGCATTTTCATTTTTTTTTTCATTTTTTTTTTCATAAAACTTTCAAAGCATGTGTACAATCACTTTGAAAGGACCACTATAAACATGTATATACTTCAAGTGTCTATTCTTCTAGGATAGCTAACTCCTAATTTTGACAACATAGAAGTTGGGCTAAGGGTGACTCAAGTTAAAAGGATAGAAAGGCTAAAAGCTAATAGGTTTTAACACAACAAAGAGGGTAAAGGCTCAACTTGGCTTCTAGGGAATGTTTAGGCAAAAAGGAAAAGGAATAAAAGGCTAAAAAGAAGGGTGTTAGACCTAAATGCCTCTATCACACGAACGCAATAACAACAAGAAATGTGTTCTTGAAAAGCATCAAAACCGGCAAGTTCTACTATGAATAGTGACAATCGGCACACACATAACCAAATGAATTTTTGAGCAACTAATATATCATGAATGCTCTTAAAGGCTCAAATCTTACGAAATGAAAGGAACATGGGTTATGTTGTGCAAGCTTTGATTATTAAACAATTAAACATGAAATATGAAACCCAAAGATATCCCCATTCATCAACTTACATCACTTGTTTGATTTATTTCCAAAACATACAATCCAAAAGAGATAATGATGCACGATGATATTTGAGATTACTTGAAAGTTTATTTTGAAAAAAATTTCTCCAAAATTTGTCCCAAACTAAACATGTATTTTATGCTTAACTTGACAATATAAAGATGGTGGGACAAAAATATGTAATAAGGGTTATGTAACCCTCCTTCCCACACTTGAGGATTTCATTGTCCTCAATGAAACAAAATTCACAAACATTTGCAGTAAAACATATAACATGAAGCACTAAGCAAAAGGGCGTGGAAAGAGACTCCCTGAATGATGCGATTGGCAATGAAGGTAGATCATCAGCTTTTGTGCAGTGCCAATCAATTATGCACGTACGAGTGAAGCTGGAAATGAAGGAGCAGCTATAACTCTGTGCCATGAAATGCATATCATCAGAAAGTGCCAAAAAAAAAATATATATATACTATGAAATAAAAAACTTAAACCTACCATAGATTAATGTCAAACAAAATACGTTCAAGTAAACAACCATACCAAAGTTTAGTCTGTGGAAAGTAAAAGTGCAGAAAATAAATTGTTCATCGGCCATTAGCCAGATCAAGAGACAAAATTCAAAAACATCACATTCAAAGCAACCACTCATTGAATGAAACAACCACTCTATTGCGGAGCCGGTGGACGATGATATGGATGACCCGGGGGATAATAAGGATGAGCTGGCCATTGTGATGATGATCCCGCAGACGATCCTTGTGGTGGCGGATATGAGAAAAAAATTCTCTATCGTCTGCTGGAGGGAGTTTTGGGTCTGCTCAATGGCGTTCATACTTCTCTCATACCCATCGGCTCGCCTTCCATAAGCTTGTACCTCCTCTCGGTATGTCTGGACGTCTTCCCTATAATGTTGCACGTCTTGCCGGTATTGATTAACGTCCTCTCGGTATGCTTGTTGGTTCACCGAGAGAGTGTTGAAATGAGCGTCCAAATTATCAAATCGGCGACGATTCTCCACTTGATAATTATCCTGGGCAATCCTGTAAGAATCCATAGCAGTTAAAATATTGTTAAAAGATGCATCCCAAGGATATGGTGGAGGTCCGAATTGGAAGAATCCGCTTTGAGGTGGTTGTTGCTGCTGTTGTTGTTGTGGCTGTGCTTCTACTTCTTCTTCTTCTTCTTCTTCATCATTCGCTGCTGGGGCTGGTCTTCGTGATGCCAGATGGAGAATCCCTTCCGTTTTTTCCAAAAAATTATGAGCAATGAAGTAGTGCTCATCAGTGTTCTCCACCGGGTATTCTAATCTAAGCCCCCGAGCTGCCTGACTTGTTAGAATCCCTAAAGACTGTGCAATCCGCGAAATGAATCTTCCAACACAGATAGCACTCGTTGGGCCCTTACCCGCTGCCTTTGTAAACTGTGTTGCCACGAAATAAGGCACACAAAGATGGATATCATTGGTCATCAATGTGAACATGAAGAACAAGTATTCTGCAGTAATACGTTCCGGGCTAGACTTTCTTGCAGTTAGGGATAAGGAAATGCATCTGTGAAGAAGTCTATGGAGTGGATTGATCAACGCGGATTCCCGGGCATCACTAGGCACAAAGTGGCCTCTTCCGATCATCGCCCAGAATTCTTGGTCTTTAAAGTTCCCAGGCTTCTTTTTGAACCCAGCATCAAGATATGCCATGAAGTTGGGGTGAGTTGTTTCTTCTCCAGTATATAGCCCCATCCACTCGGCTAACTGTATCACTGAACACCTTCGTTGGACTCCTCCTAGTCTGAATTCAATTGCCGACTTTTTGTTCATGTCTTTTGTTCCTTTATTGAATTCATAAGTGGCAAGGAATTCCAGTGTAAGCTCAGTATAAACATCATCTTGGATGTTCATTAGGTTTAACCAGGCGTGTGACACAAAATTGTTGTACCGAATGGTGAAGAGGCTTCTAAGTCTTGCCCCCACTGAATCATTCCCATCAGATGTCGGCACAGTATCTAAAATTCCCCAGTTGATGACTCGACTATTGTTAAATGTTTTTGCTGCCAGGTCATGCAGACGCTTTTGATATTGATCCTTCATAGCAGGCGGGAATTTAAAGTAGGAATGATTCCAGTTCAGTGGAATCCTATGATGCTGGGGAAGCTGTAATTCTGGCTCCTGAACTTCTGGAAGCCATTCGTCGTCATCATGTGATAGACGAGAAGAAGAAGTTCCGGCTTTTGATCTCTTTCTACCTCCAGCCATTATCTATACAAAACAAAAGAAAACAAATTAGGATTATATATATGAAAACCTTAAGATGTTAGTTATACAGAATGATTAAAGAAAGTAAGTGTACTTTCCCACACTTAAATAACAGACATCATATACTATATACTAAGCTAGAGCACAACATTCTAAAAACACATTATGAAGTTAACTATGTCTAGCAAAAGCAAACTGTCGCCATCATTAAACACATAATCTTCCTCTTCATAGCTCCCACAATGAAACTTCCCATACTTGAGTAGTAGCATTCCTAGATATATTAACATACAAAATAACTCTAAGAAATTTAATTGCCGCAACAAAAATATACACCATACTTATAAACATCAATCCTAGATCCTAAATAAAATCACAAGTAACTTGTGAACAAAACAAGGATCATCATCATATTAGATAATAAACAAGAAGGGAAATATCACTACTAAGTATACATGGTAGCATACTAGAAAAACAAATAACTAGAATTAACGAAACAAGAACCTCTAAACTAGATAATGTACCAACAAAACCTAAAAGAAACAACAAAGCATACTAGCTAATTAAACTACATTTGGATGAAATAATTAAAAAAAATAAAAATAAAACAAGAGTGAATCCACTCACATTGTATAGAACAACCTAAAAAAAAATTAAAGAAATTAAGAGAAAAATACCTATCAAGACGTGGGAAAGCAACAAAATGGGGTAATCTATGAAAATCCGGCGAGATCTCCGGCCAAAATCAACAAAATCCGGCGGTAGGTGAAAGTGAACCTTGGAATGACCAAAAACTTCTCAAATCTTCCAACAAAAACTTAGATTTATGTATAGTATGCTTTGAAAGTGAAAGATTTGAAGAATTTTTGGGAGAAAGATGGTAAAAATTGGTGGATAATGACTGATTTTCGGTGAAAAAAAACGAGAGAAAAAAATAAGTGAAAGTGGGGTTGCAAAGTGATAAAATTCGGCTAGGGTTTCTGCACATATACGCAGCCGACGCGGCGCGTTTTCTGGAAAAGCGCGGCGCGCTTTGCGCTTTGCCAGCCTAGTCATGCATTCAAGGCTTGTACAGTTTTACAGTTGACCCGGTCAACGCAGCGCGTTTTCTGCAGAACGCCACGCGTTTTTGTTGACAGAAAACAGACCAGATTCTGATGGTGGGTTACGCGGCGCGCAATAAGAAACCGCGGCGCGTCTTTTGAAAGGCAAAATTTATAAACCATTCTGTTGATATTTACGCGGCGCGCTTTCGAAAAACGCCACGCGTTTTTGAACAGCAGAATCTTGCAAAACTTTCTGTAATTTATTACCGCCACGCGCTTTTGAAGTGCGCGGCGCGTTTTTGAACAGCAGATTCAACAACAGAAAATTTTCCAGAATTTCCACAAACACTTCAAAATTCAATCCGACTTCATTCAAAAATGGTTATTCAATATTGGCGCAAATTTAGTTATAAGAATTATACGCACGAAAAGCAACCAATATAGATCAAAGAAGTCTGTGACTTACCACTAACAATTATACACAACCATTCACATGACTTGTAACCGTTTCCGACTCATCCACATTTAAGCATACAAAAAGAATACTACGGTTACCACAACTCAACTTCTTAAAACACAACTAAGCTATCTATTACTAACAAAAATTCACACAAAGACACAAACATGAAGCTTATAGCAGAGACAATGGCTTGTTTATTTATGAGTCCTTAGCTTGACTCATCCCTTCAATCCTCTAAGTTGAAAATGGAACAAGATTGATCTCCTCAACCTCTTCAACACACAGAAATCTGGGACGTAAGAGAGAGGAGCGATGAAGGAGAGAGAGAAAGGCTGAGAGGATCGAGAGGGGAGAGGGAGAGGAGGAGAGTCGAGAGGGGAGGAGAGAGAGGGTGAGAGGAGGAGAGGGAGAGAGAGTGGAGGAGATCGGAGAGGGGGAAGACTGGTAGCCGGGAGGAGAGGGGTAGAGAGTGGGACAGGAGAGCGAGAAGAGTGGGAGACGGGGGGGATGAGCGAAGACAGGACCGGAGAGGGGGAGTCGTGGGATAACGGATGAACGAGAGGGGCGAGCGGGAGATCGAGAGAGGGAGATCGAGAGAAGAAGGACGGACGAGGAGAGAGAGAGGAGAGGGGGAGGAGCGGAATGGGAGAGAGAGGGGGAGAAGGATGAGGGAGGTGGAGAGAGAGAGAGAGGAGGAGGAGGGGGAGAGAGAGACGAGGAGAGAGAGGAAGATGAAGAGAGAGAGACGAGAGAGAGAGAGAGAGAGAGAGAAGAGAGAGAGGAGAGAGAGAGGATGAGAGAGAGATGAGAGAGGAGAGAGAGAGAGAGAGAAGAGAGAGAGAAGAGAGAGAGAATGAGAGAGAGATAGAGAGAGAGAGAGAGAGAGAGAGAGAGAGAGAGAGAGAGAGAGAGAGAGAGAGGCAACAACACCTTCAAACCCGGCCCACCTGAGAATGTATATATTAGCCAAAAGCGTGGCTGCCCCCTTAAATTGGACACTAGGAATTTTCACCACTCTCCTTACCATCTCCTTCTGTTTCTGTCCCCACCAAAGTTTGGTTATACAGTTGCACATAAACTATTCCACGTATTTTTAACCACCTTAAACATATATAGCATGATCATATGTCTAAAGTTATATAATCTTAATTATTATATGATAAATATACCAAAAAACCATGTTGTTAACTTATTTGAAACAATGTTTCTTCATTAGTAGCACATAATAGAAATCGTAGATGATTTTTACTATAACAAAAAAAAAAAACGTATTTTCACATGCAGATACAATTACATGTCGACAAGATTTTTAATTAACTTTTTCCTTTGGAATATTATAAACAATTAATTAGATATAGAATAAATAAAGATGTTATATATTAATCCAAAAATCTCAAAGGGTGTGGCCGCGTTTAAATATATAAATATCATTTAACATTAGTTATACAAAAAAAAAAATGTTATTTGGTTAATTAATATGGAAAAATAGTTTAAAAAAAAAAAGGATATCATGGACGTACTCTAGTGTTGCATTTCCACATGCCATAACATTAACACTACCATAACCACACTAAGTGGGGATGTTAGGTATCCACCAACATAACAAGGAGAGAGGGAGGAATAAAAATTTTAAATTCATAAAACTAGCCAATTCTTTTATTTACTTTTTCTTTTATAAATATTATCCAACGACTATCAAAGATAACTTTTATTAAGTTTAGTTTTCAAATAAATTATTTTCAACTAACAAATTGATGGTTGACATTATTGTAAATGCAATATAAACATTTCAAAAATCTAAATAAATTTAGATCATGAAAAACTAAGCACTTTAATACAATAATCAATCATATCACAAACTTAAATTACAACACCTACACCATCTTAAAACCGATCTATGATTTACTTATTTTATATATATATATATATATATATATATATATATATATATATATATATATATATATATATATATATATATATATATATATATAGGGGTGGGTTCAATGGAAAACCACTATGCACCGGAAAACTGTGGAAACCTACGCATACCGTCCGATTTGATGCATTTCATGAAAAACGCGGTGTAATGATCGTAAATAAAGTGATGCATCACGCGGGATTTTGCTGCATCACGCGGGAAATTTGATGCATCACGCGGGATTTTGATGCATCATGCGGGATATTTGATGCATTTGTGGTGGTGCAGTGCGGTTTTCACAAGTTTTCAGGTGCATTATGCAGAAAGACGGTGCATCACGCGAGAATTCGATGCATCACACGGTTATTGTGATGCATTTGTGGTGGTGCATGGAGGTTTTCCAAGGTTTTCCGATGCATGTTGGTTTTCCATTGAACCCCCCTATATATATATATATATATATATATATATATATATATATATATATATATATATATATATATATATATATATATATATATATATATATATATATGGGTTTAATGGAAAACCACCATGCACCTGAAAACTTGTGAAAACCGCACTGCACCACCACAAATGCATCAAATTCCCTGCGTGATGCATGAAAATCCCGCGTGATGCATCAAATTTCCCGCGTGATGCATCAGCTTATTTACGATCATGCCACTGCGTTTTTCATGAAATGCACCAAATCGGACGGTATGCGTAGGTTTCCATAGTTTTCAGGTGCATAGTGGTTTTTCATTGAACTCACCCCTCTATATATATATATATATATATATATATATATATATATATATATATATATATATATATATATATATATATATATATATATATATATATATATACTATTAAAGAGTAACTATACTAATTTCTGGTGAAGCCACGTGTCGTCACCATGAATCAACACGTGGCATTTATAATTTTATAAATAATATAGAAATTTAAATCAAATCTATCCAAATCTAATATAATCCACTTTTAAATTCAAATCAAATCAAATCAAACAGAATTTCATATTCTACTAATTTATTAATTAAATCTATCCAAATCTGATATAATCCACTTTTAAATTCAAATCAAATCAAATCAAACAAAATCTAATAATCTACTAACTTATTAATTATAAGATAATATAATAAAAGTTTAAAAAAATATATAAGAAAATAATTACTCTTTATATATATTTAGATTTATACAGAATTAATAGGTCATAATAAATAATAATATCATCTTATATACTGTTGTTTAAAAAGTAATATTTATATCTATATATTTTTATTTATTATATTTTATATATATTAAAAATATCCGCGTAATACGTGGATAATAAACTAGTATTCTATTAAAGTTGTAACTAAATGTCACGTGTCATTAGAATAGAATGCCAATTGGCTTAACAAGGATTTGCCAAGTGTACATTACTATTTTTACTATTAATGAATCTACATCTATATCCAATAAAATCTCAACAAACTACATTTAAAAGATATTTTAATAATAATAATAAATTTGAAAGTTTTTAATGAACATATTAGTTTTTTTTTTCAATTTTAAGATTATATAGTTTTAAGGAAAAGATAACTATTAAAATTTTCGTGTAATACACGGGTTAATAGTGTGTGTGTGTATATATATATATATTTGCATTCATTGATATTTGTTGGGGAGGAAATTTTGTTACGGAGAAATAATATTTAAATAGCAAATTCTTTGAACCGTTGATAGTTCATCATTAGTTTTATCATCTTTACTATTGAGACATAAATGCTAGTTTATAATTGTTTCTATTCTTTTCCTAACCTAGTGTACTTTTTTTTCCTTTCAATTTTAATCGTACATAAGAAAGTAGGAGTATGACTAGCATAGTAGCATACAATATGACTTAAAACACATATAAAATCCTAGATTGCTACCATTATTTATCTCTTTGGTTAAAAAGTTGACTAGAAAGTCTTTCCTTATGATTGGTCATATCGAATGAGTAAACTAGACTTTTTTACTTTCATTTATGATATATCTATGTATTTCATATGTTTTTTTTACCATTATTTACCTCTTTGGTTAAAAAATTGACTAGAAAGTATTTCTTTTTGATTGGTCATATCGAATGAATAAACTAGACTTTTTTACATTGATTTATGATATATCTTTGTCTTTTATATGTGTCTTTTTAAAAAGATGGTTATTTGAAACGATTCTTTTGTTAAATATACATGAACCAATGATTCAAACTTTATCAAACTAGCTAGATTTAGATAAAAGTAAGTGAGATGCTTTTAATTTGATTATCCCTAATTAATATATTCTTTTATAAAGCCTAGTCACTTAATTTTATTAAATATACATCTCATTTTACACCCATTAATTCACTAACAATTTGTTTACTTTATAAAACCCTCTGATATCAAGACTTATTAAGAAAGATAAATAGTACTATTAGTAATATAAGAGATGTACGTATGGCATTTGTATTTTTTAAGACGAAAAAACCATTTGTATTAATATTATCTTCGTCACTATCAATCATTGAGTTGTCATGCTTTTTGAAAAGAAAAAGTAATAGATTGGTCTAGATTCAAGAATGCATGATTATAAAACAAAAGTTTATTTGAACATGATTAATTAAGGCTGTCAAGGTCAAGATTCTAACTCGAATCACTTTTGTCTTTGCAAGATTGAGATCGTTAAATAGGATAGAATTTGAAAGATCCTACTAAAATAGCTTTGTTTTTTACATGTGTTATAAACTATATCAAAAATTAATTTATATCATATTGATGATATATTTACAATTCAGATATTGTAATGACAGTTTAATACAACTTCGTGGATTCTAATAATTTGATAACATTACTAGAAAATTTATATTTTAGAGTATTGATCTTTAGGACTCTATAAAAAGTATTCCTATGAACAAATTTTATAATTAACTGATATGTTAACCTTTTTATTTGACAAAATAGGTTCCAAATTCGGATCGTAATTTTAAGACTCTAGAGTAGATCTGACCCTACCATTGAGAGATCATACTAAAAATTAACACATTTTTGCTGATCATAATCGTAAAATCATAATGTGGTAAGATTAAGATCAAGATCTTAACAACCATCCTACTAATCACGTGTAATACTTCTTTCACATATATATGATGGAAAAACTGATACGAGATATGACGTCCAAGTATGCTAAGTTGGACAAGTTCGAGGGACAAGACTTTTATATATGTCAGGAGAAGATACACAAGCTTCTTAAAACTTTGAAAGTGATGTACTTTTTAGCACCCCTATTTCTGGAGTCCTGGAGGATGAACCGTTAGAAATGACAAGAAAGAGGAACAAGCTAGTGGGAAAATGATGACTACGGGTGTGTTTCGCAAAATGAACTTTTAGCAGCTTCAAATTTTGATTTTTGTAAGCTAAAGCGTAATAGCTACGTTTAGTTTACAGGAGCTTGAGCTTTTGGTTCGGAAATGAAAACTCCCAAAAGCTATTCCACAAGAAAAGTAGCTTTCAAAAAAAAATTGAGCTTTTGGTGTAACAAAATTACCTTTTTTACCCTCATAATAATTACAAACTACAACTATATATTAGTTTTAATGTCCTTTTATATCATTTAAATTTTACGACTAAAAGCTACAACTACAACTGCTCTTACCAAACTATTTACAAAACTAAAAGCTCTAGTTCTTTCAAAAAGCTACAACTCTCAAAAGTTTCAGCTTTTAAAAGCTCTAGCTAGTTTTGTCAAACGGACCCTACATATATCATGGTCACATATTTAACGGTTTATTTGATCCCTCCTGATTGCCCTATTGATACATATAAACATGTTGAATTTGTTTGAAACACACTTGGAGGTGTTTGGTTTTGTGTTATGATAGAGATCATTAGATTAGTATGTTACAATAAATTAAATTATATGTTTAAAGTGTTTGGATTGCATTTATTAACAAGTGATTATTTCTGTTTATAATTAATTCTACCACATTTTTTTCGTAAGTTAAAAATGGTAGATTATTTGCTTAATAAGCAATTACTTAGTCATTTTACAAGTTAAAATGCAAATCCAAATACTTTAAAAACTGATAATTTGATAATTGTGGTAGCAAACAGTAGAATTCAAACCAAACACTAAAGTTTCGACAACATTTTTTGTTACAACTATTATGTATTAGTTTTCAAAACACTGCAATACTTTTTTAAACGCAAATCTAAACATCTCCAAACATGTCCATTGAAATTTAATGTATCATGACCGTATATGTTTTTAGTGGATAGAGTAATTGTTTTATAAAACATGTCATAATCTATATATATATATATATATATATATATATATATATATATATATATATATATATATATATATATATATATATATATATATATATAGATTGAGGTTCAATTGAGAACTTTTATGCATCGGGGCACCTCGAGACACTTTTGTGCATCGGATAATCCACCAAAGGTGCACAAAGGGCATTTAGGGAAAACTAAAGGCATGATAATTAATTTATTTCTAAAAATCATTAAATGATAATTAGGAGTTACATTTTGAATTAAAATCTCATATTAACTACATTCCTCATTTTCCTCCTCATTTCTCTCTCTCTCTCTCTCTCTCTCTCTCTAATCGTGTTCTTCATGATTTTTCTTGGTGATGATGATTTGAAGATGAAGATTAACGATGAACAACGATGATGATGAACATTAACAAGAGAGGTAACCGATGAAAATTATGAAGAACATGATGCATAGATGGATGTTGAACAATGAATGATGATAATGCATAGATGGATGATGAACAATGACAATGCATAGATGGATGATGAACAACGGAAAATGATGATGCATAAATGGATGATGAACAATGACGATGCATAGATAAATGATGAACAAGTTGAACATGATGCATAGCTGAATGAAGAATATGAACGACAAACACGATGCATAAAAGAATGATGAACAAGTTGAACACGATGCATAAATGAACTTGTATATTTTTTTTGTTAAAGGCGTATTTTTTAGCACAATGCTTAGATAAACACGATTAATGATGAAATGCATCGATCTCCATCATCTTTTTTGAATTTGTGTAATTTTTTTAAATTTGAAAATGTATCAATTGAATTTATTTAGCATTTATTATTTGATTATTTGTTGAAATATTAAATTTAATGAGGTATGCACATTTCCCAAAATGTCCTTCTTCCTTTGTTTCTATAATGCACAAGATGCATAAAATTGTCTAACTATTTACCCTTTTGCCATTAATCTAATCCATACAATTTTTTGATCTAATGGATGATATAGGTACTTTTGTACCTCGATGCATAAAAGTGCTCAATTGAACCTCCCTCATATATATATATATATATATATATATATATATATATATATATATATATATATATATATATATATATATATCAAGATCAATGGGGGTACCATGTTAGACTGGGGTACCGGAGAACCGTTTATAGCCAATCATTTATCATTAAAATAATTAAAATATAATATAAATTTTGCTTAATTTTTTCCCACATTAATTAATACTGGGGTGAAAATGGTATTAAATATTTTAAATTAGTACAAAGATTCTATGTATCCTATGAAAATATCCATTTTAGTTAATATCATTCCTTACACTCATACTGAACATGTACAAATGTACACCATAAACCACGATTGAACATGTTGAATACCGTCAATATTGGTTTATCACCAAAACGGTTAACAGCGACTAAAAACACAATAAACTCCGATTGCACATGTTAAATAACATGTATATGAAATTGAACCTTCATGAACGGGTTAATGAAAATAATAAATACCCTTATTTGACACCTCTGGTTGAACATGTTCAGTTGTTCACCAAAAACCATTGTCGAATCCAATTGAACATGTTCACTAAAACTCATTGTCGAATCCGATTGAACATGTTCAGTAAAACCCATTTTGAAATTTTTTAAAGATATTTTTATGGAAGTAAACGAGCCGAGCCCGAGCCCGTTTAAGCTCGAGCTCGCTTCGTTTAAAAGTACCAGGCTCGAGCTCGAGCTCGACTCGTTTCGAGCTTCGTGTGTAAAGTTCGAGCTCGGCTCGTGAATAATTTTCCAAGCTCGACTCGTTTATTATATATTTTAATTTTTTTAGTTAATTTTTAAATAATCTTTTAATATAATATATATAACTTTTTATTTTAATATATTTATATTTATTTGATCTATATATTATATATTTATTGACTTAAAAATATATTTATATATAGGCTTGTTTAAGCTCGTTTAGGCTCGCGAGCTCGATATGTGAATCTCGGGCTAAACGAGCTCGATTCTAGGCTCGAGCTCGTTTAGTTCGAGTTTTTAGCGAGTCGAGCTCGACTCGTTTATTATATATTTTAATTTTTTTAGTTAATTTTTAAATAATCTTTTAATATAATATATATAACTTTTTATTTTAATATATTTATATTTATTTGATCTATATATTATATATTTATTGACTTAAAAATATATTTATATATAGGCTTGTTTAAGCTCGTTTAGGCTCGCGAGCTCGATATGTGAATCTCGGGCTAAACGAGCTCGATTCTAGGCTCGAGCTCGTTTAGTTCGAGTTTTTAGCGAGTCGAGCTCGAGTAGCTCACGAGTAGTTCGGCTCATTTACACCCCTATAGGTAATTAGTAGAATCCAAGTATGCTAAAATGTTAATGTCTTAAACAAGTAATGTTACTTTGAAATACAATAAAAAGGTTTATTTGTAAATTCTATGTATTGATATATTCACAAGTTTTAACAATTGATGTTGGGCTTGGGCTTTGAAAGATGGTTGACCGGATCTTGGAAAACGAAAACTTTGGTTTGTGTCATTAATAACAAAATGTTGCTTTTTTAAGTACATCCCAAATAATTAAACAAATATGAAATTTAAATCTAAAAAAGCAACTATAAATATGTATAGTTTTTATACAATTAGCTTCTAGACATGTGGTGGATTTTTTTTTTCCGAAAGACAAGAAAACTTTATAATATCCAAAACGTGAATCTATGCGATAAATAGTTGATCAATTGAATGAGATTTTTATCATTTATCAAACACGAAAAGTTGGACGAACTTAAAACATCATATACGAGATATATATAATGCAAGGCAATCCGATATCTATACCTGAGAACTAATTTCAACGTAGGCTAATTGACTGGATGTTTTGAGCAAGCAGATATGAGTCTTGAATTTCGTCTGCTAGTCTTGACTCTTGAGTGCGATTGGTTCTAGCTATAGCCAACTTTATAAAATCCAAAAGTTGATTCCATGCGTGGAAGATAGGTCCGCCGGCCAAGGTGTAATGGAGGTGACAACATAGCAGTTATTCGAAGGGATGCCAAAGTGGTCGGAGAGATCAAAGCTGATGTTTGTTGTCTGAAAACGTGGAGGAGGCCCGAGTGAGTAGAAGGACTTGGAGGCTGGGTTTTTACGTGTTCAACATAGAAATTAAAGTAAAATAAAACAAAATTAAAAATCACATACTTATAATATATTGGGAAAATTTAAACTTTAAATATTACGCATATATACTTACAAAATTCCTTATTACATATATATCCTTCTAAATTTTTAAATCTCACGTATATATCCAACTGACTATTTTAAATTCATTTTAGCATTTAAAAAAGTTTTGAATACCTAAATTACAATCTTAAATCCCAAAGAAAATTAGTTTAAAAAAAATAAAGAAATATAATTTTCTAATTTAATTCAATAATAAAATAATTAAGAAACGATATTTTATATTTTTGTAAAAGATTTATTTTTTTAATTTATTTTTGTTTGGATTTAAGATGGTAATTTAGGTATTCAAAATTTTTTTAAATGATAAAATGAATTTTGAAATAGTCTTTTGGATATATACGTGAAATTTAAATATTTAGAAAGATATATATGTAATAAGGAATTTTCTAAGGATGTATGCGTAAATTTATATTTATCATACTTTCAAATTTTATTTTAAAAAATTATAAATATTTGATAATCATTAATTGTATATTATAATATGATTAGTTTTAAGGCTTACAAAGATAAATAATAAGGACCATGTGGGATATAAAAATTGAAGAGCAAAAATAAGAATTTTAAAGCAGCTAATTTTAATTAATAAAAAATGTGAAATAAAATTATCGATGGGTTGCATGGGTGATGGGCCGGTTGAGATGTCTTAAACCAGACTTGATATGCAATTAATTAAGAAACCTATTTTCCTCTAGTTTGCGTGTGTACGTGTTTCTTTGAATATGCCATAAATATAAAAATTAAAAGGCTGTCACTGTGGGCGTATGAGAAACCAAGCATGACAGCTAGCTAGCTGTTCCTTGCAAACAAGGGATCGAACAAGACCTATGTTAAGTTATGTATGACTTTATTTATATATACACACACGCATTGATCGTTAAGATCGAATTGATTCACACATCACAAGAACCCAAAGATTAATTGAGTAGTAGGAAGACCAACGTACTGAAGACTCGTACGTTTGTTGTGATATATATAGGATCGATCGATGTGTTACGAGGTTAAGTGTTCCAAGTGCGGCAAGACCACCTGGGCTGGTTGTGGCTTTCATGTTTCTGCCGTTTACAAGCGAATCCCTGACGGCCAACACTGTCAGTGCAAAGGGTGGCCCGGAGTTAATCCTTCCGCCCAACAATCCACTTCTTCCTACTGCAGTATTCTCTGAATCAGACGCATGTAATATTCATCGATTATCTGTAGTTATTTGATATTTATTAAGCTTATAAATAAAAAAAAAAAAAAGTTGCTGTGGTGTAGTGGTTATCACGTTAGTCTTACACACTAAAGGTCTCCAGTTCGATCCTGGGCAGCAACATTTTTATTCTATTTTCTTATAATTATAACTCTTGTTATACAATTCCACTCCAATCTGATCTGTCTTCAACAATTTCAATTTCTGCTACAAAAATCTTCAAACATTTCTTTCTTTCTTTCTTATATAGTTCTATACTTCTATGGGCGCTATGGCTGTGGCGGATTTAAGTTGGGGGAATATGACTCTTATAATTTTTTTTTTCTTATTTTATATATATTTAGTCAAAAAAATTTCGACACTGATCAATTTTAAAATTCGACATTCATATCTTAATTATCTTTTATAAAATTTATATATAGAAAATTTTCTATTAAAGAATCTAAGAAAAACGTACAAATTTAATAGTTTGTTATCCATTTAGTAAATATTATAAAAATACATAAATTTGTGTATGAGTTTGATAATTTATTAAGCCCTCTTGAGTATTATTGACTCTAGAATAGAATAAATTATATGAATCTTAGACTTCTTTTTGCTCTTATCCTTTATTGTTTAAGTGTTTAATTTATTATCAAATGTAAAATACTAGACTAATAAATTCTTATTTGTTCCAAACTAAGTAAATGTAAGTTAGAATGTTAGATTAGATTGTTATTATTGATTTGTTAATGTAAGTATTATTAAAGTTTTTATTTTATTATATAATATGGACCAATCTTGAAAAAAAAGTTATCAGGATCCAAAAAAAATTGTTTATCAATGTTTCAGACGATAATCTAATAACTGGTTTTCAAATTATAAAAACGCGTAGAGGACAATTATAGAATCTAATATCATTGGGTTTGTAATTAATTTGTAGCTTTTACTTATTTGTTTTTTTTATCTAATCAAAGAAAAACCGATTTGAATTTTGGAAGTTTGAAAATTTTTTAAAAGACACATATTCATACTTTCATAGCGTTTTTAAATTTCGACCCATATAAAATTTTTTCATCGATATGTCACTGTATGGCGTATATGGCAGCCATTGGTAGGGTTTGAGTGATGGTGATGATGAAGGTTGAGTCTTCTTAAATGAGGTAATGGTGGATGGTGAAGTTTGAATAGGAATGTGTGTTCAAAATTTAAACAAGTACATTGATTTATTTTATTCAAGCCGAACAACACGACTATTAAGCTAAATCACTTTCACGGACAATCTTTGTTCCATCTAATACAAGTGAAGCAAAACCGTTATTCAATTGGTTTCGTTTGATTTTTACAATTTAATCAAACAAAATCGGAAAACCGAGCCTAACCGCTTAAACCGCTTGATTCGAAACCGAAAAAAACCGAAACCGAAACATCACGGGGCGGTTTAGGTTTTCAAAAATAACTGAACTGAACCGATTATATATATATATATATATATATACATACAAATTAGTAGCATCTATTTATAATTTCATTTGACGTTCTAATACTAGTTTTTCAAATGATTTTTTATTTTAATTGTTTTATTAAATAAATTTAGTGTAACTTTTAAAATTTATAATCAAATAATTTACTATGATTTTAAACTTAAAAAGATTTTGTTCTTAAAAACGATATATTTCTATAATTTAATTTGCTTTTAAGCATATAACGGGTAACCGTGAACCGAACTGCTGGAAACCGGCTTCTAACGGGTAACCGAAGACCGGGTAACCGAACCGAAAACATGGTTCACATGTTAACAACTAACCGAACTGAACCGTGCACACCCCTATGAAACAGAAAACATATAACATTTATTATATGTGAAAACTCCATAATAAATTACAAACCTTATGAGTTTGTATTGTATTAATTCTACAATGCCGTTAAAATTAATGACATACGCTAAGAGTTTGTATTGTATTCTATGATGCCTTTAAAATGACATATAATAAGCTGAAAACATATTAATAATCAATAAGAAACTATTACTCAAAAAACGGTGATTAAAATTTTTGTAGAAGGAAATGATCATCTTCCAAGCTCTTTAAATCGCGTGTGTAGAATGCCAATGAACACATTGCACACCACATGAGCCGGTCTTGTGATTTAGGCCAATCAATCGATGAATTTTGATTCAAATCCATGCAATCCAGTGTAATTACATGCTTTAATTGATTAAAAAAATCCAATAATCTATTTTGAACATCCAAGAGATTAATTGGATCAACAAGTAGATCGATCTATAATCCGACTGTAGCAATTCATTTAATTGATATCTAATTTAAATCACTAACCCCACCCTACCGCCACCTCATTATTGCCGCCACCGCCATCGGTACCTCTACTACCGCTGGTGATGCCATTGCCTATGCCACCGCCACCACTACCACCGCCATCACCATTGTCGATGACAACACCGCCGCTGCAACCATAACCGCCACTGCCGACAAAAACACTGTCAGCGCCGCCGCCACCATCGACGACAACACCAACGACGATGCCACTGCGCCACCGTCGTCGCCACCCCAACGGCTGCAACCACCACCACTGTGGGTTGGGTGGGTGTAGGATGGGGTTGGATTGGGTTAAGTAAGCTGAGATAGGGTAATGTTTGGGTAAGTGGTTGAGGTGGGAGTGAAGCATGGTTAGGGTGAGATAGGA
Source organism: Centrapalus pauciflorus (assembly GCA_020465985.1). Taxonomy (NCBI): domain Eukaryota; kingdom Viridiplantae; phylum Streptophyta; class Magnoliopsida; order Asterales; family Asteraceae; genus Centrapalus; species Centrapalus pauciflorus. The sequence continues at coordinate 23,441 of JAANYP010005158.1, forward strand.
TGGGATGCGTCGGGTGGGGTAAGGTATGGTAAGGGTGGGGTATGTTAGGTGTAGCTTAGGAGGGGTGAAGTATGGTAGGGTGGGATGGTTGGATATAGGTAGGGTTTTGTAAGGTATGGTAAGGTAAGGTAGGGGTGGATAAGGTGGGTAGGGTTGGGTTGGGTGGTGTTTGTGGTTTTGAGGTAAGGAAGCGTTGGTGGGAATATAATAGAGTAGGATGGGTAGGGTAGGATAAGGTGGGGGATGGGCACTACTAGAAAAACCGCAAATTGCAACGACCATTTTTCGTTGCTAAATGCCTTAAAATCGTTGCTAATCCGTGTTTGCAACGAAATTAGCAACGAATTAAGTCGAAGCTGAAACGCCCAATGCTAAATACATTTAGCAACGAAATTTTGTAATTCGTTGCTAAAATAGCAACGAAATTTGTATTTGGTCGTAAAAATTGAAAAAAGTTACTTTCGTTGCAATTTCTACATTTAACAACGACACATTATTTCTTGCTAATTTAGCAACGATATTACCAATGGATGAAATGTTACCAATCACTGCTGATGTTGTTACAAATTGTTACTCTACACTGCTGATATTGATCCATACAGAATGTTGATACAATTGTTGTGTTGGGTGGATGAAAATCTTGTTATCTCTATAAGTTTTATGTTGATCCAATTTCCAGAATGCTGATGCATTGTTATCTCTATAAGTTTTATGTTGATCCAACATAAGTTTTATGTTGATCCAATAAAAAGGAATGATGCATTACAGAATGCTGGAAATGAGAAGCCATTAAAAGTCACAATTTCCATTACATATGAGAAACCATTACAGAATGCTGGAAATGAGAAGAGTTTACATATGAGAAACACAAAATCTGGTTTACATATGCTAATCATATGTCACATTACAACTTTTCATTACATATGCTAATCAAAACAATACATTCCATTACATGAGGCAGATTTGCACAACCATCTCAAACCCATCACAGTTGAGAAATAAACAAAACCAATAAGATGAAGCAGATTTGCACAACCATACACTTCTGCAACATATCATGTACAACGATGACTTCCTTCTTTACTTCAATCAACAGCACACGAACATTCTCTTCCTCCATGTCATCCATTGTGTTGCCATCAATTGGAGGCTCAATCCACTTAAAGAAACCACATTTTCTAAGGGGATCCTACACATTTGAAACATGAAGCTTCAATCCCCGATTCAAAATGTATCGAAGAATAAAAAATTTCTAACCTGAAAATTTGGACATCCTATGAACTTCCTTCCAGGGTTCCTAGATGTGAAAGATGTCCATGTTCCTGCAACATCTCCACAATCACACCTGCAAATGCTTGCTTCCATTGTGCGATTCCAGCCTGAGAGGTTTGAAGACGAAGACATCGATCGATCGATCGCTTGCTGCTGTGTGCTGAGGGGTTTGAAGATGAAAACACGATTTCCTCCAACGTTTATGTTTATAACCCTAAAAATGAATATTACAAGTAAGCAGACATGTAAGCATACTAAACCCACCTGGATGCCACATAGGACCATCAACCGGAAGCAACCGGTTACCAAAAACAAAATCCCTTTTTTACTGATTTTTATTTAATTTAGGGTTTTTTATGCAATGGAAATTAGTTTAGGGTTTAAATCACAAAAACCGGACAACTTTGGGGTTTTTGCGCAATTTTCTCATTCTTTTATTTACTTTTTTTTTTTTTTTTAATATTGTCCAACGACGATTCTCAAAGATAACTTTTATTAAGTTTAGTTTTCAAATAAATTATATTCAACTAACAAATTGATGGTTGACATTATTGTAAATGCAATATAAACATTTTTAAAATCTAAATAAATTTAGATCATGAAAAACTAATTAAGCACTTTAATACAATAATCAATCATATCACAAACTTAAATTACAACACCTACACCATTTAAAACCGATCTATGATTTACTTTTATATATATATATATATATATATATATATATATATATATATATATATATATATATATATATACACACACACATATACATATATAGGGTCAGGTTCTATGGGGCACCTGTATGCATTGTGTACTTTGGGAACCTGTATGCACCGTTAGATCTTGAATTTTAATGGTTCAGATTGTAGTGGCAAAAGGGTAATTAACTTAAAAATGGGTGCACGGGTGCATAACTTCTCGCGCGCGGAATGACAAAATCGGAAGATGCTTGAATTCAGAAAATATTTTATCCGAATCTAAACAAACATGATGCGGCTTCATTTAATTTATTGGATTCGTCTTCAAACACGATGAATCTTCATCCAATTCAATTTCAAACATGATGCATTTCGACCATATTCATCCTCGTCTTTGTTCCATCATTATGCATCACCAAAATCGTGACGCATTTCGGCCATATTCATCATCGTCTTTGTTTAATCATTATACATCACCAAAATCGTGATACATTTCGACATTTAAACGTGTTAATTTCGTGATGCATCTCTGAAATTTAAACTTGTTCATCAACGTTTGAGAGAAAGAGAAAGGGAAACAAAGAGAAAAGGGGATGAATTTATGGAAATGTGGTTGATCATTTTATTTAGTTTCATAAATAAATGATAAATATTAAATTAAATCTTATAATTTAACAATATATTATTAATCATTCCCAAAATGCCCTTAATGCACCCTTTGTAAACAAGCAATGCATTTTTGGTTCCCATTTGGTTCTCGATGCATATGGTGCCCCATAGAACCTCGATATATATATATATATATATATATATATATATATATATATATATATATATATATATATATATATATATATATATATATCGCATTCATTGATATTTGAATAATAATATAAATAGCAAATTGTTTGAACAGTTGATAGTTCATCATTAGTTTTATCATCTTTACTATTGAGACATAAATGCTAGTTTATAATTGTTTCTATTCTTTTCCTAACCTAGTGTACTTTTTTTCCTTTCAATTTTAATCGTACATAAGAAAGTAGGAGTATGACTAGCATAGTAGCATACAATATGACTTAAAACACATATAAAATCCTAGATTGCTACCATTATTCATCTCTTTGGTTAAAAAGTTGACTAGAAAGTCTTTCCTTATGATTGGTCATATCGAATGAGTAAACTAGACTTTTTTTACTTTCATTTATGATATCTATGTCTTTCATATGTTTTTTTTACCATTATTTACCTCTTTGGTTAAAAAATTGACTAGAAAATATTTCTTTATGATTGGTCATATCGAATGAGTAAACTAGACTTTTTACTTTGATTTATAATATATCTTTGTCTTTTATATGTGTCTTTGTAAGAAGATGGTTATTTAAAACGATTCTTTTGTTAAATATACATGAACCAATGATTTAAACTTTATCAAACTAGCTAGATTTAGATAAAAGTAAGTGAGATTCTTTTAATTTGATTATCCCCAATTAATATATTCTTTTATAAAGCCTAGTCACTTAATTTTATAAAATATACATCTCATTTTACACCCATTAATTTACTAACAATTTGTTTAATTTATGAAACCCTCTGATATCAAGACTTATTAAGAAAGATAAATAGTATGATCGGTAATATAAAAGATGTATGTATGACACTTGTATTTTTTAAGACGAAAAAACCATTGGTATTAATATTATCTTCGTCACTATCAGTCATTGAGTTGTCATGCTTTTTGAAAAGAAAAATTAATAGATTGGTCTAGATTCAAGAATGCATGATTATAAAACAAAAGTTTATTTGAACATGATTAATTAAGGCTGTCAAAGTCAAGATCCTAACTCGAATCACTTTTGTCTTTACAAGATTGAGATCGTTAAATAGGATTGAATTCGAAAGATCCTACTAAAATAGCTTTGTTTTTTACATGTGTTATAACCTATATCAAAAATTTATTTATATCATATTGATGATATATTTACAATTCAGATATTGTAATGACAGTTTAATACAACTTCATGGATTCAAATAATTTGATAACATTACTAGAAAATTTGTATTTTAGAGTATTGATCTTTAGGACTCTATAAAAAGTATTCCTATGAACAAATTATACAATTAACCGATATGTTTACCTTTTTATTTGACAAAAGTAGGTTCAGTTCGGATCGTAATTTTAAGACTCTATGGTAGATCCGACCCTACCATTGAGAGATCATACTAAAAATTAACACATTTTTGCTATCATAATCGTAAAATCATAACATGTTATATAAGATTAAGATCAAGATCTTAAACCATCCTACTAATCACGTGTAATACTTCTTTCTATAACAACATATATATGATGGCAAAATCAATACGAGATATGACGTCCAAGTATGCTAAGTTGGACAAGTTCGAGGGACAAGACTTTTGAATATGTCAGGAGAAGATACACATTCTTCTTAAAACTTTGAATTAAGTGATGTACTTTTTTAGCACCCCTATTTCTGGAGTCGTGGAGGATGAACCGTTAGAAATGACTAGAAGGAGGAACAAGCTAGTGGGAAAATGATGACTATGGGTGTGTTTGGCAAAAGGAATTTTTAGGAGATTCAAATTTTGATTTTTGGAAGCTAAAGCTCAATAGCTCCGTGTAGTTGATAGGATCTTGAGCTTTTGGTTCGGAAATGGAAACTCCCAAAAGCTATTCCGCAAGAAAAATAGCTTACAAAATAAGCTTGAGCTTTTGGTCTAACAAAATTACTTTTTTACCCTCATGATAATTACATACTACAACTATATATTAGTTTTAATGTCCTTTTATGTCATTTAAATTGTAAGACTAAAAGCTACAACTACAACTGCTCTTACCAAACTATTTATGAAACTAAAAACTCTAGTTCTTTCAAAAAGCTACAACTCTCAAAAGTTTCAGCTACTAAAAGCTCTAACTAGTTTTGCCAAACGCACGTCACATATTTAACGATTTATTTGATCTCTCCTGATTGCCCTATTTGATACATATAAACATGTTGAATTTGTATGAAACATACTTGGGGGCGTTTGGTTTTGTGTTATGATAGAGATTATTAGATTAGTATGTTACAATAAATTAAATAATAAGTTTAAACTGTTTTGATTGCATTTATTAACAAGTGATTATTTCCGTTTAGGATTAATCCTACCGCATTTTTTTGATAAGTTAAAAATGATAGCTTATTTGCTTAATAAGCAATTATTTAGTCATTTTACAAGTTAGAACACAAATCCAAATACTTTAAAAAAATTATTTGATAATTGTGGTAGCAAACAGTAGAATTCAAACAAAACACTAAAGTTTCGACAACATTTTTTGTGACAACTATTATGTATTAGTTTTCAAAACGCTGTATCAAATTTTCAAACGCAAATCTAAACATCTCCATATATGTCGAGACTATTTAAATTTACTGTATCATGATCATATATGTTTTTATAGGATAGAGTAATTGTTTTATAAAACATGTCATAAATCAAAATATCATATGATATGTATATTAAAAAAATCATAGACAATTAACGAAGGTTGATTGACGTATTATGAAACACCCGTTCAACTAAGTTGATTTTCTTACCCTAAACCTATCTAGATCCAAATAGTCAATTTATCTATCTATTATGACAATTTAATGAATTAGGCATATAAAAAGATCCACATTTAAGACTTGGTTAGGTAATTAGTAGAATCCAAGTATGCTAAATGTTAATGTCTTAAACAAGTAATCTTACTTTGAAATACAATAAAAAGGTTTATTTGTAAATTCTATTTATGTTGGGCTTGGGCTTTGAAAGATGGTTGCCCGGATATTGGACTGGTATTGGGTCGTAGATAAAAGCTCGCGCCTCACGTTTTAAAAACGAAAACTTTGGTTTGTGTCATACTGTCATTAATAACAAAATGTTGCTTTTTTTTAAATACATCCCAAATAATTAAACAAATATGATATTTTAATCTAAAAAAGCAACTATAAATATGTTTAGTTTTTATACAATTAGCTTCTAGACATGTGGTGGATTTTTTTTCCGAAAGACAAGAAAACTTTATAATATCCAAAACGTGAATCTATGACGATAAATAGTTGACGAATTGAATAAGATTTTTATCAAACACGAAAACTTGGACGAACTTAAACATCATATACGAGATATATATAATGCAAGACAATCCGATATCTATACCTGAGAACTAATTTCAACGTAGGCCAATTGACCGAATGTTTTGAGCTAGCCTCTGCTAGTCTTGACTCTTGAGTGCGATTGGTTCTAGCTATAGCCAACTTTATAAAATCCAAAAGTTGATTCCATCCGTGGAAGATAGGTCCGCCGGCTAAGGTGTAATGGAGGTGACAACATAGCAGTTATTTGAAGGGATGCCAGAGTGGTCGGAGGGATCAGAGTTGAGGTCTGTTGTCTGAAAACATGGAGGAGGCTTGAGTGAGTAGAAGGACTTGGAGGCTGGGTTTTTACATTTTCAACATAGAAATTAAAGTAAAATAAAACAAAATTAAAAATCCCCTACTGGGAAAATTTCATATATATCATTGTAAACTTTAAAAATATATATTACGAATATATTTTTACAAAAATTCTTATTACATATATATCCTTCTAAATCTTTTAATCTCACGTATATATACAAATGACTATTTTAAATTTATTTTATCATTTAAAAATACCTAAATTACCATCTTAAATCCCAAAAAAAAAATAAAATAAAGAAATATAATTGTCTAATTTAATTCAATAATAAATTAATTAAGAAACGATATTTTATATTTTTTAAAAGATTTATTTTTTAAATTTATTTTTGTTGGGATTTAAGATGGTAATTTAGGTATTCAAAAATTTTTTTTAGGGAGAATTTCATATATGTCCCTCTAAAACTGCATAATATCATATATACCCAAGCTAAAAAAAGAATTTCATATATATCCTTCTAAAACTTCATAATATCATATTTACCCAAATTAAAACTTTAATATCATATATACCCTTTCAAACTTTTAAATATATCAAATATATCCAAATTATTTATTTATTCTTTTTTATTACTTTAAAACTCATAATAAATATTCATTAATAAAGAAATGACCAATCTATCCTTTTTATTTCTTAAAATTCATAATATTATATTTACCCAATTGAAAACTTTAATATCATATATACCCTTTTAAACTTTTAAATATATCATATATATCCAAATTATTTATATATGATCTTTTATTACTGTAAGATATCAAATCTTTTATTTCTTGACGGAATTCGGTGATTCAAATTTCAATTTGTTCGTTAAATCGAAGCCTACAAGAATTGAAGACTTAATCAAGGTAATTAACTTTTTAATCCCTTGATTTTACAGGTCCATGTGCTCGTGGTACACTTCTACTTAACGAACAAATGAAATTTGAATCGCCGAATTCCGTCAAGAAATAAAAGATTTGATATCTTAAAGTAATAAAAGATCATAAATAAATAATTTGGATATATTTGATATATTTAAGAGTTAAAAAGGGTATATATGATATTAAAGTTTTCAATTGGGTAAATATCATATTATGAAGTTTAAGAAATAAAAAGGGTAGATTGGTCATTTCTTTATTAATGAATATATATTATGAGTTTTAAAGTAATAAAAGATCATAAATAAATAATTTGGATATATTTGATATATTTAAAAGTTTGAAAGGATGTATATGATATTAAAGTTTTAAATTGGGTAAATATGATATTATGAAGTTTTAGAAGGATATATATGAAATTCTTTTTTTGGCTTGGGTATATATGATATTATGCAGTTTTAGAGGGACATATATGAAATTCTCCCATTTTTTTAAATGATAAAATGAATTTTGAAATAGTCTTTTGGATATATACGTGAAATTTAAATATTTAGAAAGATATATATGTAATAAGGAATTTTCTAAGGATGTATGCGTAAATTTATATTTATCATACTTTCAAATTTTATTTTAAAAAATTATAAATATTTGATAATCATTAATTGTATATTATAATATGATTAGTTTTAAGGCTTACAAAGATAAATAATAAGGACCATGTGGGATATAAAAATTGAAGAGCAAAAATAAGAATTTTAAAGCAGCTAATTTTAATTAATAAAAAATGTGAAATAAAATTATCGATGGGTTGCATGGGTGATGGGCCGGTTGAGATGTCTTAAACCAGACTTGATATGCAATTAATTAAGAAACCTATTTTCCTCTAGTTTGCGTGTGTACGTGTTTCTTTGAATATGCCATAAATATAAAAATTAAAAGGCTGTCACTGTGGGCGTATGAGAAACCAAGCATGACAGCTAGCTAGCTGTTCCTTGCAAACAAGGGATCGAACAAGACCTATGTTAAGTTATGTATGACTTTATTTATATATACACACACGCATTGATCGTTAAGATCGAATTGATTCACACATCACAAGAACCCAAAGATTAATTGAGTAGTAGGAAGACCAACGTACTGAAGACTCGTACGTTTGTTGTGATATATATAGGATCGATCGATGTGTTACGAGGTTAAGTGTTCCAAGTGCGGCAAGACCACCTGGGCTGGTTGTGGCTTTCATGTTTCTGCCGTTTACAAGCGAATCCCTGACGGCCAACACTGTCAGTGCAAAGGGTGGCCCGGAGTTAATCCTTCCGCCCAACAATCCACTTCTTCCTACTGCAGTATTCTCTGAATCAGACGCATGTAATATTCATCGATTATCTGTAGTTATTTGATATTTATTAAGCTTATAAATAAAAAAAAAAAAAAGTTGCTGTGGTGTAGTGGTTATCACGTTAGTCTTACACACTAAAGGTCTCCAGTTCGATCCTGGGCAGCAACATTTTTATTCTATTTTCTTATAATTATAACTCTTGTTATACAATTCCACTCCAATCTGATCTGTCTTCAACAATTTCAATTTCTGCTACAAAAATCTTCAAACATTTCTTTCTTTCTTTCTTATATAGTTCTATACTTCTATGGGCGCTATGGCTGTGGCGGATTTAAGTTGGGGGAATATGACTCTTATAATTTTTTTTTTCTTATTTTATATATATTTAGTCAAAAAAATTTCGACACTGATCAATTTTAAAATTCGACATTCATATCTTAATTATCTTTTATAAAATTTATATATAGAAAATTTTCTATTAAAGAATCTAAGAAAAACGTACAAATTTAATAGTTTGTTATCCATTTAGTAAATATTATAAAAATACATAAATTTGTGTATGAGTTTGATAATTTATTAAGCCCTCTTGAGTATTATTGACTCTAGAATAGAATAAATTATATGAATCTTAGACTTCTTTTTGCTCTTATCCTTTATTGTTTAAGTGTTTAATTTATTATCAAATGTAAAATACTAGACTAATAAATTCTTATTTGTTCCAAACTAAGTAAATGTAAGTTAGAATGTTAGATTAGATTGTTATTATTGATTTGTTAATGTAAGTATTATTAAAGTTTTTATTTTATTATATAATATGGACCAATCTTGAAAAAAAAGTTATCAGGATCCAAAAAAAAATTGTTTATCAATGTTTCAGACGATAATCTAATAACTGGTTTTCAAATTATAAAAACGCGTAGAGGACAATTATAGAATCTAATATCATTGGGTTTGTAATTAATTTGTAGCTTTTACTTATTTGTTTTTTTTATCTAATCAAAGAAAAACCGATTTGAATTTTGGAAGTTTGAAAATTTTTTAAAAGACACATATTCATACTTTCATAGCGTTTTTAAATTTCGACCCATATAAAATTTTTTCATCGATATGTCACTGTATGGCGTATATGGCAGCCATTGGTAGGGTTTGAGTGATGGTGATGATGAAGGTTGAGTCTTCTTAAATGAGGTAATGGTGGATGGTGAAGTTTGAATAGGAATGTGTGTTCAAAATTTAAACAAGTACATTGATTTATTTTATTCAAGCCGAACAACACGACTATTAAGCTAAATCACTTTCACGGACAATCTTTGTTCCATCTAATACAAGTGAAGCAAAACCGTTATTCAATTGGTTTCGTTTGATTTTTACAATTTAATCAAACAAAATCGGAAAACCGAGCCTAACCGCTTAAACCGCTTGATTCGAAACCGAAAAAAACCGAAACCGAAACATCACGGGGCGGTTTAGGTTTTCAAAAATAACTGAACTGAACCGATTATATATATATATATATATATATATATATATATATATATACATACAAATTAGTAGCATCTATTTATAATTTCATTTGACGTTCTAATACTAGTTTTTCAAATGATTTTTTATTTTAATTGTTTTATTAAATAAATTTAGTGTAACTTTTAAAATTTATAATCAAATAATTTACTATGATTTTAAACTTAAAAAGATTTTGTTCTTAAAAACGATATATTTCTATAATTTAATTTGCTTTTAAGCATATAACGGGTAACCGTGAACCGAACTGCTGGAAACCGGCTTCTAACGGGTAACCGAAGACCGGGTAACCGAACCGAAAACATGGTTCACATGTTAACAACTAACCGAACTGAACCGTGCACACCCCTATGAAACAGAAAACATATAACATTTATTATATGTGAAAACTCCATAATAAATTACAAACCTTATGAGTTTGTATTGTATTAATTCTACAATGCCGTTAAAATTAATGACATACGCTAAGAGTTTGTATTGTATTCTATGATGCCTTTAAAATGACATATAATAAGCTGAAAACATATTAATAATCAATAAGAAACTATTACTCAAAAAACGGTGATTAAAATTTTTGTAGAAGGAAATGATCATCTTCCAAGCTCTTTAAATCGCGTGTGTAGAATGCCAATGAACACATTGCACACCACATGAGCCGGTCTTGTGATTTAGGCCAATCAATCGATGAATTTTGATTCAAATCCATGCAATCCAGTGTAATTACATGCTTTAATTGATTAAAAAAATCCAATAATCTATTTTGAACATCCAAGAGATTAATTGGATCAACAAGTAGATCGATCTATAATCCGACTGTAGCAATTCATTTAATTGATATCTAATTTAAATCACTAACCCCACCCTACCACCACCTCATTATTGCCGCCACCGCCATCGGTACCTCTACTACCGCTGGTGATGCCATTGCCTATGCCACCGCCACCACTACCACCGCCATCACCATTGTCGATGACAACACCGCCGCTGCAACCATAACCGCCACTGCCGACAAAAACACTGTCAGCGCCGCCGCCACCATCGACGACAACACCAACGACGATGCCACTGCGCCACCGTCGTCGCCACCCCAATGGCTGCAACCACCACCACTGTGGGTTGGGTGGGTGTAGGATGGGGTTGGATTGGGTTAAGTAAGCTGAGATAGGGTAATGTTTGGGTAAGTGGTTGAGGTGGGAGTGAAGCATGGTTAGGGTGAGATAGGATGGGATGCGTTGGGTGGGGTAAGGTATGGTAAGGGTGGGGTATGTTAGGTGTAGCTTAGGAGGGGTGAAGTATGGTAGGGTGGGATGGTTGGATATAGGTAGGGTTTTGTAAGGTATGGTAAGGTAAGGTAGGGGTGGATAAGGTGGGTAGGGTTGGGTTGGGTGGTGTTTGTGGTTTTGAGGTAAGGAAGCGTTGGTGGGAATATAATAGAGTAGGATGGGTAGGGTAGGATAAGGTGGGGGATGGGGTGGGATGGAAATAGATACGAGTATGATAGTTGGTTGGTTGGGATGGGGTGATGACATGTATTGAGTAAAATGAAAATCAAAAAGTTAAATTGGTCGATCTGGATTATGATCTATATGTGTAATTTAGTTGGATTACGAGTTAGATCATGATCCGTTTAATCGGAATATAAATTTATTGAATCATGATCCGATCCGATCCAATCAAAATTCATTTATTGTCAGACCTATTATGATTACACAAGAAACTATAATCTGCTCATTTTCGGTTCTTCTATTACTAGGTCCGCATGATTTCAACGTTTGGTTGATGATTGCAATAATTTGTATCAGATACAAATACAATTATTATTTAGGACTAAAATGATAGTACTGAAAAAAAAAATGTTGATCAATTTTAAAACAAAAATTAGATGACCCGAGTACCCGACGATTCAAAAGAGTTATTAGAATTTAGAATGATTAAACTATGATGAATGGAAAGTCCAATGTTTAGGCCCACATATTTGGTTACTCTGGTGCACGTTGCTATGTAAATAATTTAAAACCCCAAAATAGTTCATCTTAAGGCAACACATATATAATAATTATGAAACAAAAGACCAATGTTATAGAATAGGTTTGTTTAGATGGCAAGATGATTAGGATCCTTTGCTGATGGTATACAATGTTTTTAGACAAAAAAAACTTTGAAATTTTGAAACGGTTTGCAATTTATTTTGCTTTTTTTTTTTTTTTTTTATTTCCATCTAACTTATCTCTCTCTTTTTTTCTTATAATTTCAAATCAGTTTTCCTGGTTACTAAATTTTTCGTTTGGAGAAATTAAAAATTAAAATGATTCATAGTTTTTTCCGTTCATTTTATATATAATCTTAAATAAATAATCAAATGTTATATAACCGTAAATAAATTATTAGAATATATATTAAATTTTTTTAAGGTTATGAAGAAATGAAAATTGTAGATAATAAACTTAATGAAAATTTAAAAAATAATCACTAACGATAGTAATGGTATAAATAAATAAATTTTAAATAAATAAATAATAATAGCAATTTAAAAACTAAAATTTTATCATAAAATTTCACAACAAATTTGAAACATAAATTGAATTTATTTTAGTGTTTATAAAATCTTAGAAAAACTTAGAAATAAAATAAATTGGGTTTTAATTTGATATGTTACCGATATTGATAAAAATATGAATACATGTTAATATTTTTTATATTATAACAAAAAGGTTGTTGGTGACTAGCTAACATGTTTATAGATCAACAATTAGTATTATTGATGGAAAAAAAAATTATTACTATAAACGATAAAAAATATATAAGTCAATGTTATTAATTATAAAAAATAAATAATTTATATTAATGATAAAAATTATAAAGATCATTTATATTTTTGGTTATTAAAAATTATAAACAATCAATTTGGTGATTTGTTTTCAAAACGGCTATTCAAGAGGTAAAAATGACTTTTTCTTTTTTCTTTCTTTTTTTTTAAACTTTTAACATGTGTAATAATCATTCAAGACATGCAGTTTAAGCCCGAAAACAGGTTTTATAACAACCTCATTAAGACTACATTACAATCTCATACATAGCTATTATCTAATGAATTAACATGAGCAAATACAAAGAAAGATTTCACCCTATTAATGTGTGGATATTTTTTTAAATGGGTTTCTAAATTCTAATTAATATCTAAAAATCTAAAATGTATTTTCCTAACAAATATTAATCAATGGGTTGCCAACTTTATTTTGGGTGGAATTGTCCAGCATAGGTAGGTACTTGTGGAGTATCGATTAAAATAATCAAAACTTGGATATTTTAGTGTATCGTGTATAGTTCATTTCTCAAAATTAACGATTCAACCTTATATGTATAACGTTTTAAGATAATTCATAAAGTAAACATTCTAAATTTACGCAAGAAAACAATAGCAAATACACTCTTAACCCATGCATAATGCACGGTTAAAGGACATGCATCTCTTACGGAGGTTTTGCTGACCCGTCAACAAATGAGTCAATTAAGTGGATTTGCCGTTTGCGTGGCTTGGGACAGTCTCAAACAATAAGATTGGTCACATATTTTCACACAAAAAAACTCATTATTTCGAAAGAAAAACAATGGCTAGGAAGTAGGAAAGAAAACAACCATCACAACTCACAACTATTAGCTGACCACATCAACTTAAGCAATGATCAATATTGTATTTAGGTTATATGGTGTTCCTACGAGCCTCACATGAGGCTACCTTCCCTTGATCTATTGGGGTGCTTTGCCCCTTAACTCCGATCCACAATGGGAGCAAGCCTCGATCTTGTCCCTCATTTTTGGAAAGATCAAACCCACTTAAAATGGACAAATAACATTGAAGTCACCAAAACTACACCTCATTAATTAGTTGCTAGGCATTTGTTATTGTAATCGGATTGAGGCTCATCACTCATGTGTGTAATAGTTGAAACCCTTAAACCAAAGTAAATTTAATTTCATTTTAGGTTGGGTATACGGATTCGAAGTGTTGAGACTAAAAATTAGAAAAATACAGTATTTTAGTTTAATGCTTGACTTGCTAAAACATTCGATTGAAACTAGAGTGAGTCTAGAAATGTAGAATGCATAATTGTATAAGTTTAGTTATGACTAACACATGTGCATAATACATAGGTCAAGGGGACGTACTATAGCCTCTTACGGGGTCCTAGGGGCAGTGCCACTAGCGGAATTTAAGGGATAGAAATCTTGGCGGTGGTTTCGTTGATGGATGTCGAAGTTTTTTCAACGTGTAGCTTTGGTATGAGAAAAAAAGTTGTTTTAACCGAATCAAAGCGAACCTACATGAGACTAGATATTTTCAGGCCGGTTTTTCGGTTCACATAATTTTTCCTTTAATCAGATCTCGGTTCCTAACTTTACGCATTTCAAATTCCATTTTTTCAGGTTTCAGAACCTAGCTAGCCCACATCTAGTGTAGCTGAAGCTTAATGGCAATTACCTAGTTGCTGATAAAGTCAATGTTGATTTTGACAATTTATTGCGGTTATTGACGATTAGTTTTGAAAATTTTTTCTAGTCTTATTAATTTAGAAAACATATATATTTACAAATGAATTTATATTAATATCTAGTACTAAATGATATTGTGTGTCATTCCAAACTAAAATTTGACATCCTAGACTTGTGGTTGGCACAAATTATTGTTCACAAAAAGTGTGTATAGACGTTCTTAATATCCAATTGATTCCTATTTTGTTCAAAAAATTCTCTAACATTTTCTTAACCAAATATCTAAAATCAAATTTTCGAGTAAATTTCTTTTTTTTTTCGATGTTAATTTGGATCAAATTCTTAATTAATTACACACACACACACAAACACACACACACACACACACACACACACACACACACACACATATATATATATATATATATTGAGGTTCAATTGAGAACTTTTGTGCATCGAGGCACCTCGAGGCACTTTTGTGCATAAGATAATCTAACAAGGGTGCACAAAGGGCATTTAGGGAAAACTAAAGATATGGTAATTAATTTATTTTTAAAAATCATTAAAAGATACTTAGGAGTTACATTTTGAATTAAAATCTCATAGTAACTAAATTCCTCATTTTCCTCCCCATTTCTCTCTCTCTCTCTCTCTCTCTCTCTCTCTCTCTCCCCCTCTCATTTTCTCTCTAATCGTGTTCTTCATGATTTTGATGGTGATGATGATTTGAAGACGAAGATTAACGATGAACAACGATGATGATGAACATGAACAAGAGATGCAACCGATGATGATTATGAAGAACACGATGCATAGATGGATGATGAACGATTAATAATGATGATGCATAGATGGATGATGAACAATGACGATGCATAGATGGATGATGAACGATGAACAACGAAAAATGATGATGCATAAATGGATGATGAACAATGACGATGCATAGATGAATGATGAACAAGTTGAACACGATGCATACATGAATGAAAAAATATGAACGACGAACACGATGCATAGATGAATGATGAACAAGTTGAACACGATGCATAATGAATTTGTGTATTTTTTTGTTAAATGCATCTTTTTTGAACACGATGCATAAATAAACACGATTACGATGAAATGCATCGATCTCTTTCATCTTTTTTTGAATTTGTGTAATTTTTGTTAAATTTGAAAATGTATCAATTGAATTTATTTAGCATTTATTATTTGATTATTTGTTGAAATATTAAATTTAAAGAGGTGTTCACATTCCCCAAAATGCCCTTCTTTGTTTTATTCTATAATGCACAAGATGCATCAAATTGTCCAACTATTTATCCTTTTGTCATTAATCTAATCCATACAATTTTTTGATCTAATGGATGATATGAGTTCTTTTGTACCTCGGTGCATAAAAGTTCTCAATTGAACATCCCTATATATATATATATATATATATATATATATATATATATATATATATATATATATATATATATATATATATATATATATATATATATATATATATATATATATATATATGTATATATACACACACACACACAATCCTACCTAATATTTAATTTTGGTTGTTACCCAAACATAATATTTTATTTTAACTAGGGGAAAAGAAATTTTAAATTCTGAAAGATCCATTCGATCAATAGATATAGTTTTATTTTGGCTAACTAATTAACTGCTAAATAAAATCTTGAAACCAATGGTAATTATTATAAATTAGTAAATTTTACAAGAAAGATTAAATTTTGGCTAACTATTAAATTGAAATTACAAAGCCAAACAGGCTGAGAGTAATAATTTAATATAATAAAGTTCATATATAATTAACCATAAAATAATTAATTAGTACCTTTATGAAGTAATTAATTTAATCAACCAGATCCCTGATTGTAAGATAATGTTGATCATGAAAACCCATTTATACCTAAAATAATGTGTCACGAATGTACAGTTGAACAATGTAAGAATTTATGGTCTACAGATTGTTAATTTATAATATTGTGAACATAGAAACATCCAAAATATCACAGTCCTGAGGTATTAACAAATGATTCTTTACAATGAAAGACAAGCACAAAAAAACCTATTCTTATTCTGGCAATTAATTAATCTAATCTATATACGCCACACCTTATAAAATATATTAATTTGGTTATTCTTCTTTTTCTTAATTAATTAATTATATGGCTGCTCAAGAAGACATGTTTATCCCTTTACATTTCACAGCTAGATCACCTTCACTCACTATAACCCTAGCTTGTTTCAAAACTCATATTTCAGTTTTTCGCAAGAAAGAAATATAAAAATCCATAATAGTTTTTTCTTAGCTGCAAATTGGAAGGAAGGAAAATATGGGGAGAGCACCTTGCTGTGACAAAGCCAATGTGAAGAAAGGACCATGGGCTCCTGAAGAAGATGCTAAGCTTAAAGCATATATCGAAGAACATGGCACTGGCGGTAACTGGATTGCTTTGCCTCAGAAAATCGGTAACTAATTCAAGTTTATGTTATGAAAACTTGACACTTTATCAATTATATATCTTTTTGTTGTTTTCTTTACATTTTCATAGTCAAGATAGAAAGTGATACAGAAAATCTGATTGAGTATACATGCAAGTTATTGAACCTAGTTAAAATTTCTTTTCCAGTGTGATTGTTTTACTGATGATCGATCAAGGAATGTATATATGTATTCACGTTGTGTACTTGTCTATGAACTTATAATTAGGGCTTAAGAGATGTGGGAAGAGTTGTCGCCTACGGTGGCTAAATTATCTTAGGCCAAATATCAAACATGGAGGTTTCTCAGAAGAAGAAGATCGCATAATATGCAGCCTATATGTTAGCATAGGAAGCAGGTAACTAATTGTAGGAAACAAACTGATTTTTTTTTAGAATGAAGATTTTTCTTTTTATTTCCCTTTATATGTACTGTTAATTTGCATGAGCAGGTGGTCTATAATTGCAGCTCAATTACCAGGACGAACCGATAATGATATAAAGAACTACTGGAACACAAGGCTGAAGAAGAAACTCTTGGGTAAGCAGAGAAAAGAACTACAAATTTCTCGTAGAAAGGGAGACTTACTAATGAAGAAAGGGAGATCACCATCAGAAGTTCCATCTTCCATAATTGTTAGTGGTAACGACAACAATAATTCTCAAGACCCTTATTGGCCAGAGATGCCGGTGTTGCCACCTGTACCCTACTCGAATCAAGAAACGTGCTTTGTCAACGATCATACATCTATACGGAAACTACTCATCAAGCTTGGAGGAAAATTTTCTTGTGATGATAGTGGAAATCAATCCATCAACATGGTCTCACAGTTTCCGATTGACTCATCGATTGATATTCAGTCATCATCCCACGATGATAAGAAGGTTACTGCTACTAGTAGTAATCCTGCTTCTTCTTCTTCAATGGTGCTAAATAGCCAATACAACAATATTTTGCCTATACAAGAAGAGCAACACGCTACTCTCCCATCAGTATTTGAAGAGATGTACTATAGTTCCAACCCACAAAAATTGGGTGGATTGGAGTTCCTATATGGAGAGATGTGTGAAATAAATACAAGTGGAAGCAGTAGTGTTATTACATGTGGAGATAGCATGGATTGGGGGGAGATGAGTTCCTTAATTAGCACGACGAGTAGCTGCAGTAATATTATGAACTCATCCAACTATCAAAGATTGCTTCAACAAGAGGTGTTACTACAAGATTGTGATTATGATGAAAATCCCAACAACCAAGTTCAGTGACAGATGTGGAGGCGTCTGCGATCGATCTATCAAAGAATTGAAACCCTAACTTTATAATTTGTTGATGAAAATGCATGCACGCTTCAGTTGAATTCAAATTGTTGTTTTTATTATTTTGAACTTCTTTTGTCCCTTCAATTCCCTGATCGAGTGAGTTGCTGCACACACACATACATATAATGTGTTGAGGAGTACTACCCAAGTGTATTTGTGTTTGTGTTTAAGTTATTTGCCACAGTAATTAACAGTTGATATTAATTTGATCTCAAGTTTTATATGGTACAGTTTTCAAGTTTGTAGGAATTATATAGGAACAGGATCGAGCATTTAAACTTAAAGGAAATTAGTGCAAAAGGATAGCTTCAACTCCAAATGAAGACACCTTAATTGGGATGCGTGGATTTATCTTGCATTCCCCCTGGAAAAGGTATGTCATAATATGTTTTTAGTAATTAATTATATTAACAGATCATGATCAGATGCATGTCGGTCACACCATGCCTTTTATGAGTTCTAGGAACCCTAATTAAGAGAGATTCCTTTCAAATTTTGGCAATAAGCTGATGGGATTTAGCAGTTAGCACATATAGGGTATTCGATCAATTCCCACCGGATCAATTAGGATGGTTATACCAATGTCATTTTGATGTTGTTGTAATCTTTTGTGATGTTATATGATATGTTTGCCTTTAAAAAAAACAACATAGTTATAAACAGCATATCGTTTTTAAGAAATTGTAGCGAGGCTTACTTATGAATTTGCAGGCATGCCGATATATATCGTTGTTTTGTTTGTGTTGTTTTGTTTGTGTTGCGGAGTAATATTATCAGCTTTTAACATTATTTAGACAAAAGTATACGTACTTTGGTACTCTCTTTGCTATTATTGTTATTATTAAAAAGTTATTATTAAAATTTTATAGTAAGTCATACATTGATAAGATCATTATGACAGTAAACGAGTTTGTGCTACAGCAATGAAACACACACGCCATTCAATTCAATATTTTCAAGCACCATTAACGTTCCATTAAGATTCAAGGTGACATGGATACGGAGAAGCTTTAATTTTAAGCTTCTAATGCAAGAAACTATTTATTTTTACTTTATTTGAAACTACAAGAATTGAAAATCATGTTATTTATTCCTATCATTGTTATGTATATATAGTACATTTTATTTACTTCATTACTTCTTTATTCGTTGTTTTAATTTCAAGCAAACAAATACGTACAGACATATTTACATGTTCATCTTCATTCTATTATAAAAAAATTTAGTTTTGTCGCGTTTGTTTAAATATGTTCACTCGTTAGGAGGATAAACAAACACAATTAATCACAATTAATTATACATACACAAACACATGTTGATCTTTGCCCAGTTTTCTAATATACATCATGCCATAATGAAAAGCCATTCCTTTTTACTATACTTGAAATGTACTCATCGATCGTCTTTTAATTTTGACAGTACATGTTATATCTGATGACACACACACACAAATATATATATATATATATATATATATATATATATATATATATATATATATATATATATATATATAGTACACACACATATATATATATACACACACACATACACATACACACACAGATGTATATATACACACACACACACAAAGTTTTGTATAGTGTATTATAATACTTTTATACAAACAGAAAAATAGATAGATATCACTGTTGAATGCAGAATCACAATTGATCGCAAGGGAAAGTTGTGTATCACGATCACTTGATCTATCATGTGGTCAGACAGAGTCAAATCCGAGTGTATCGTAGTGGAAAACATAGTGTATTACGCGGGAAAAATATGCATCACGTGGTCGGTTTGATTTGAGTTAGTCTGGCGGTCCAAACTACTCCGTTTAGTCGATGTCGATCCATTATCTTTATGTTCCTCAACAAAAATAAAAAATAATTTACTTAGTTGAGGATCAAAGCAAAAACCTTTAATTCCGTTGATCAATGACTTATCAATTGAACTATAAGTCACTTTGTTAAATTTATCAAATTACTTTTAATATTTATAAACACTTGCTCTTTAAAATATTAATCTAATAAAGTGTTACACTTCACTGGGAATTGAATCCATGATCTCTAGTTGGCCACGTATCAAAACCGAATTTTATTCACCACTATGATGCATTATGTTTTTTTGTGATGCACTATCCAGTGTGTATCGGATAATTTTGGAGAACCACAATGAATTGGAAAAGAAAGCAAATCACATCATACTGGTGAATAAAATTTTGTGTTGATCTATGAAACTAAATATATTGGGTTCGATCACTAGTAAATTCTAAAGTTTTATTAATGTTTATATATTAAAGAGTAGGTATGTTATGTTAAATAAGTTAATAAATAAACAACAAAGTAATTTGTAGCTTAATAGATAAGACATTGGTATTTGGAATTAGAGGTATTTGGTTTGATCTTCAACTAAGTAATTTAATCTTTTATTTTTTTTAAGAAACATAAAAAATAATAGACAGTCTCCGACATAGTGAACCGGTTTGGACCTCCAGATCAACTTGATTTGGACCGACGACGTGATAAATCAATATGTACAACCTTTTCCACATGATGCACCATCAAACGCTAAATATTAGTAAGGAATGTGTACATTATGCCTTGGCATGTATGTTGTCCAAAATGTATATTTTTTAGGTTTTTAGCTTTTTTTAATTATGTGTTAGCTTATACTTTGATGTTTTGAATAGGATTTGATAAATAGTACTTTTACCCTTTCTTGCAATAAACCATTTATATTATGTTATGTTATATTAACATTTACGTATAGAAAGAAGGAAACTTTTTCAGTAATGAACATCAAGTTTATCTACATTAGTAATTTGGTGTAACTCATAAAAGTTCATGGTGTACGTACTTTAAATTCATAAAAGAAAACTTGAAATTGGCCCAAAAAACATGCTAAATAAAAGTAAGCATAATTAATCTCACAAATAAGACACTAATAATGGTGAAACCAATGACACATGCAATCTTACAAGACATTTATGCTTTGTGAAAAGCAAAAGGAATATCCCATTCTAAGAAGAAAGCAAAATAGATAATCCTTCAGCTGTAACCTACCAATTTTATATGATGCCATGACATTTTAAAATATCCGCCACAAGACGACTGGTTTAATGTTTTTTCCTTTTCTATTGTACTAAATGATTAAAATAATTAGCCTATGATGATTATTTTATTCAAAAGATTTATATTAAATCATCTAAAAATATAGTTTATTTTAATGATAATGACACTTGTTAACATGATACATTCATTGAGATATTGTTATCATGCTCTGAGCCTGAATAACTTGAATCTTTTATACATATACATATTTTCCGTTTAAGGTAACATATTTTCAAATCAAGTTAATCAAGGTAATCATATCAGATTGAAAGGTAAAAATTACTGACGTGAAAGTTTTCTTTGTCCGGTAAGCGTTTTTTTAATAGAACTGACAGTTTAATTGTTATATGGTGTGCACTATTTTGTGCAATTTAAAAAGACTTTTTAATAATACTTTGTAATTTTGAGCAAATTTAAAAATAATTAAGCAATATTAGAAACTAAAAACTAATGATTGGATAAAGAAATTGTCATATAAGTAATTTTTTCATTTCAATCCAATAATATTATCTTGATTGACTTGGTTTAGAAAGTATGTTACCTAAAATATAAAAAAAATAATATGTTACTCAAATTGAAAAAACATTGACAATAGATTAACTTTTAACGTAATTAACCTATATGTGTGTGTGTCTATATATATATATATATATATATATATATATATATATATATATATATATATATATATATATATATATATATATATATATATATATATATATATATATATATATATATATATATATATATATATATGTATATATATATATATATATATAATATGGTTCGAGAGAGTAACACCTATTATGCAGCGCACCAGAAGGTACCACTTTTAAAAAAAACTTTTTTTAAATTACTTTTCATAGACATGTTTAATTTAACATTATGAAGATCATATGTAAATTTCACATACATTCACATCTCCTAACTCCTAAAAAATGACGTGAACACACACTTATATATTTTTGAATATATGTAAACACGCATTTATGTGATGTGTGTTTTCATGCACTTAAAGTATTCGGTTTTGCGTGAAATTCACATATGATCTGTGTAATGTTATTTAAAACATGTTCATGAAAAAAAATTTCAAAAAAATTACTTTTAAGAGTGGTACCTACTGGTGCGCTGCATAATGGGTGGTACTCACTTGAACCTAACTATATATATATATATATGGGAGGGAGGTTCAATGGAAAACCACAATGCACCTGAAAACTTGTGAAAACCACAATGCACCTGAAAACTTGTGAAAACCGCACTGCACCACCACAAATGCATCAAATTCCCCGCGTAATGCATCAAAATTCTGCGTGATGCATCAAACTTTTCGCGCGATGCATCAAACTTTTCGCGCGATGCATTAAAATCCCGCGTGATGCATCACCTTATTTACGATCATGCCACCGTGTTTTTCATGAAATGCACCAAATCGGACGGTATGTGTAGGTTTCCACAGTTTTCAGGTGCATAGTGGTTTTCCATTGAACCCACCCATATATATATATATATATGTTCAATGTGAAACCTTGATGCATTGAGAATCTCAGGGAACTAAAAATGCATTAAGGGAATTTTAGGAATACTAGATATATTTAACATTAATTAATTAAAGATATTAATTTTTTTTTAAAAGTCTTTAAAGATTATTAGGAAACAAATTAAACATTAACTATATTTTCTAATTTCACTCCTTGTTTCTCTCCCCCCACCTCTGTCACTTGGCTCCCCGTCCCCCTCTACCGGCCACCGCACCACCGCCATCCACCTAACCTTTCTTAGCCGCGACACCACTACCACCAACCGATGAGGAAGATAATGATTCCGACGATGATGATGATGATGCACAATGATTCCGACGATGATGATGATGGAATGATTTCATTTTGAATGGATGATTTTTTTTTCATGCATTTTGTTAATAGAAAACTTTGAAAGATGAATCGTGTTTATCCGACTTTTATGAAAAACGAATCCAATGCATAGTGTTTATGAAGATGAATCGTATTTGAAGACGAATTTGATGAAGATGCACCGTGTTTGAAGATGAATCTAATAAATCCGATGAACATGCATCGTGTTAGAAGATGAATCCTATTAAGATGCATCATGTTTGAAGAACATTTTGATGAATCCGATAAAGATACATCATGTTTGAAGATACATTCGATGAAGATGCATCGTGTTTGAAGATGAATCTGATGAAGATGAACCCGAGGAAGATGAATCATGTTTGATGATTAATCTGATGATGATGTATTGTGTTTTGAAAAAGGTTTTAGATAAATAATATTTGTTTAATTTTTTTTCTTCTGAATTTGTTTAAATTTAGAAATATATTATTAGCATTTAATGTGTAATTATTAGTTGAAATATTCAATTAGATATAAAATTAAAATTGAGTTGACTAGATATATTATTTTTTTTTACCAAAATACTCATATGCATACCAAATACGTGCATCACGTGATGCACCAATAATTATTTAATCTAAAAGTTGTTGGAGTCGAACTCAAGACCTTCTTTTGAAAAAACCAAGGCTCAACCACTAAACTATCACGATGAGTTGGTCGGCATGTTCCTTTTGAAGTTAATTGTTTTTTATATAATTAATTGTCAGGACCGGTTCTAATCATTTTCATGTCCAAAACATGATAGAACAGTAATGTCTATTTAACTTTAAGAAAAAAAAAACATACTATTTTAATTGTCAGGGCCGGGCGCTTTTAATTGCAATTAGCAAATTATAAATATAAACAAAGTACAATTTAATAGACAAATCAAGTATAAAATACCTCCAATTCCCTAGTATATAAGCTTGATGGAATTAATTTATGAAATGTCGTACACTCGTACATGAGCTTGCAATTCTTTTATTTTAGACCGACCTGACTCGGAACGGCTACATGGTGTATCAAATGATCGTGATGCACCATCCTTCTCATGTGATGCTTTGTGGTTCGACCGTGACCGACCCCATAATGCATCAATTGATCATAATGCACAAATCTTCTCGTGTGATGTAATCTTCTCCGCGTAATTCATTATACATTTTCTAACGATGCATTGTGGTTTTTCAAAGTTTTCCGATGCATGTATGTTTTCCATTGAACACATCCCTATGTATGTATGTATGTATGCCTTTTTCTCCAACATGCATCTATATACGGGCCCAAACAGTGTGATGGATCTAGCTACACTATATATAGAGTTAGATATTGTTGATAAGAATCCGGATTCTCAGTGCACCTCAATATCAAATGGAACCAATGCACCATCTAGATAGACAAAAATTAATTAACAAAATAAATCAAATGCATATTCGTTAATGATTTGTAATTTAATTAAGGAAGGTATATCAAATCAAATTTAGCTTAAATTATGGATGCCATAGACGATCATGTAATTAACTTGAGTACTTTTATGGGAAAACGTAGAACACGTAAAAAATATTGGTTTTTTTCATGATAAATCCTAATAGAAATGATCTATTTTTAACGTTTATAGCATTGTTGTTGTTGTTGTTATTATTAAAAAATTTTACTATTTCAAAATTCTAGATTTTTTCCTCAAACTTGTATATTATTATTAGCATTTATAAAAATAATTTTTTAGTAAATTCTAATAGTTCTTACTGAATTATAGCTAATTTCTAATATAAATAATGTGTGACTGTAAAATATTTAATGATTTATGATGCATTATTTAAAAATTAAAAGTTTTAATAGTAACTAACTTTTATAATGATAAATATAAAAAATTTATGTGAATGATAATTAAATTAAGAATTTTACAATAATTCTGACACATTTAAATATAAGATTAAATTAATTATTTAAAAATAAGATTTTCTCTTCGTCTGCCATGATGAGGATAAAAATGATTTCGATTGACTGGAACACATGTATATTAATCAAAGCAACACAAATGTTCTTCCGGTATATTGCTTTTTCCTTTTTTATCCTCTTCTTTTAATTATTAAAACAATTATAGTATTCATAGACATTTTTTCTGTAGTAATAAATTAAGAAGAAGTCACTAAATTTGATTGTTTCGAAGAATATTATGGCTCGTAAAGAATTGTGTGGTTTAAGGTTTGGTTGGATGATGAAATGAATTTATGGGTAAAATGGACTTATGGATTCCAAATAATGTAAATATATGCGTTTAGAGGGAAATGATTCTTTATTTTTTAAACAAATAATAAAAAAACATTAAAATAAACGGTCAAAACATCAAATTTTGTATTAATATTTAAAATTTTATTCAACAATAAGAAGAATAATAAATAATGTATGATTCCTAATCCTAAGTCATTCATAAATTTTTTTGAATCAAAACAGTAATTAATCAACTCATCATATATCATTAATATATTCATATTTATAGTCCAGGAAAAATTATGCGAAAAAACCATCAAAGTACAAAAATTTTTCGATTAAATCCCCATTTCATTTTTTATTTCTGATAAGTCCCCAAACTGCTTAAACCTTTTAAATTGGTCTGTTAACCTGTTGTTAACATGCTTAAACCTATTTTGCAAAAAACCATCAAAGTATAAATTTTTTTCGATTAAGTCTCCATTTCATTTTTTTCCTGATAAGTCCCCGAACTACTTAAACCTTTCAACTTTTCGATAAAACAAAACGAATTTTTTTAAACTTTTGAAAACGAAGATGTTTATTTCGATTACAGAGCAAGCCATGTTTGTCTAGACCAAAATAAATTGGTTTGAAAATAATTCTTTTTTTCAAAACGACGATATTTGTTTGAAAATAATAATTTTTTTTAAAAGTCCGTTATTCCGAAAAACGTAAGTTGGTTTGATATAAAAATATAAATGATGATTATTTCGATCCTACGTTTATCTACACCCCAATTTTTAAATATATTTAACTAGTTCATCCCAACTAAAATTTAAACAATAAAAATGATCGTTTTGATTTATCATTTTATTTTATTTTTTTGCATCCACGTATGTGTGACGTGAGTGTCAACTGAACAATCACTTAAATTGATAAAACAACAAATAACATGAGTTTTATCAAGATAAGGGATTTGTGTGCCAAAAACATTAGTTGAGGGATTTATAAGACAAAATAATTTAGTTAATGGATTTATAAGACAAAATAATTTAGTTGGGGGACTTAATCGAAAAAAAATCATAGATTTATAAAATCCATGTCAGCAATTGCAACCCGCTCAACAGGTCACCGGTAACTTTTCTTGAAAAAAACACCAAACTCGTGATTTTTATTTAGTTAATGTACTTATCAGACAAAAAATTTGATTGAGGGACTTAATAGAAAAAAACTTGTAGTTTGATGGTTTTTTACGAAATTTTCCCTTTATTAAAATCTATTAAAATATACTAAACTTATTTTTGTTTTATTTCTAATAAAAATTTAAAAGAGAGAGGATAAAATTTTAAAATATTAATAAATGATAATAATAATAATAATAATGATATAAACGTTAATTAAAAATAGATCAAGCTATTATCGTTAGAAAGTAAAAGATAGTTGCTATATTTTGTTTGTGACATGTTGGTAATCTGTTATCATTGGTTAGTTGATATAAACGTTAAAAGCTTAAGTAAACTACGTAAATGTGCATCAAAAAATTTTGACCAGGCATAGTAATATGTTGTAATAGTTATTAGGTTATTTAATTACCTAATTAAAACACTTTTAAAAATACATTATATAAATAAAAAATCAGCCCCAAAATCTAACCCGAATCCATAAAAACGGAAACCAATAACTTGTGGATTCAACTCGAAAAGCCAAACCGGAAAAAACTGAATAACTGAACCCGGATGAAACGAACGATTTCTAAAACCCAAAAACCGAAAAAAAAAAAGGTTTGTACTAGAAACCGACCCATGTGTATCATGTAACTCTAACATCTTACTAGTTTTAAAATAAAACTCTGCCATTCAAAATAAAAGGAAAGCTAGCTAGTTATATATAAATTACATTATTAGTCTCCAGTAAAAAAATAATAATGTAATAAACATTTTTAGTAAATCTGTCTTTAGTTAATTGGAACATTACAAGAATAATGTCATTTAATGACAGGCGCTTTTAGTGACACAAAAAAGTGTCACTATATCATACTTTTGGTGTCACTTTTGAAAAAGAGTATGTACATAGTAATTTTTTACCCACACTTTTTAAAGTAGTGACACATTAATTTTGTCACAAAAATATTTGAGGTCTATACACATACAGTTTTAGTCGCTATAAATCTATACACACTCCATTTTAACCACTATTTTTGCTGTGTAGGTAAAAAACTTTGACACATATACTGACACTTTTTTGACTTTTAACGACACTTTTCATGCGTCACTAGATGACATTTTGTTTGTAGTGGAAGTTTGATTCATCGATAGGTTTTCAAGTAATTTAAACAGCATATGTCAAAAAATTTGGAATTGATTTGATTTGATTTGAAGTCTTTCATCCCTTTGATTGATTACTATGGATTAGAATTGAACTCATTTAACTCTAAAGTTGGCTTAATATATATGGTTGAACATTGAGATTCTTTGAAGGAGGTCTTAAGTTCAATGTTTTAACTCCTTGGAGTTACTTGCATTTTAAAAATAAAAAGGAAGTTATTTACGTTGTAATTACCAAAATCTCAAACCTACGCAGACACAAAATGTGATACACAACAAGACACGATGCGTAGAATGAGCATCGATCATTGGGAGAATATATCACAATTTTTTAGTTGTATTTCTTAAGATATATACGGAGTGAGGAACAGACGTTAAATTCACAGCCAAAGGATAGGGAAAAAGAGTAGGTAGTTGGAAGGTTTCTTGTAATTTTTTTTTCCTTTCAAAGTAAAATAATGTTTGTTTCGAAGGATTTGATCAAGATTCTTCACCAAGTTCATGAAGTATTTATAAAATCCTATATATGTTTAAAGGAATCCTAATTAATTTATTTAATTTTTTGAGAAAAATTAACATAAAATGGGAATGGTGCTTTCAAACCATATATACATCTTCCAAGAGTTGAGACTAAATAACCCCAAAAGCATGTCAGATAAAGAAGGGCAGGCATTATTGCATAATCACAGGGTGGGAACACAACAATAATGCTGAAGCTAATGACCAAATGAAAAGTTAAACAAATTCTGTGTCAAAAAGTAAGAAGAATATCCCATTTTGAAGAAGAAAGCAAACCAGATAGAGCCCCTCTGCAACCTCCCAAATGGACATCTAATAGCCTTATATATATATATATATATATATATATATATATATATATATATATATATATATATATATATATATATATATATATATATATATATATATATATATATACACACACACACACACACCATTGCACGTATGACCATGCATGTACAATACAAACTAACAGCCATAAGATGAGTGTTGATGGTAGTAATCATTAAAATAATATAATCCCCAGTGGCTAATTGTACATGACATATCATTGTTTATATATTATTATGTAATGTAATTAATTTATTCAAAAAGAATTAAAGAATGGTTTAAAACCCTTATTTCAATGATACTGACATTCGCTACCATCAAAAATTCCTTCAGATTTTGTCCTTGTATCCTGAGCCTAAACAACTGTTGCATCTTTTTTCAATGGGAAGCATGTTCTATGAGACTTAATTATTTATTTAATTTTCTTGAAAACTAAGAGACCCCATTGATGACAAATTAACTTAATTAATATGTTTCACGAGCTAGCATTTTGTGTTTACAAATGATTTAGCAAGTTTTACCTTTCATTCTGTTGTTTTAACGATGGTATTTTTATTAAAATGCTAGCGAGTACGTAATTAACTAAGTAGCAAAAAGAAACTACACAATAGGTCTCATGCATAGCAGTCTTTAATTACCTTTTAATATTCTATAACACAGCAGATGAAAGTTCATCATCAATAATGAAACCATTTTACTAACAATTGTGTTAATTATCAACCACTAACTTCTGTTGTTCAAAAAAATAATGAAACCATTAATTTTACTACAAAGAGAAAAATTAAATCTTCACAGACAATGTTGCAAATGCATAAAAATAATATATCTTCATCACATTATAAATAAGTAAAAGATATGCAATTTAACAATATTAATAAATTTAAAAACCCACAATTATAAATGCGTAAATACAAGAAATTCTTGACCGCTTTAAAAATGCAGAAATATATATTACTTTGAAGATTCAGAAATAGCTAGTACACATATTGTAGGGATATTGTGCCCGATACCAATTATAAAATATAAGAAATGTATTACGAATTACAATTCAGAAATGAAATTACAATACACGGAAATAAATAAAGTACTGAAATTAAAATTACAAGTAAAAGAAATAATAATACGGAAAAGTAAATTACAATACGGAAAAATAAAGGCTGAGTCTCGTGTTTGACACGATTCCCTTAAAACAGATTCGAAGTCTGTTTCCCAGGGTACAACAGCCAAAGCAGTGTGTACTGCCGGAGGTAACCAACTTGCCTGAAAGAACACGTGAATTTAAAGTGATCTTCGTTCTTGGAAGCAGCAACGTCTTGCCGTTAAAGTGTAAAAGCTTTCAAATATCTCAAGTGTTTCCAGAATATCTTTTTTGTAATTTGGTGTGTTGAATCTCCTATTATTTTATAGGAAATTTGAGTTGAAACAACAAAATTAATCATCTTCTTAATTACAAAAACCGTTTTGTAATATTCCATTATTACAAGGTTTAATTGTCAATTAATCATGAGTAATTATGTGTTGAAACCAAATAGTAACAGCTCATTAAATCGCTCACCGGACAGCTTTGGTCGAAGCCTGCTGGGCCTCAACCTGCTCGCTGGACAGCTTGGACAAAGCCTGTCCAACTCTCACCTGGAGTAAAAAAGTTGTCTCGCACGAGCCCTGATTTTCGGAGCTGCATTCGTGTCCGCAGGTGCTGGCGTACACGAGTTCAGTGGATTTTAGCCTTCGAGGTCCAAGATTTGCACCCCCCCCTGCGCGCGGGTAGGCATTGGAGTAAAACCACAAACAATCTTGCCATGGCTTTGAACACTCCTCCTTATAAACCCACTTTGGTTTCATCTTCCTTCCTATGTGGGACTCTCTTCACCCACTTAGAAGAAGTTTCAATCATTCCAAACACCAATCTTTGAGCATCGATATCTCATTCATCTTAGCTCCGTTTTGGACGTTCTTTATATAGTTGGAATCCTCTCTTCAAGGAGAATACAAACCCACAAAATATTCATTATATATGTCACAATTATATATAATTATATTTGGTCCAAAACCATGGAAAAACCACTTTTTTCTTTGAAAAATTTACACTTTTTTCCAACAATCCCCCACATGAATGAGAGATCGATCGAAAACACATTCCAACCATCCCCCACATGTATGAGATTGATCGAAGACACATAAAATTCCAATGAATTTTCAATGGTTGAAATCTTGCATAGGATAGGTAGGTGTAAACCTTTGAACCTTCCCTTATGAAATGCACTTAGCCTTCTAGCCGTCAGTAGAACTCGATGTCTTTGAACTGAGCTGCCATTTGTGAAGACGACAATACACTTCACACAAGAATCTCCCTAACAAGGTTAACTCCTCATAGTCGTGTCCGTTATGGCCATGGAACACTAGCCTGGTTCTGCGAGAGCTACTAAGAATTGTGCCCCTACAATTCCACTCGAAGCGACCCCACTTCTCTCTCACATAGGTGATTTCTCCCGAATCATTAAAAGCATAAATGATTTCGACCGAATCATTATAAAATGCTTAACCTCATTGTCACTAAAATGATTTTCTTCTAGAAATCATATAGGAATGGACTAGGAGTTTTTCACAACCCCCCACAGTGACCACACTTTATTCATACAAATAGGTTGTCCTTTTGAACCAAGATCTTGGGATCTCCAGTCAACAAGGTAAGGTTTTCCTTCGTATGAATTTATTCATTCATGGGCTTTAGTCCCATTCCTTTTGACGACTTCAAAACTAACTCTCTATTTAGGCCTTTCGTAAGCGGATCCGCAATGTTATCTTTTGACTTCACATAGTCAATAGTGATAACACCTGTTGAGAGTAGTTGTCGTATCGAATTATGCCGACGTCTAATATGTCTTGACTTACCATTATACATTATGCTATGCGCTCTACCAATCGCTGATTGGCTATCACAATGTATAGTAACGGCTGAAACGGGTTTCGGCCACTTTGGTATGTCTTCAATAAATTGACGTAACCATTCGGCTTCTTCACCACATTTATCTAATGCGATGAATTCAGATTCCATCGTAGATCTAGCTATCACTGTTTGCTTGGAAGACTTCCAAGAAATAGCAGCACCACCAAGTGTAAATACATATCCACTTGTAGATCTAGAATCTTTTATATCGGATATCCAATTCGCATCGCTGTATCCTTCTATCACAGCTGGATATCTCTCATAACGCAGTCCGTACTCTCGAGTATATCTCAAATACCGAAGTACTCGTATCACACTTTTCCAATGAATCCGACTCGGATTACTCGTGTACCTACTTAGCCTGCTTACAGCATATGCTATGTCCGGTCTGGTACAAGACATTAGATACATTAGACTGCCTATAATTCTTGAGTATTCTAGTTGATTAACACTTTCACCTCTATTTTTTGATAGATGTTGACTAGTGTCAATCGGAGTTCTAGCTATACTAGAATCACCATTACTAAATTTCTCAAGAATTTTATCCACATAATGAGTTTGACTTAACACAAGACTATCTTGGGTTCGTGTGATTTTAATACCAAGAATCACTTCCGCTAATCCCATGTCTTTCATGTCAAATTTGGATTTCAACATCTCTTTCGTTGAATTAATCATTCTTAATCATTCTTTCGTTACTACCAACGATAAGCATATCGTCTACGTATAAACAAAGAATGACATATCCATGTTTTGTATCTTTCATGTACACACACTTGTCGCACTCATTAATTTTGAATCCACATTCTAGCATGACGTGGTCAAACTTTTGATGCCATTGTTTGGGAGCTTGCTTCAAGCCATATAATGACTTAACAAGCCTACAAACTTTCTTTCCACATCCGGGAGCACTAAAACCCTCGGGTTGCTCCATGTAGATTTCCTCTTCTAAATCACCGTTTAGAAAAGCCGTCTTCACATCCATTTGGTGCACTTCTAGATTTCTTATTGCGGCAATCGCAAGCACCAATCTAATGGATGTTATTCGCGTCACCGGCGAATATGTATCAAAGTAATCAACACCCTCCTTTTGTTTGTAACCTTTGATTACCAACCGTGCTTTATATTTATCAATGGAACCATCAGGTTTCATTTTCCTCTTAAAAAGCCATCGGTAACCTAGTGGTTTACAACCTTCAGGAAGGTCCACTAGTTCCCAAGTATGATTTTGTAAAATTGACTCAATTTCACTCTTGATGGCTTCTTTCCATTGAGGTCCTTCAGAAGAAGTTACCGCTTCTCGGTAAGTTTTGGGTTCACTTTCAACCATGTAAGTGACAAAATCATCTCCATATGATTTTTCAACCCTTTTCCTTTTACTTCTTCTAGGCTCAACCTCTTCTCTTTCAGGTTGTTCTAATGTCTCATCTTGGACATTTTCGTCAATTGATTTAGACGAACTAGCACGATCCTTTTGTAAACAAGGAAATATATTCTCAAAGAAGGATGCATTCCTTGATTCCATGATGGTATTCTTGTGAATTTCTGGATTTTTAGACTCATACACAAGAAACCGATAGGCACTACTATGATGTGCATAACCAATAAATATGCAATCAACCGTTTTAGGTCCTATCTTTTGAGCCTTAGGTGCCGGTACAACAACCTTTGCTAGGCACCCCCACACTCGTAAGTACTTATAGGATGGCTCTCTTCCCATCCAAAGTTCATACGGTGTTTTATCCATTTTCTTGCGGGGTATCTTATTCAAAAGATAAGTAGCCGAGAGGATAGCTTCCCCCCACATTTCTTGGCTCATTCCCGAACTTATTAACATGGCATTCACCATTTCTTTCAATGTTCGGTTTTTTCTTTCCGCAATACCATTTTGTTGAGGTGAGTAAGGAGCGGTGAATTCGTGTCGGATTCCATGTTGAGCACATAAATCCGCAAACGGTGACACATATTCACCACCTCGATCACTTCTTACAACCTTAATCTTTTTGTTGAGTTGGTTCTCAACCTCTTGTTTGTATAAAACAAACTTCTCGATTGCTTCATCTTTACTTTTCATCAAGTAAACATAGCAATATCTTGTACAATCATCAATAAACGTGATGAAGTACTTATTACCACCTCTCGTAGGAATGATTTTAAATCACACACATCCGTGTGAATCATATCAAGTGGTTCGGTTATTCTTTCAACCGATTGGAAAGACGATCTTGTAAGTTTGGCTTCAACACAAGTTTGGCATTTATAATTTGAATCAATATGAAAAGATGGAATGCAATTTAACTTGATTAAACGACGTAAAGAATTAAAATTGACATGTCCAAGACGACCATGCCATACGTTAGAAGACTCTGTCAAATAAACCGAATTTGTAGTCGTTTTATTAAAATTGCTTTTCAAAATCATCAAGTTTATTTTGAACATTCCATTCAAAGCAAAACCTTCTCCAACAAAATGACCATTCTTGGTCAAAACAAATTTATTAGATTCAAAAACCATTTTAAATCCAAACTTGTTTAACAGCCATCCGGAAACCACATTCTTTCGAATTTCCGGTACATACAAAACATTTGTCAACTTAAGATCTTTCCCGGATGTCATCTTCAAGATCACATCACCTTCACCTTTGACATCAACCGTATCAAAGTTTCCCATGAAGATCTTTTTTCCATTAACTACTTTCAAAGTAGTAAACAAACTTTTCTCCGAACACACATGTCGGGTAGAACCAGTGTCGATCCACCATTCATTCGGTTCAGATCTTACCAATTCTGCATCAGAAACCATTGCCGTGATATTCACATTCATCACACTTGCAACTTCACCATTGCCGTCAAGAACCACGCATGGTTCAAGATCCAAATCAGAAAACAATTCTGATTTCTCAATATGATTGGCAAATTTACTCGCATTTTGAACTCCAATCATATCAACCATCTCATTAATCGATGGTTTAGCAATAGATGTTATAGTTGAAGTCATCGACCGTGACACAACTCCATCTAACATTTTCATTTTTTTTTCTTTAACGCCAAAGAAAATAATTATAAGTAGTTGTGAATCTTCTTTTCAAACAAATACTTTATAAATTTTCAATAAAGAAAATTTTCTCACTTTATAATAAAATTACACTTTTATTATAAACAACGTCAAATTAATTGATCAATTTTGATTCAACCGTTCAATTTAATCACTTTATAACAAAATTAAATTTTTTGTTATGAACAATGTCAAATACTTCAATTGACAAAACTTGAATCAACCGTTCAATTTAATCACTTTATAACAAAATTAAATCTTTTGTTATAAACAATGTCAAATACTTCAATTGACAAAACTTGAATCAACCGTTCAATTTAATCACTTTATAACAAAATTAAATCCTTTTTATTATAACCGATTTTATCACTAAAATTGAATCTGCCGTTCAATTTAACACCAAAGTGAAGAATGAATCAACCGTTCATTCAAACACTTGTAACCCGAACGAGAATAGTAACAAATTTTATATTAAAAGTTAAAATTGAATCATCCGTTCAATGTTTAAGAAACCAAAAGTGAATAATCGAATCTGCCGTTCAAATTAAACACTTAATCAAGGCTGTTGCAAAAATTAAATCCGTCTCGAAACCAAAACTTGTTTGTAACGAAACAGAAATAATTAAATGAAATGGAAACACAATTGCTTCGAGACAAAACTCGTTTGAATCGAAACAATAATGTAATAGAAACTTTTACTTCGAGACAAAACTTGTTTGAATCGAAGAAACAATTTCTCTAAAATTCCTAAATTTTATAACCGGTATCGTGGTTGTAAAATCTGTTTTAAGATTGTAGGGATATTGTGCCCGATACCAATTATAAAATATAAGAAATGTATTACGAATTACAATTCAGAAATGAAATTACAATACACGGAAATAAATAAAGTACTGAAATTAAAATTACAAGTAAAAGAAATAATAATACGGAAAAGTAAATTACAATACGGAAAAATAAAGGCTGAGTCTCGTGTTTGACACGATTCCCTTAAAACAGATTCGAAGTCTGTTTCCCAGGGTACAACAGCCAAAGCAGTGTGTACTGCCGGAGGTAACCAACTTGCCTG
The DNA here is from genome assembly GCA_020465985.1 of Centrapalus pauciflorus. NCBI lineage: Eukaryota > Viridiplantae > Streptophyta > Magnoliopsida > Asterales > Asteraceae > Centrapalus > Centrapalus pauciflorus. Next base: position 59,406 of record JAANYP010005158.1, read on the forward strand.
AAAGAACACGTGAATTTAAAGTGATCTTCGTTCTTGGAAGCAGCAACGTCTTGCCGTTAAAGTGTAAAAGCTTTCAAATATCTCAAGTGTTTCCAGAATCTTTTTTGTAATTTGGTGTGTTGAATTTGTCTCGCACGAGCCCTGATTTTCGGAGCTGCATTCGTGTCCGCAGGTGCTGGCGTACACGAGTTCAGTGGATTTTAGCCTTCGAGGTCCAAGATTTGCACCCCCCCCCCCCTGCGCGCGGGTAGGCATTGGAGTAAAACCACAAACAATCTTGTCATTGCTTTGAACACTCCTCCTTATAAACCCACTTTGGTTTCATCTTCCTTCCTATGTGGGACTCTCTTCACCCACTTAGAAGAAGTTTCAATCATTCCAAACACCAATCTTTGAGCATCGATATATCATTCATCTTAGCTCCGTTTTGGACGTTCTTTATATCGTTGGAATCCTCTCTTCAAGGAGAATACAAACCCACAAAATATTCATTATATATGTCACAATTATATATAATTATATTTGGTCCAAAACCATGGAAAACCCACTTTTTTCTTTGAAAAATTTACACTTTTTTCCAACACATATAAATTGAAGCGCGGACATTCGAGCCCTATAAACTTTAGTCAGTTTTTACACATTTGAAAATATGTAATAGAGGCAATTTATTTATGATTTTAAATGTGATGCCTGTTTAATTTCCTTGTGATTATCACAAATGGTCATTATTCTCAACTCTCAATGCCAATTATACGTGGGGAGCTAGCTAGATTGTGATTTAGTCATTTATTTATGATTTGGATTAACTCATTGAATATTCAAAATGTTTAATCTCTGGTGGCTCAATGCATGAATGTCATTTGCATTTCCTTATATCAATGCCAACTTTACAGGCATGAAAGTACAAAAAGACAACAGTTCCTGCAAGAAACCCTAAATGGATGCGACTAAACTCTACTTACATCTTATTAATACTAGTTTATTACCCGCGTATTACGCGGATATTTTTAATATATATAAAATATAATAAATAAAAAAATAAAGATATAAATATAAATATTATTTTTTAAACAAAAGTATATAAAGTGATATTATTATTTATTAATTTTGTATATTTCTAAATATATATGAAGAGTAATTATTTTCTTATATATTTTTTTAAACTTTTATTATATTATCTTATAATTAATAAGTTAGTAGATTATTAAATTTTGTTTGATTTGATTTGATTTGAATTTAAAAGTGGATTATATTATATTTGAATAGATTTAATTAATAAGTTAGTAGAGTATTAGATTTTGTTTGATTTGATTTGATTTGAATTTAAAAGTGGATTATATTAGATTTGGATAGATTTAATTTTAAATTTTTTATTCTTCTTAAAATCTATAACTGCCACGTGTCGATTCATGGTGACGACACGTGGCTTCACCAGAAATGAGTATAGTTACTCTTTTAATAGTATAGATAGATTTTTTGGACTAAAGCTAGTTATCTATTAATTGATGATATAGGAGAGGTTCTTTTAAGAACCTTAAAGATGGTGAGAACCTAGGAACCTTTTAGAGCCCTTGGATCAAAAGGGTATTTTTGAGAATAAAAAATATTATCTTTCTCTCTTCACCTTTTTTATTATATGCATCTATTTTCCACTTTCTCTCTCCTACTTTTTTCTTTCATTTTCTCTTTCTTTCATTAGAATTGATTTTAATATTAAAAAAACGTTTTTTATAAAAAAATAAATTTTTTTCTATATAAAAAATTATTTAATTGCTAAAAAATTAATGTATTCTATATAGAAATATTATATGTCTATATAGAATATTATATAATTCTGTATCTTTTTATGTAGATTAACATTACTATTCATAATTTATGTAGAATATTATGTTTCTTATATATTTCATATATTTTTATGTTTATTATACAAATTTATATCTTTTTTGTAGATTACCATTACTATTCATTGTGTTTTTGGTATATTTTATATCAGTTACATACCAAGTGTTCGATAAAATGTCTAAATGAAATCTTATTTTTTTTTTGTTTCAATGTGTTTTTGGTATATTTTATCATTTAATCTACGTAGAATATATGATACTTGACATTCTACACGACATTCTACATAGATTGCATGACATTCTACGTAGATTGTATGTCATTCTATGTAGATTGAATGTCATTCTACGTAGATTGCATGACATTCTACGTAGATTGTACATAGAATATGTTCGTCGATACTCTACGTAGATTGTATGCCATTCTACGTAGATTGAATGTCATTCAACGTAGATTGAATGCATGTCATTCTACGTAGATTGCATGTCATTCAACGTAGATTGAATGTCATTCTACGTAGATTGCATGTTATTCTACGTAGAATAACAGTTTTATTCTATGTATTTTTGGTATATTTTTATATCTGTTGCATACCAAGTGTTTGATAAAATGTCTAAATGAAATCTTTTTTTTGTTTGTTTCAATGTGTTTTTGATATATTTTATCATGTAATCTATGTAGAATATATATGATATTTGACATTTTACACAATATTATACATAGATTGCATGACATTCTACGCAGATTGCATGACATTCTACGTAGATTGCATGTCATTCTACATAGATTGCATGACATTCTACGTATATTGTACATAAAATATGTTCGTCGATGCTCTACATAGAATATGACAGATTCATTTTCAAAGTTTTATAATGAAGATTATTTGTAAAATATTAGATATATATGAATGTAATAGTTATTAGATATTTTACATGATAATCTACGTAGATTACATGATAATCTACATAGAATATATGATACAAAACTACTTGTAAAAAATCACACATAATTTATGTAGAATGTTATGTTTCTTATATATTTCATATATTTTTTGTTTCTTATAGATTTCTATATCTTTTTATGTAAATGTACATTAACATCCAATGTGTTTTTGGTATATTTTATCATATAATCTATGTAGAATATATGATACTTGACATTCTACATGACATTCTACGTAGATTGAATGACATTCTACGTAGATTGCATGTCTATCTACGTAGATTGCATGTCATTCTACGTAGATTGAATGTCATTCTACGTAGATTGTACATAGAATATGTTCGTCGATACTCTACGTAGATTGCATGTCATTCTACGTAGATTGAATGTCATTTTACGTAGATTGAATGTCATTCCACGTAGATTGCGTGACATTCTAAGTAGAGTATCGACGAACATATTTTATGTACAATCTACGTACATTGGACAGATTCATTTTCCATATTTTATAATTAAAATTATTTGTAAGATATTATATTTATAATGAATATAATAGTTATTAGATGTTTTACATGATAATCTATGTTGATACATGACAATCTACGTAGATTACATCATAATCTACATAGAATATAATACAATACTACTTGTAAAAATCACACATAATCTATGTAAAATGTTATGTTTCTCATATATTTAATATATTTTTATGTTTCTTATACATTTCTATATCTTTTTATGTAGATTAACATTACTATTCAATGTGTTTTTGTATATTTTATCATGTAATAATCTACGTAGAATATATGATAATTAACATTCTACACGACATTCTACGTACATTGCATGTCATTCTACGTAGATTGTATACCATTCTACGTAGATTGCATGTTATTCTACGTAGATTGCATGCCATTCTACGTAGATTGAATGTCATTCTATGAATGTCATTCTACGTAGAATGCATGCCATTCTACGTAGATTGTAAATATAATATGTTCGTCGATACTCTACATAGAATATGACAGATTCATTTTTCATATTTTATAATGAAGATTATTTGTAAGATTTTAGATTTATAATGATTGTAATAGTTATTGGATGTTTTATATGATAATCTACGTAGATTACATGATAATCTACGTAGATTAAATGATAATCTAAATAGAATATAATACAAGACTACTTGTAAAAAATAACACATAATCTATGTAGAATGTTATGTTTCTTATATATTTCATATATTTTTATGTTTTTTATACATTTCTATATCTTTTTATGTAGATTAACATTACTATTCAATGTCTTTTTGGCATATTTTATAACAGTTGCATACCAAATGTTTGATAAAATGTCTAAATGAAATCTTTTTTTTGTTTCAATGTGTTTTTGATATATTTTATCAGGTAATCTACGTAGAATATATGATATTTGACATTCTACACAACATTCTACGTAGATTGCATGTCATTCTACGTAGAATGCATGACATTCTACGTAGATTGTACATAGAATATGTTCGTTAACATATTCTATATGGAAAAAAAATATTCTATATAGACATATAATATTTCTATATAAAATACGTTATTTTTTTAGCAATTATTGAAAAAAAAATTTTTTTATAAAAAACGTTTTTTTACTTTAAAAATCAATTATAATGAAAGAAAAATAAAATGAAAATGAAAAAAAGTCAGAGAGAGAAAAAGCAGATTTTTTTTCTTCCAAAAATACCATTTTCACACATTTTCAAGGTTCTCCACTATCAAAGTTCAAAATAATTACAAAATTGTCATCCAATATATCAACCATTGATTATCATTAATTCAAAGGTCATAAAAGGTTCTTAGGTTTCCACATTTTTTATGGTTCTTTGAAGATTCCTCCCCTATAGATATATAATATGGTTTGTATGACTATCTAAAAATGCAGAATACTACGAGTACCTGTGAACACACGAATTTTGGATGTGAACATGCTTAGTGTGAACATACATTCACAACAACGCAGTTCATGTAACATGCATGTTTCACATAAATCTAATGTGTGTTATGTGTGGCCTTTTATAAGTAGCCTTGTATTATTCATTTAAACATGATTATGAAAAAAAATAAAAAAAATGGTTTTAAGTGAGGTACCTTCGGTACTCTGCAAAACTAATAGTACTCATTTGAACCCAAATTTATATGTATTTGTATGTGTGTGTAGTTATAGTTTAACAGCAATGGGAAATAATTAAATTTATCACGGATGTGTGTACGTAGCAAGAAGCTAAAAACATGCCAAGAAGGTTACAAAAAATTTATATATATATATATATATATATATATATATATATATATATATATATAATAGAAGGTTTTGGTAGTATTTTAAACAAGATTCAAAAGATTCAAAAGCTATTTTATGATTGTTCACAATGTTCACAACGAATAAAGTGTTCACAAAAGATCCTTAGTCTATATATATATATATATATATATATATATATATATATATATATATATAGAGGTGGGTTCAATGAAAAACCACTATGCACCTGAAAACTATGGAAACCTACGCATACCGTCCTATTTGATGCATTTCATGAAAAACGCGGTGGCATGATCGTAAATAATGTGATGCATCACGCGAGATTTTGATGTATCACGCGGGAAATTTGATGTATCACGCGGGATTTTGATGCATTTGTGGTGATGCAATGCGGTTTTCACAAGTTTTCAGGTGCATTGTGATTTTCCATTGAACCTCCCTATTTTATATATATATATATATATATATATATATATATATATATATATATATATATATTTATGTATGTATGTATGTATGTATGTATGTATGTATGTATGTATGTATGTATGTATGTATGTATGTATGTATGTATGTATGTATGCATGCATGCATGTATGTATGTATGTATGTATGTATGTATGTATGTATGTATGTATGTATGTATGTATGTATGGTTCGTGTGAGTACCTAAAAAATGCAGAGTACCGTGAGTACCTGTGAACACACGTGTTTCGGATGTGAACTTGCTCCGGGAAAAAGTTTTTTTTGAATTTTTTTCATATTCATTTAGATTCAAATAAAATAAGACTATTCGTAAAAAATTATATACATTCACACTTTCTAGCATATTAAAAATCATGTGAACGTGAAAAAATTCATGTGAACATGCTTAGTTGTGAACACACGTTCACAACAGTACAGTTCATGTGAACACACACGTTTCACATAGTTCTAGTGTGTGTTTATGGATGATTTTTTGCAAGTAGTATTGTATTATTAATTTAAACATGATTATGAAAAAAAATTTCAAAAAAATGGTTTTAAGCGAGGTACCTCCGGTACTCCGCAAAACTAGTGGTACTCATTTGAACTCATATATATATATATATATATATATATATATATATATATATATATATATATATATATATATATATATATATATATATATATATATATATATTGAATATACTATATGGTTAATGCCTTAATGGTTTAATTAGCACTTAATTAGCCCCTAATCCTGCCGGTTAAAATTACAATAACGTACTGCTTCTATTAGAAACCCATATTAATTCCAAAGTAACAAGGAGTTTGCACCGGCCTACTAAAAAGTTGTATCTGATGGATTGGATTCCCTGAAGAGCTCATCAAGTCATCATCATTTCTGATCTCCAAGACTATTAGATGTAGTTAATTGTTCAATTCTATCTAAAATACGTTTTTGGTTAGAATTTAGTATCATGTCAATAGTTTCTGCAATATATATATATATATATATATATATATATATATATATATATATATATATATATATATATATATATATATATATATATATATATATATATAGATTGAGATTCTATGAGGCACCATATGCATCGGGAACCAAAAATGCATTGCTTGTTTACTAAGGGTGCATTAAGGGCATTTTGAGAATGCTTAATAATATATTGTTAAATTATAAGATTTAATTTAATATTTATCATTTATTTAGGAAACTAAATAAAATGATCAACCACCTTCTCATAAATCCATCCTCGTTTCTCTCTCTTTCCCTTTTCTCTTTTATGGTTAGCCTCTCTCCATCTCTCTTTCTCTCTACCAGTTTTCACAAGACAACCACTACTACTACCGTCAGACCCAGCACCACCATCGCTGTCCACCGTCGGTATGCAACTCTGCACCATACCTGTGCATCGATGTTGACGAGAATTTGCTTGCGTCTGCTGATCATGGTTTTTTAGTATCAATTTTTTCACAAACAGTTCATTCTACGATTCTGTATCATGCTTAATTGCTTATGGCTAGTCAAAGGATTCTAAGATTCTTTATTAATGTTGGTGATTATTGCTTCCAAGAAATAGTTGGAACATTGGTATTGATTGTTTCAAACATGATGCACAACAACAATGCATCACGACAATGATAAACACATTGAAGACGTTGATGAACACGTTTAAATTTCAGAGATGCATCACGAAATTAACACGTTTAAATGTCGAAATGCATCACGATTTTGGTGATGCATAATGATGGAACAAAGACGATGATGAATATGGCCGAAATGCATCACGATTTTGGTGATGCATAATGATGGAACAAAGACGAGGATGAATATGATCGAAATGCATCATGTTTGAAATTGAATTGGATGAAGATGCATCGTGTTTGAATATGAATCCAATAAATTGGATGAAGATGCATCATGTTTGTTTAGATTCAGATAGAATATTTTCTAAATTCAAGCATCTTTCGATTTTGCCCTTCCGCGCGCGAAAAGTTATGCACCCGTGCACCCATTTTCAAGTTAATTACCCTTTTGCCACTACAATCTGAACCATTAAAATTCAAGACCTAACGGTGCATACAGGTTCCAAAGTGCACAATGCATACAGGTGCCCCATAGAACCTGACCCTCTCTCTCTCTCTCTCTCTCTCTCTCTATATATATATATATATATATATATATATATATATATATATATATATATATATATATATATATATATATATATATTGAGGTTCTATGGGGCACCACAATGCATTGGGAACCACTGAGAACCAAAAATGCATAATAAATTACTAATGATGCATTAGGGGCATTATTGGAATACTTATTGTATTAAAATTAATTAATTATTAAAATAGAATAAAAATATATTAGGAAGTTAAATCTAAAAATTAATTATATTTCCTATTTATTCCACCTTTCCCTCCCTCACCTCTCTCTTTCTCTCTCTCCACCTCTCCATCAATGGCCGCACAACCATCGCATCACCACCACCCCTCTTGTGGCAACCTACCTCCACCACCATCATCACCATTGCGGCAACCTACCACCATTACCATCACCCCGAGAAACCACCACCACAACCTCCATGACATTGGCAATCCATCACCACCACCACGACAATGTACCATTACTGCCACGACAACCACCACCACCACCGTGCTTTTGTTGAACGAGGATGAATTAGATATGAATGATGAATTTAACATAAACCTATTGAAGATGAAGATGAATACGTTGAAGATGAACACGATACATCCGACCATGATGATGAACACGTTGATAACGAACATGATGCATGATGATGAACGAAGATTACAATAAATTTATGACCAAAGAAAGATGATGATGCATGGCGTTTATCCGATATTTATGGAAGACGAATCCGATGCATCGTGTTTTGAATATGAATTCGATGAAGATTCATCACATTTTGATGATGCATGATGGTGAGACGAAGAAGATGATGAATATGGCCGAAAATGAGAATGAAGATTCGAGATGCATCACGAATTGAAGGATGAACATTAGATGCATTGACATCGAATATGGTCGAAGATGAATCGTGTTTTTAGATTAATTTCGATGAAGATGCATGATGATTTTTGATGAATCTGATGAAGATGCATCATGTTAAAGATGAATCTGATGAATTTGCATCACTATTTTGATGATGCATAATGGTGGGACAAAGAAGATGATGAATATTACCGCAGATGATGATGAAATTATCCGAGATGCATCACGAATTGAAAGATTAACATTAGATAGATCCACATCAAATCATCTTTTTTGAATTTGTTAAGATTTTGTAATTTTGGAAGTGTATCAATTAATTTAATTTAGCATTTATTGTTTGGTTATTTGATGGAATATTTAATTAATGTAAAATTAAATTTTATTTGATTAGATATATTATTTTTCCCAAAATATCCCTATGCATAACAAGTATGTGCATCACGGATGCACCAATGATCATTTAATCCAAGGGTTGTGGTTAGTTCTTTTTTTGGTTCCCGATGCATATGGTGCCCCATAGAACCTGACTCTCTCTCTCTATATATATATATATATATATATATATATATATATATATATATATAGAGAGAGAGAGAGAGAGAGGTGGGTTCAATGGAGAACCACATGCATGGAGTGCATCGAAGAACCTCCATGCACCACCACAAATGCATTACAATTCCCCCGTAATGCAATATTATTTCCACGTGATGCATCAAATTCCCGCATGATACATCGATTTCTACATTATTTTCACGTGATGCATCAAATTCCCGCGCGATGCATCGATTTCTACGTGATGCATTTCAGTTTTTCTAGCGATGCATTGTGGTTCTCCAAGGTTCTTTGATGCATAAGGTTCTCCATTGAACCCACCCCTATATATATATATATATATATATATATATATATATATATATATATATATATATGGATGGGATCAATTGTGAACAAGTTATTCGTTATGCACGTTGTGAACAGATAAAAAAATACATATAATCATTCATATATATCAACAAGTGTTTGTAATATGATTCAAAAGGTTCATAGAAGTGTCTATTTAAGATTTAGAACATTCAAAAGGTTCATAGTACGTAGTTTTTATAACAAGATGCACAAGATGCATAGGATGCAACAAGATTCATAAGATTCGACAAATTCATAGGATTCAATAAGATCCAAAGAATCCAATAGCATTAATAGGTTAATAGAAGAGTCCAGTACTATTTTCAACAAGATTCATAAGATTCAGAAGCTATTTTATGGTTGTTCACAATGTTCACAACGAATAAAGTGTTCACAAAAGATCCTTAGTCTATATATATATATATATATATATATATATATATATATATATATATATATATATAGGGGTGGGTTCGACGGAAAACCACTATGCACCTGAAAACTATGGAAACCTACGCCTACCGTCCGATTTGGTGCATTTCATGAAAAACACGGTGGCATGATCGTAAATAAGGTGATGCATCACGCAGGATTTTGATGCATCACGCGGAATTTGATGCATCACGCGAGACTTTGATGCATCACGCGGGATTAGATGCATCACGCGGGGAATTTGATGCATTTGTGGTGGTGCAGTGCGGTTTTCACAAGTTTTCAGGTGCATGGTGGTTTTCCATTGAACCTCCCTCTCTCTCTCTCTCTCTCTCTCTCTCTCTCTATATATATATATATATATATATATATATATATATATATATATATATATATATATATATATATATATATAGAGGATGGATCAAATGAGGACTTCTCTTAAAATGAAGACAGTAAAAACCAATAACAAGACGCCACATATGCGCTCTTGATATCTTAAGACAAGGATAATATGGTCATTCAATAATTTTTTAATTATGGTATATAGCTATTAATTAGATTTTCAATTCAAAATAATTAAAACAAACTAATTAGCCACCTGTTTCCTAAAATCACGTGAGAATCTCTTCTTTTAATTATCATCAATTAGTTTATCAAAAAATTATTTAATTCTCAAACAATATTAATTTTATGTTTTAACATAATTAATAGTGAACCGTCATCATAGCCACATTATTATACTTGTGTGATTCATTGGTAACTCAAACAACATACTACTTCTCCTTTTTCTATTTCACTGTGGATGACTGGTAGCTACCGTCACATAATCTTCTACGATAAAAGATCATTAAAAAGAGAGCTTGTTTCCATTTATTTCAAAAAGATTATTCAAAAATACTATGGGTTCTACTCCGATGATGATTGAGTCTGATTCGTTCTTTTTGTATGTTTAAGGTTTCTGATGTATCAATTCATCATCCTTTTGTATATGTGTTGTAGGTTTATAACAAATTATCGAATGTTTAATTTAGTATCGTTTTATATAGTATGTCACTATAAGTTTGCCAGATTGTATAGATTTATAATACATGTTGATTTAGGTAAAACTTGAATCACATTGTTAATCATTTGTAAATCATTGGTTTTGTGAATTAGACAAGTGAATCATGAAACTCATGCACGTATCGAATGTGAATCGTGTATCATAGTGTTAATCATTAGTGTCGTGAATCACACAAGTGACTTGTGAATCTCATTCTTGTATCGATTGTGAACCATAGATCATCATGTTAATTAATAGTAAATCATTGGTGTTGTGAATCCCATAAGTGGGTCTTGAATCCCATGCTTTGTATCAATTGTGAATCGTGAATCATATTGTTAATCATGGTAAATCGTTGGTGTCGTGAATTATAAAAGTGAGTTGTGAACTACAAGTTTGTATCAAAAGTTCGCTGAGGGTGCTGTGAATCACCGGTGGTGTCGTGAACCATGGTGGTGGTGTCGTGACTCACGATGGGGTCAGTGGGGCTGCCGTGGAACCCCCGGTGGGGCTGTGAATCGCTTGAAACTAACGATGTCGTGAATCTCATTTAAATTGGTGTTACTTAATTTACAATTGAATACAAATGGAAATAAATTGAAATGCATGGTGCACAATGACCAAAATACCCTTTTTAGTTAGATTCCATCTTATACAACATTCACTTAATTACAATTATGCCACCTTCTTTCTTATTGGTGGGTTCACAAAATAAATGAATTCTATTGGTTCTTACCGTCTTTATTTTAAGGACGGTCCTCACGTTAACCCCACCCTATATATATATATATATATATATATATATATATATATATATATATATATATATATATATATATATATATATATATATATATATATATATATATATATATATAGATTTAGGTTCAAGTGAGTACCACCTCTAATGCAGCGCACCAGAAGGTACCACCTTTAAAAGTAATTTTTTTGAAATTTTTTTTCATGAACATGTCTTAATTAACATTACACAGATCATATGTAAATTTCAAGCAAATCCGAACACTCTAAGTGCATGAAAACACGCATCACATAAATGCAAGTTCACATGTCTTCAAAATTATGTAAGTGTGTGTTCACATCATTTTTTAGGAGCTAGGAGATGTGAATGTATGTGAAATTTACATATGATCTTCATAACGTTAATTAAAACATGTTTATGAAAAAAAAAAATTTAAAAAGGTTTTTTTAAAGGTGGTACCTTCTGGTGCGCTGCACAAGGGTGGTACTCTCTCGAACCATATTATATATATATATATATATATATATATATATATATATATATATATATATATATATATATATATATATATATATATATATATATATATATATATATATATATATATATATATATATATATATATCTCGATCTACTTTTGGTTCCATGTGTAAAACAATATCGATCTACTTTGGGTTCCATGTGTAAAACATGTTTTAAACCCATGTAACTCATGTACTATATTCTCTAGGTAGTGTACGTCTCGATCATCAGCTTTGTTTAATAAAAAATTTATGTTCACTAAAAAAAATCAATATTAGTTTTTATGTGCATTTGAATTTTTTACAACCTTATTCTAATTCAATAATTTGACATTCATTTATTGCAGACACATCGATCTTTACATGCATTTAATTACATCCACCGGTTGTTTTTCAAACTCTTGAAATTGAATCGTGTGAAATGTGAACACACTACAAGAAAAGTGTCATTTAGTGATAAAAAAGATGTCACTGTATTTTACTTTTAGTGACATTTATGAAAAATCATAGGTTTAGAGCAATCTTTTACCGACACTTTTCTAAAGTAGTGTCACAAAATTATTTGAGGTCTATACTCACATACATTTTTAGTCACTATATATCTATACTCATTCCACTTTTACCCACTTTTTTTTTGTGTAGGTAAAAGATTTAATTTGATACCTATATTACCAAAAATTAAGTCATACTCCTATTATTTAGTTATCTCTCCTTGATCGTTTGTTCTCTCCCTTTTTCTTTTAAACACATGCATACACACCCAAATCTAAACCCATTAATTATTAAACTCATCTACAATCCAAACTGCAGTTTAATTAGCTTAGCCAACGTCATTAGTTTGATCAATGGTATACTATGTGATTTTTCCAAAAGTGGAAAGAATACTAAACCTAATATTGGAAATTAATACTATGGTTTTGACGAACCGGCCAATTTGACTGCTTGAAGAGGGGCTAGTTCGGTTCGTACTAAAAACCGATTGGTTCAATCTGGCAAAACCAGTGACCCAAGGTACTAAATACCGCTTGGGTCATTCGTTACCAGGGCAGATCATTAGAAAATGCACGGTCGTATTTGAGGCCTGTGTAAATGTACTTTCAAATATGATTTGGAGCTCTTGGTGATCATTTAATTACTTAGAACACACTTACATATTGCATATACTTAATATATACAATACTACAAGATTCGTACAGACTTGTGACTTTGTTTTTGGATTGATCGACCCGGTTAATTAAGGTGATCGATAGCACGCTCATGTGTGGACTTAAAACATTTCTATCGTGTGGTTCCCTGTTGTCCACAGCATATTTGTGACTTTCCTTCCTGTGGCCGGTTTAATAATCGTCCTTTTTTGTATGTATTTACGTGTGATTTATGTAAATGAGATGATAAACCGTATGTATCAAAGGGTTCAATTCATCCTTGTAAGAATAGCTATGTATCCTTCATATCAAGATTCCTTAGTTTTGGAGTCCGTAGTCGCTTAATTGCATCCCTCACCACGCCTTTACAGTTTTACCATGTATGAGTATGATGTATAAGCAGAACCTTTTTTAATTCTGATAAATTAAGTTGTTGCATTTGCATAGCATACTAACAACGATTATGCATTACATTCAAAACTTCCAGGATGCTTTTATTTTGTTGCACCATCTTCTGTACATATACAAGGCTTTCTTACAATCCTTTTATTTTGTTTGCTTTCTCATTTGAGCAGTTTTTTCTCACAAATGGTGAAAGAAATAGCCGATCCACCATTAAGATATGAACAACATAACCAAATACATTGGTTCAAGAACTACTCTAAACCTGAGTTTCGAGCTGGGGGTTAGTTGATGCGCTTGCTCACCGATCTTGACTGAAAATTGGATGCAGGGACGATGATAATGTTACTTGATATATCGGAAGCCGAGCCTATTAGTAATAAAGATAACTAAGCAACCCAAACCTGGTCTCATGCTATTTACTTCTTGTGACCACCACCGACTCCTCACTATATTTTTTATAGTCCCCTGAAAGTAGATCATTGGGATGATTACCAGAAATTGGTCCGAACTGATAGTACGATGATAGTAATCGTGGAAGAATCTCCTCAATCTTTCCAGAATTCTCATCATGTCGATCCATCTCAATAAGATCCTACAAACAAATCATGCATCAAGAGGGGGACAGAGAGAGAGAGAGAAAGAGATCAAGCTGTACTTGCCACTACCTGTGCAGCGTTGTTCTTGAAGAGTGGTAAAAACTTATGACGGCAATACAAGTTGAAAAGGAAGGTGAAAAGAATTAGTACAAATGCAAAGGCTGATTCTGTGCCTGCATTTTTCATTCCGAAGATTATTGAAGCTACTGCTTGCATCACTATTAAAGAAAAGATAGCAGCATTATGCGCAATTGGCCAATAGAGTCCATTGGTATTGTATCTCGTAATATAAACATTCAGGATCTGCAAGCATAAATAACTTCAGCCTCTTGATCATTGCAATTAGAAAATAAGACACTCGGATATAACCACAAAATGACGGTTGATTTCTAACATGGGTACACTGGTACACAATAACTAGAAGATTCACTCAAAGCATATAAACAAAACAGTCATATAACTTGATGCAAACCATCTTTTCCCTTTTATGCTATTTACATCTTTCACAAAGATCCATCAACATTATTAGCAAACCTTCTTTTCTCCGCCATCAGGGCCTCACAAATTTTTTCTTGGATATCATCATTGTTCTGATATTATATATCCTTGTGTACCACTTATTCCTTTGGGAAGAAGTGGTTTCATCAAACAAAATTTCAACTTTTTATTTCTTTATTGTAATAATCATTTTTATTAATGCATACAGGTGTAAAATAACTTGAATTTTAGTCATTGATGAAGAAAGAACTTTCACATTGAAACCATGCCGCTAGTGCATCCAATTCAGCATATGCAGTAGCAGCATGGCTGAACCGATATTGTTTGAACTTTTTTATCACTTTATTGGATGATAATTACTCTTTTAAAAGAAAATTTTAGGCGTGTGCATACTTTAAATTAAGTCATTGGTAGAGATGGAAAGCAAACCTGATTTCTGTACACAAAATATGCGAAGAAGTAGTAGACAAGCAGGAAAGGTAATATCAAAGGTGCCAAAATGCAGAATGTGAAACCAAGTAATCCAAATAGAAGGGCTCTTGGAACTTCAGTGTGGTACGGGAATGTGTAAAGGTCACCATAGCCCTCTTTTTTCATCAGAACGACTTGATAGATCCAGTTAACTATAAGGACATATGGTTGCATCAATTCATATGCTAGACTTGCCCAACCTGTCGTCATTATATAGGTCATAAAGAAGGGAGCCTGCAAAAATATTTGAATTGAAGATTTTGCTAAGAGACTGTTTTCTGTTGGTTAACTGGACAAAGCACTTCTGATTTACAAACTGTAAGCAATGTGTTGATATCTTTACAGCATTTGTGTATTATGTTAAAAAGGTGATCTCTGGAATCCAAAGGGGTAATCAGTGGTAATTTGGGTTTCTTAGGATTCTTACAACTGCACCTACCTCCCTCAAAACTAATGAGGCTTGAACTTCGTCATCTTCTTGATCTTATAGTTATTTTGAAAGCACGCGAAGAGTTGTCATATTTGATCTTCATAAGACTATAAAAGTACTAGCATGTCATTACCATGAATCAGTGTGGTTGATAGACTTATCAGTGTATGAGGATAAAATCATTTGAGATTTTAATTGTGTGATGCAAGACACGTGAATTATGCAGCGAAGTTGATTAAATTCTATTTTTGTCAAGCCAGTCGATTAAATGCCAAGACAAAATATTTGCATGTTGATGGAAGTTACTTCTGAAAAATAGTGTTACAGGTTCAGGGCACCCTTCATGCAGATAGTATTAGAAATTTATAAATAAATCGAGTTTGTTATGAAAGATTGAACAAGCAAACAAAAATGAACACACGAGATTTACATGGTTCGGTTAATGCAGCCTACGTCTACAAGAAGGAGTACTCCTTATTCACGAGTTAATAAATTTCTTGCTACTGAGTTGCTATTAAGGAAGAACCAAGCCAACTAGTAGCACCTCCCCTATCGCTGCCCTCTTTGCGACTATCAATGAGTAGATCAGAAACTCTAGCAATCGATTATAATATATAGACGAAAAGCCAAAACGCTAAACCAATATATAACAGGTAATGGGTCGAGCCCAACCACACATGTAGGACTGAGGGCCACTACAAAAACGTATCTCGTCGATTTCACACTTCAGGTTTTTTCCATCTCATCAAGTTGATATCCGTTTGGGTCACCAATATTTAAGTCATATTCAACAAAGTTGAATGCTCACCATATATAAGAATTAAATAGGTAGGTTGGAAACCTTGTTTTACACAATCGGGGGATTCCAAGGATTTATATTTATGAGATATCCCTTCCGATACGTATAAAGTGTGTTAAGTAATCCACTCTCTGACTTTGTTTTGATAAGATGCACATCAATCTCAATGTGTTTGGTTTGACATGTTCTACTCAATTGTGGGTTTTACTAGTTGTTAACTTATTATCACAAGAGCATTTTACTTGATCTTTTGATCTTCTAAGCTAATCATCACCCAAAGAAGTTCACACACTCCTTGAGCCATAGCTCAATATTCCACTCTGCACTTAGTTTTGCTACTACATTATTATATTTACTTCTATAAGCTAGAGTTTCCCCTCAAGAAAAGATTTACCATATCTTAGCATGTGTGTGTGTGTATATCTATACATATATCTCAAGAGTCCTGATTTTGTTTCGAATAGGATTTTGTTCATTGATGTTCCTTTAAGGTACTGCAAGATCCTATATGTTGCTTGTAGATGAACTTTCTTTTTGCCATGTATAAATTGACTAATTAGTTTAGTATGGGATAACCAGATAAGTAACAAAGCATCCAACGAATCGCTGATACCTCTATGTTGCATTCAAAAGTTCATATGACCATTTATTAGAGAAAGTATTGTGCAAGTCCCATAATCATTTTGAAGGATATTCAAAGGGCCCACTAATCAGGGAGAAGCAATAACTGTAATAGGGTGAAAGGAGCTTGAAAAGAAATTTACCTGCCCTGGAATCAAACTGCCAAGTAGGGTAGCCATGTCTTTTAGACCGGTAACAGTAAGCTTACCCATACGATCCCACCAAGTACCTGTGAAAAGGTTGTAGAAGAAAATATTCCAAAAGAAGAAAATTATAGCTTTGCAACATGCACTCTTTTTCCTCCCACTACGAGAAACGGATCCTTCAAGTGTGGCAAACATCAGCATTATAGGTGGAACGATTAAAACAAAAAATGTCAGCACCAAACTCGGAAGATACCCCGAAATAATTATCTTATACTTCCTGCAACATTCAACAAATTAAATTATCGATTATGTAAATGTATTTACTAGAAGTGTACCCAAAGATTCTTCTATAGATGCATCAGAGTAAGCTATGACACAATTGATTTTGGAGATGGGTCATGTTATAATTATAAAAAAGATAAGTGCCAGATTTCCAGCAAAGCGTGTAATGAATCAAAAAAAAAAAATCAATCATTTGCCAATGATGAATACGATATGTGGATGTTTCAGATTGCTTCGATACAACAGGAAGTGTACGAACCGTGATATCCCTCTCAGGACTGGAAATGTGCTCTGCAGCTGTTCAAGATTGACAAGACCTTGAACTAATGTTGTAGGCAATAGAAACCACACACTGAATAGAATAGAGCCAATAAACACCAGTGTTTTACGGATCCAAAGCAGTCTATAAGGTACACAAAGGTTTGCCCAGAAAACATCATGTGGTTCTGGAGCAAAGTCTATCACCCATAACATAGGATCATATGATTGGATGGTGTTTGAAGCCACCATAGCAGCATATCGGGTCCTGAAAAAGACAAACGCAGCTGCGCACTCCTGCATTAAAATGAGAATTTTTTAAATAAAATTATCACTGGAGTTGCCACTAGAAGCATACTTTAAAAAGACGCTGGCATTCGACAGTACTTAATAGATTTAAATTTAGATGACCATCACAACCCAGACTACTGTTCTTTGAAGAGTTTGAGATGATAAATCAGAGGGTAGGACCCTAAATTTTCTTAAGTCTTTCTATGTATAATCTGCAAACTTTACTATATAATTAACATAGTTCTGGTCAATCTTGCATTTAAAGATCCGAAGTGGACTTTTTCAGGATCAGAGGAAGCATAATTTACTAATAACCCAAGTTTAAACTGTTCTTCAACCAGCAACCCTAGTATAAACTAGCAAGGACTAAAAGAGGATCAAAATTAACAAAAGTTCATTTAAAATGTAACAAAGTGATGAGAAGCGTTCATGCAAAACTTCTGACCTGATCTTTCATATTTGAATCATCACCGTGCTTGTGTTTCTTGGAAGCACTTTCTGATTCAGAAGTAGGCATTTTAAAGGAGTTTGGACGTGCTCCACAATCACCACACCCTGCTGCAGTAGTTTGACAATATTGATTTATGGGAGTCTCCTTGATCACCTTATACATCTTCTCTGCATCCATCTGCATGAACAAAGTAAAACACCAAACCCAAGCATAGATCAGAAGGGAAGTCACAAAATATGACCAGATACAGAATATTCATTCGCACCATACTTCCATAGGCCTTTCTCTAGAGTATAATAGAACATCAAGCTATTAGATGTCAATGAATTATAATTACTAGATATCAGGAGTATTAGTTTAAGTAGTGTGATTCTATTGAAAAGTATTTCACTAAAATGTTATGCTTCTCATCATCATCATGAGCTCTGCCTATTTATACAGGGTTCTTGCTATGAACATGCCTCACTTTTGTTAGTTATGTTAACTTCCTTTTAGGGTTCCATTACATATATCGTCTATAGTTAACTTAGGGTTTCCTTTTCTTGTTTACAAAGTGATCAGCCAAAGGCCCAGGTATATTTTTATATAGGTTGTCATGTTAATCTAGTTGTGCTACCACCATCTGCTGCCACCATTGTAGCTCCTCTTAACTGCAGTCTACCACCATTGTTTGCTGCTGCCACTGCCACCATCATCATTTTTGGTTGCCATCACCTGCCTCAATTGCATCTTCCAACTGCTAATGCTAACTAAGCATTATCAGGTATATTATTTACCTACTAAATTAGGAGCTTTGATCACGTGACCAAAGATGTAAATTCAAGAAGAGCCTAGAGCTTTAAATAGAGATAGTTAGCTCCCATGACCCTGAATATGATGCAAGGCGAGCACATGTGAAAGGAAAAAAAAAAAGGCAAACAGCTGAACAAAAAATTAAGAATGCATATGCTAGTGCAAACGTGTGATAACCAACATATGTATCACCAAATGCATATGCTTACCATCAATCTCTGAATTGTACCAGATCGATAAACCATTTGGTGTGCCAGGTAACTTGAATCATAATTGCTGCTGAAGTACTTGTTCACAGATTCACTGTATGATTCTCCAGGATACCATGGAATACCACGAACAAGAACTGTGAAGTGACTCGCCTTTGCTGGAAACCTAATAACTTGTTCCAGCCTCATCCTAGCAACGTTCTTGAACTCCTAAGGTATATCACAAGACCACATATTAGTTCAAAAGTGGTGGAAAACATGTCCTTTTCTTGCCAACATCCCGGAAGGACCTCTTTATTCCCGTAGGGGGTTCTGTTCCATATTCTGTATGGATAGAAGTGTTTATGATTTTATATGTTAAGTAAGAGATGTGAAAAGTACAAAGCAACAACAAATATCTAAGTTTAATAGAAGAGATAACGATGTGGAAATAAGCTATTAGTATATGCAATTATAACTCAAACTATGCATGTAAGTGTCAAAAGACACACAACCGTCACTCAAACTACTCTTTTCTAACAATCAACAACTTTGGAGAGTTTGTGAAAAGCAAGGACTAAAAATAACAGGTCATGCTTTAAGACATTTTGTGTAAAACTATTTGTTCTTGCAAAGTAACTTTCTTTTTAACAATTTTGCAAGAACAATGACTTGCAACAAAAGCCATGTAAAGAGATCAGAACGTTAATTACTCATTGTTCAAAGCATTTCTAGCATTCATCTAAAACTGAGACACAACAAGTAGTGATGCATACACACTTGCATAAAATGGTTGAAATTAATATTCATGACATGACATGGAGCTTTACTTTGAAATGTTTCATGACCTGTAAACTACCCTTCACTTGCAAATGTAGGCCTGAGTCCTGACAATACACATTTATGGTGTATTTTCTTAATCAATTCTATCTATAGTTTAAAGAAACAATAATATATGAAACAAATTGAACAGTATGATAGTGTTTACATCCTTACAATGTATAAAAGAACGTAAGCACAGATAGATATGATATACAGTGCGAAGAAATGAGCCCAGAGCCTGAGGAAATTAAAAATAAAAAGATGAGATGAGTAAAGACTCCTGATGAAGATCATGAAAAAATATAAAATGTGTAAACATACAAATTAATAGAATACATGGCAAATAAATCTGTACTTTCCTAAGTTTTTAATATGGTAAAGGAAATAGAATCCATAAGATAAGCAGCTTGCTTTATCTGTTGGGTGTCTGTTAGACCCTTGAATAGGATCATATTGTATCATCACTATGTAATATTTGTGGTAGCTCATAACACAATATAGTTAAGGTCCCTATGCAGTACCAATAGCAGATGGCTTCACTTGTATGGCTTTTGTTAATTTTATGAGATTGCTAATTGGTCGTACCAAGATTTGGCCATTGATTGACATTTAAATTGTCTAGTGAACGCCCCAAAAGAGATGCTCTGTATTTTCTTTTAAATGCTCATTAATATTGGTATCTAATGTGATTCCTTAAAAGCATTTAATATTCTAATTGTCTTTCCTTATGCTTCCTTTAAAAAATTTTGTCTAGAAAGTACATCTCTGAGACAAATTTTGAAAAAATAAATGGATCTGTGCTCAATCAGTACAAGAAGTAAAATAACTAGGAAACAGTGTCGAGTAGTTTCTGGAAACAATTATCATTCATTTAACTTAATCGGTTGAGTAATATGAGGATCCTTCTCCAGCAAAGTGATTGGCTTATGTAAAAGACAATACCTCAAATATGGTTACACAAATCAAAAGGAGATGTGAAGGATGCCTATAATTGGTATAAGCAACAGAAAAGAGGAAAGCGATGGAAATTGAAACAAACATAGTATGCAGAGTCCACCATAGGTCTCAATACATTCTTTTGTGCATCTAGATATCATGTACATGGGAGAACAATAAGATGGATCTTACAAACCAGGGAAGAACTGAAATGCATGGATACACACATTCATTAAGCATACCCTCTTGAACCTGCTTGGACATTCCCAATAGTGAATATGTCCATCTGTGATTCAGGAGTCCTCTCTTGTATCCCTTGCCCAAACAAGTTCACAGGAAGCACAATGAATATGCAGAGAACAGCAGCAACAGAGAAAATGCGGATGCTGCATGACCAGAAAGCAATAACAACTCCATTAAATTGGAACCCACTAACCAAAGTATTGCTCCCTTCATTCAATATTAGTAGTCATCATTTGGCATAAGTTGGAACCATATATTTCCATACTAACAATTAACATCAGTTCATCTATTTTTTGTGGTTTATTGTTTCATCATGTCAATTTTAATTATTGGAAGTAGTTTGTTTGACATTCAATGTTAAAACATGAAAACAAATAGAGAATGAAGGGAGTGAGAAACAGAGGATGAAAAAAACATAAAACTAGATGTGTTTGCAAATGCCAGGTCAGATTTGCAAGGCAAATTCAGTAAACAAATAATCTAACATAAATGCGGGAAGATAAAAAATGAACCATTAAAAATGCATAAAATGTATATGAACTCAGGTATTGCTAGCATAGAGAAGATGCAATAGATAAAGCATACAGATAGTAATTTGCAATTCATGCAAGGATCATTCTATGACAATGGTGGCATAAGAACTATTAAGATAATAATAAGACATGCCCATTCTAGAATAACACACAAATTAGTGTCCCTATATTTTGTTCTACAACTAGTGGCAATATCAGAATATTATAAACAAAAGTAGATATAATATTTGCTCGACTTTCTTAGCCACCCTATTCACACTAATCAAGTTTTCATTCAAGTTCTGTCTGCACAAATGCTACGCCACCAGCTCATCTGAAAATTTAAGAGAAGCAGAAGCAGGTAAATGTATAGCTCAAACACTCCCCCTCATATTTACATATATAATTAGAGCTGTTCAGCAATAAATAAGATTTGATAAAATCTCTAATTAAGAGTTATATTGACATAATATGATAAACAGACAAAGAAAAGTAACTTTCTCACCAAAAAACAAGAATCTTGATGAATACAAGTCCATCTATACCCCCACAAGCATAGATGTCATCATCTGTTGCTTCCCACGCCTTCACTAACCACCCTGCAGAGGGGATAAGCCTATCAAAGAAGTAAAGATTCTTTTGTCCCGGGCGCAGCTGAGCAAGCCTCTGCCCAAAGTAAACTTTTAAATTAATCGGCTGCTTTCTCAATATGGAATATAGCGAGAAAAACCCCACACAAATGACTATATTAAAACCAGCAGAAGTCAGTAAAGCTGGTAAGATCATCTCTGACTGCTATCTCCTGTCTTGAACCAAAAAAGTAACATGAAAATGAAAGCCTCCTACGTCTTGCCAAAACGAGGTTCTACTTCTTCACACCTACATCAGTATTAAGAAATAACAAAAGAAATCATGCATTTGTGACAAGTTAATGGTAAATGGGGGAAAAACACAGTGCGAAATCAAGAGACATCGACCCTGAACCAGTTGATTCAAGCTATCGAAACAATCTCAGTGAAAAGATTACCAACGGTCTTCATAAAAATCTGAAACACAAAAGCATCTAGAAGAGAGTTTGACGATCAAA
Source organism: Centrapalus pauciflorus (assembly GCA_020465985.1). NCBI lineage: Eukaryota > Viridiplantae > Streptophyta > Magnoliopsida > Asterales > Asteraceae > Centrapalus > Centrapalus pauciflorus. The sequence goes on from JAANYP010005158.1 coordinate 82,651, forward strand.
TTCTACCTCTATGCAACTGTTGGGGGTAAATTGCTCATTATTATTTATTATATCAACAACAATTCAAACTATTTCACCACCATCAATTTCCGAAAGTAATAATTTCAATAGACATGTTAATTAACAAAACAAATAATATTCAGAAGAAATTTGCAAGGAAAGAAAGGAAAACAATGGCTCATACCTGTAAGGAAACGATCGAAACGATTCCTATGAGCTTCCTGTTGGCGTTGCCTTGATTAGAAATTTTTACGATAATTAAAAAGAAAAACTAGGGATTTGTAATTTTTTCAAGAAACTCAAGATGCCATGAAATTGTAAAGGAAAAAAAATACTTTGTTAAAGAAATCAACGGGAACAAGAACGTACGGATTACTTGGTTGGAAAAGGGGATTGGGAACAAGAATTTGTTAGTTTCTGATGTTAATTTGCCGCGAAAACCCCAAAAGATAATAGTAGAGAATTCTTGTGCCTTGAAATAAAACAAGAAAATCGCGGGGAATCGTAATAACGTTCGAATATTATTGATTGCCCATTAACGCATCAAATCAAGAAAACCAGATAATAACCCATCATTTTTGACGTTATTACAGAAACTACCCTCACAAATAAAAGTTTTACAACACATCAAATAAAAAGCCACTTTTGTCTATTGCAATTTATAAGAATAGATGACAAAGTCAATACGATTACATGTAAATGTCTAACGATCCTTATGATAATTGAATGATGATAACCCAAACACCCACTTTAAAACCAAAGGTTTTCTTGAAATACAAATCTGGCTCCGATAAGAATTTTGCACATTTCGGTCTTCATAAAAGGTCTCCATAAAGACCTTCATCCTTTGCATCGAAACTTGTAACGTTTCCCTTGATACATTTGCAAAACAGATTCGAAACCACCCAGGTTCACTACAATGACAAGAAGATCCCGGAGAGATATTCAACTTAATATCATAAAGAATTTTGTTCCATAGCTCAAATTCTGCCTCAAATGTGTTGGAACTTAACAAATGCCTCATATCAACCCAACAAAATAATCCTGCATTGCTCCTTAAACATTTAATCCCAATACTCTTTAACTTGGAAACGAGCATTGTGTGTCTCTTTTTTAGTCTTCTCGTATTTTCTTTCATGTAATATTTAATGAATTTCTTGTCTCGAAGGATATTGGACACAAGGTGTTGAGTTTGGGATGAAACAAGCCCAAAGCTGGACATCTTGGTTGCTGTAGAAATGACCTTTTTATTGTTGGAGTAAATCATCCCTACTCTAAATCCCGAAAGTCCTAAATCTTTTGAAAGGCTATAGACAACATGAACAAGATCCCAAAAAAAGGAGTCTTGGAGGTTTCTTTGATGCAATGCTTCAAGTATGCTTATGAAGTTTGGAGCACCAAAAACTGTTGCAGAAAATATTTCATCGCTCACTATATGGATCGATTTACCCATGCAAAAGTTAATAACGATATTGATTTCTTCTGTACTCATTGTTGTGCCCAAAGGATTTGAAGGGTTTGTGATCAAAACCCCTTTAATGTTTAGATTAAGGTTTTGAGCTTGTTTGAATGCTTCTTCTAAAGCAAACTTGGTGATCCTAAAATCATTTGAGCTTGAACATTGAATTGGAACAATTTCGACTCCTGTTCGCCACTTCAAATCTCTGTCGTACCTGTAAAGAAAAAATTAAAAGTTTTCGTCTCGAACACATAACCATATGGATTAGAGCATCAAAGCTTAAGAATGTAATAATTACCCTGGATAATAAGGTGTGGGAATGAGGAAAGTGTCACCAGGTTCAGCAAGGCAAAACATTAGTGTTTCATTAGCTGAAGTTGAACCAGCAGTAAGAACAACATTGTTTGGATTCATTCGTACTATCTTCCCTCTAATATCTTCCATAAATTCAGCTAATTCCTGAAATATTCATGTTTTTACACCCAATTTAACGATATGAATACTTCGCTGGCCATAAATGCATACTTGGAAAACTATATTAGTAAGATCACTTTGACCTGTTAAATAAGAATTGGGTTGAGTACATTTTTAATTATTCAGCTTTTAGATTTGTCTTATTTAATCATTAAATCTTTTATCAATTTAACCACTAAACTTCAGTTTACTATTCTAATTTGGAAAAAATGAATACAACTAATAGCTAAATCGGTACAAAATATGATAGTTTAGTACTCAAATGTATATAATTTTCAATTACAAATATCGTAGCAAACAAAATTTATTGGTTAAATGTGTACATAAAAAATAGTTTGGTGACTAAATGAGACAAATTTAAAAGTTGTATAGTCATATAGGTACTTAACTCTGAAGAATTGTGTGTTAACAATTATCTGCAAATACTTTTTAGTTTAGTTTAGAAATCACGTCACTGATTTTCACTTAATATATAATGCGTGTTTTATAAACAGAAATATAAATATAACTCAATGATGGTAATCTATTTTATCATTAGTAAAAAAAAAAGGTGTTGTTATTTTTACCTCCTAGATAGAGAAAAAAAAAAGAAGAAATAGAGAATATTGCAAGGGGTGGGAAGAAGAGAGAAAAATAAAAAGAGTAAGAGATAATGTGTGTGAGATGTGATGAAATAAATACCTTGAATCAAAAGGGTACAAGTAAGATAACCTGCAGAAAAACGTTTTGATAACCTTTTGCTATTTCGCATATGTAAACATTTAATTAAGTAAATATTTTTCGATAAAGTCATAACTTTCTGTTAATTCTAATTAAAAGTTACATCATCAATCAGAATCAAAATTTTAAAATAAACAATGGACAAGAGTTGGCTTAAGGTTCCGTTAATTATTCGTTGAACTTGTAGGTACAACTCAAATAGGAATAATAATAATAATAATATAGTGTTGTGCATGTGTTTAATTTATGAAGCTAGGTTTCACATGAGGATTGTTATAACACATAATCCCAAATATACATGTGCACTCTTTTCTTTTCTTTTTTTATTTGCTAAGATATAATCAATCTTGCAAAACTTGTAGGATAAGCGATCGAGCCAATTGAATTTTCATTAAAAACATAACAAAAATATTGAATGTCATGGCCATGCATTCTAGCTAGTGTGCGTGCGTACGTACATGCATGCATAAAATGGAGACTAATTTTTACTATAATCAATTGTACAAATATTATGTACATATACATATATAGGCATTTAAACAATTAAAAAATTACAATTTTAATTAAGAAATTAGAAAGTTTGATTGAGTTTTTTCAATATTATCCCTGTATTAAATATAGAGCAGGAAATTAAAGTAATAGATAGGGGAGGGAACTGGGAAGGGGTGGGATGAAAAAAAAAAAAAAAAAAAAGAAAGAAAGAAAGGATCGTACTTTCTTGAAAAGTGGCAGGCCATGATAGTCTTGAAAAAGTGCCAATTCTTTAAAGATGGAACCTCCATCATCTGCTTTGAATCCAGTAACATCTGACTTCTTTGCAACCCATGATTCAAGAAGATCCATCGACAACTGATCCACCAATATTAATACCATGCATTAATCATTTAATTAATTAATTTTCAACGACACTAAATAATAACTATCGATCCTAGCTAGCTTTTTATTTTTTTATTTAATTTCTAAACAAATCCCAATTTATATATATGCATAATAGAAATTATATAATTAAACATGATTCAGTACGGTGTACGTGTGTACATTTACCATATTTTCAGCAGGCGGGCCGGGCTAAATGTTAACTATACATAATATTTAACATAGCATTTGATCGCGATATCATATCATGCATATATGCATGATGCATCCATCGTTAACATATATTTAATTTAAGTTAATTCCATATCTAGCATGCATTCTTGTGGATAATAACATCTTTGACACAAGGTAATTTCTAACAGATGCATTCGTGTGTACGCACGCACAATTAAGTGTATTCCGTTAGGCAAAGGAGATGCATTACGCGTATATATAAAGGTTTTCTTGTTTTTACTTTTAATATGTGGTCCTTGCCTTTGCCTAATTAAGCATGCATTAAGTAATCAGATCGACATGCATGTGTACGTCGTCCATCTATATATAATGTTCGCTAATTCATGTAAAAGGATATTACATTACACGTACGTACTAGGATCAATGCATCAAAACAAAACGATGGAAAAGTTATATATAGAACATTAATTAATTTAAGAAATAAAACCTGATTTTCTGCGAGACCCATTTGGATGATACCAGAAGGATTATGAAGAGGATCATACGGGTTCTTCTCGTGCTCTTGTAACCCTAGAAAATAAGACGATTGTTCTTCATGAGAGTCAAGTGAAGCTTTCTTTGACAACATCTTATAAATTCTTATCTAGTTCGCTATCTTAAAATTATGACTGTTTTTGTTTGGGGTATCTTATATATGCAAAGATCCTGAGATATCACAAGTCTAGATACTTGGAAAAATTAAATGAGGTGTTTTTTTTATGTGGGATTGTTGGGAATCAATGTGGCTATATATATAGTTCACCCACAACCTTATCTTATATATATACATACATATATGTACTGTTAAATATATAATATTATATATAACATATATGTTGCTTAATTGTTATATCGTAATATAATAAATTATTAACAATGTGAAATTCTGATGGATAATTCATGTATGTCATGACAAGTTATCTTGACATCATGATGCATGTGTAACAACATCACAAATCCTTATATGTTTTGTTGGTATGTACGTACATAATTAAATATGCAATAATATTTAAATAATATGCATATGTCAATTCAAATCATGTGAACTAACAATGTATTTTTAAACATATGCATATTTTGTTTTTGCATGAAACAGAGCTTTTTTTTTCATAACCGACTTTAAATGATGTGAACAGGTTAATCGTAATGCACTTTAAAAACATGTATGTATTACAGAAACACATCATGTAAGTGTAAATATTATGAAAATAAGTTATATAAATGTGTTTTTATAACTTTTATACAAGTAGTCTTTGAATAAACAACAAGAATCACAAGTTATTTCAAGTTTACGAAATACGGAATTTCGGCAGAAATGTTGCATCAACTTTGAAAAATCATAAGTAATTCATAACTTAACAAAATGAGTTGATTCTTGTTTCAAAATTTTACACTAATTTACATTAAATAAAATATTTTGATCGTAACGAACTATACATTTAATATAGAGCTCTAAGACTACACTTTAATATTCAACTCATAGAACTTGAAGTCGAGATCCATGGAAAACTATATTAGACTGGAGTACTGGAAAACAATATCAAATGTACATATTCATTATGATAAAATGTTAAATTTCATGTAAAATTATAATATACATATGTTCAAAATTGCATTATGATTAACTAATTTAAATAGAAAATAACTTAAAATGGTAATAAATTACCAAAATCAATAAAGCATATCGATTTCTCCCAAATTAAGTTTTAAAAGTGTACCAAAATATGCTATGTCTATATATTTACTAAAACAAGGATATCATATCATGTATTAATTTAAAAAAATTTATAGTAAACTATAGGTATACTCAACAAACATTTCTAGAAGGCCTTTGGTTCGCTAAATATTTTTAAATGAAACTAAATCTATCAAAGAAATTAAAAGCTAAAAGAAATCAAATGAAATGAAATTAATTTAATTCTTTAATGTCCCGTTGAGAAGAATGAAATAGAATAAAATTAAAATTCATTCATTGTTATTTTTCTTTTTAATTTGTGAATTAAAGTGGATGGGAAGGTTTGGTGTAAGGTAGATGTGATAAGATTGGGTGGGACAATGTAGGGTTGGATGGCGTACATGGATAGGTGGGTGGGTGGGGTATGGTTAGGTAGGATAGGTTAGGTTAGGGTTAGTGGGGTAGGATACGATACGATTGAGATGAGATGATATTGGTGGGGTATGGTTAGGTAGAGTACAGTGGAGTAGGGTACGGTGGGTATGGTTAGGTAGGCTAGGGTGGGTGTGTGGGGTGAGATTAGGTAGGGTAGGGTTGGTAGTCGGGAAAAAAGTATTATGAAATTTGAATATTTATTAATTATTTACCAGGTAAAAAAATGAATTTCAATAGATGATGAAAAATTTTGTCAAATAGATTCCCTTTTTTTTCCCCTTAAACCAACCAAATATACGAATGAATTAAATATTCATTCTAATTCCACATATTTCTTTAAGAATCTGTGAAACAAATACACGCTTAAAAAATTTTTTTGATATAATTATTTTAACAATGTAAATTGACGAATAATATAAATTTAAATGTTTGATTATTAGAAGGATGATGGAGTAGCAAATTGCTTTTTCATGTTGTTTTAAAACAATAAATAGAATAAAAGCTTGTTAATGTATAAAAACAATAAAAAATATTAGCCTATGCAAAAAATAAAAATAAAAAATTTGTTGGTTACCTGCGAAGCCATAAAAACAATAACTTTGAAAGAATTGAAGTATAAATGTTAATCTTCAATAAAGTGTTTTTTAAAACAAATTTTAAAATAGTGATTATATAAACAAAATTTCAAGACTTGGTGTAATTAAGGTGACCTTTAATCATTAGTTTGATCATCTAAAGAGAAACAACGGACCTTTTTTTGGGAACAACAACGATTTTCTTAATAGAATGTTCCAACAAGAAGCTGAAAGCATAAGATGTTAGAAAATATGGGTATGAAAAGAGAATCGAACTTGAATGATCTCGTGATCGTGTATCTTCACTTTTTGATAACAACAATTTGTCCAATTAAGTATTCAAATTTTGTTACGGGATAATACACAAGAAAATGCAATAGATCCAATTGATCAGTCTCATCTGTACATTTATAAATGTTTCATACGATTGAAGTTGATAAGAATAAGTTAACTACCAAATTAACTTGCAAAAGCAATTCATGATGCGGCTTTAATAGCATCAAAAGCTACACAGCAGACAATGATGCATGAGATCAGCATTAGCACCACAAAGCTACACAACATCAAAAGTTGTTAAGGTTTTACAACATTGTTAGGCTTTCACAAGGTTGCACAAGATCAACAGCACTACCACCGCCAGGGGCTCTGTCCTTTGGAATTCGCAAGGGGGGAGAGCCCCCTTGACTCCCGTTTTAATGTTCGGGTCTTTACTTTAGTTAAATTTATATGAGCGTACATTCCGCACCTTCATATTTGTTCTAGTCACAACCAAAATCAATAAACAGATCAAAGAACTACACTGAAATTATAACATAAGAATCAAAACAAAACATCATCGAAAGCAAAAACAAAACAGAACGATTAAAAAGCTAATTAAGGTGAAAAAATAGAAAATAGGGCACTAAGCGACAAAGTTCACTCCAACTTTTTACGTATCTTCATAATGACCAAGGTTGAACCGGGCCAATAAGAAGATTGCACACCGGGTCTTAAGTAATGTTGTTTGATATGCATAATGCACCAAGAAAAATCCAAATGCGTTGTCTCAATAATGTTTTGATTTAAATCATATCATGTATATATATAATTATGTTTAAAATCCAGAAGAAATCAATTCTTGGTAAAAGTTCACTACGACTGGACGAAGATGAAATTTGAGTTCTATATAAATCATAGATACTTGGCGAGAAAGTGTCGCCGGTGGAGGAGTTCGATGAACCTTTTTAATGGCATGTCAGCTTTCAGAATGCTGCCACGTGTCAACACGTGGTGAGAGGTACAAGTGGTCCATAGAAGTGAGATCATTGGGAGGAAGTTAACCGATGGGCCAAGGCTGGTCGATCGATACCTTGCTCATTGTGACACCATGGGGCCGGTCTCAAACCATTTTGGTCTTTTCGGTCTGCCTTTTCCTGGGATTATTCTTCTAGCTTAATTAATTACTTGTCCCAATTATATTTTACTTTGAAAAAGTCTTCACTTTTATCTTCGATCAAAAGTCCAATTTTTCCACTGCTTTCCTTCCGGATTCAACAATTATATTATACACCATATATATTATCATGTTGCTCATGCTTTTATAATTCATAAATATTTGTTTTTTTTTTTTTACCTTCATATATAATGAAGAAGCATTAATTAATTAAGAACCGTGTATTACGTATTAAGTAATTAATGGATGATTACTAGATTGTACGTAATCTTACTTCAAATCCACATAATTAATTAAATAACTCGCATGGAGATGGTTTGATGATTAGTTGTTAATTAACAAATGATCGATACCATAATTAATATAATTAATCTTTATCTTAATTTTGATTTACATCTTATATATATATATATGGACTTATATATGCTTATTATTAATATGAAATTGGAGTAGGTCAAGTGGGGTTTGATTGTGTTCAATTACAAGGTTGGAGTGTGTTTCTCTTTTAGCATCTAAAATGGGTTGCAAAAAGAAAAGGCCATATATATATGTTGGAGATTGATATGACTCTTGACTCACCTTATCTATTGCTCAGAAGCTGCAACTTAAGATAAGTAGCATAAATTAATAAAGCAACTTCATCTTCTTCAATTCCTTTGCATAGCATGCACCTAGCTAGCTTCTCACATATATGCCATTTGTAACATGCTCATTCACTTAATTTAACCAATTTCAAAACCCTATTTTAATTTGTATATATTCCTGATCCTGCTTGATTAATCAAACTTAATTATTAATTACTCCCCTTTTTTGTTGTGTGTAGTGTATTGATTTTCCAACCAATAAGAGGATCGATCACATCCATACGAGTTGTTGGTAACGTACATAAGACACGTACGTGGCTGTAATTACGGGATAATATAACTAATGAGGAGCAAAAAAAAATATATAAGAGTGTGTAGGAAACCATTTCTTGCCTATCCTAAAAGCAGGCATGCATCATGTATTATAAATATAATCACATGCATGTTATATTTACTTAATGATAATTAATGACTAATATATGAGCAATAAGGGATTAAAAAATGGATGGGCATTTACATGTATGTACTCTTTTTATGGTTATGTGTGTGTGACTTCTATTATAAGATGTTAATTAAGTTAAATTTGACTATCATTATTGAAAAAGTATGAATCAACTTATATATAGTTTATAATTAAAATGCCTTAGGAAGAGACCATATATAGAAAGGTCTGTTGGAAATTATAAAACTTAAGAGTACGTTAATTTATGTTGATGGATTTTTTTAAGGAAAATCTTGGGTGTATTAATCATCATCACTTGGTCTAGAGTGTCCAAGATATAAATAACCTCACATGATATGAAGTTCAATAGTAAAATAGGCATTATTAATTATTTACTATTTTTTTCTGACTTAATTTTTATTATATGTTAAATATATGTTATTATGTGTACGTATATATGCCTTGAGGAATGGAAAATCCTTAATGATGTTTTAAGGTAATTAGTGACATATGTATGTATATATATATATATATATATATATATATATATATATATATATATATATGAGTTTCGTCACTAGCTTGGAGGCCAAGAATATGATGCTGATTGCTGAGATGGCCCAAGAAAATGTCTTTTCTTATTATATGTGCCACTCAAACCATAAATTATTTTAACTCCTCTCTCTCTCTCTCTCTCTCTCTCTCTCTCTCTCTCTCTCTCTCTCTCTCTCTCTCTCTCTCTCTCTCTCTCTCTCTCTCTCTCTCTCTCATGAAATTATGTTTATGTTGTCTTTATATGTTACTCTGTAATTAACCTTATATCAAACTAATAATACTTTATGTTATACAATAAATTAATTGTCACCACCAAGCTAGCTATCATATTGAGTGATAATTTCATGATTTTGATGGCAATCAAAATTATAATCACAAAGGAATTGGACTTGTTTGATTATAATAATAATTTAAGTTATTATGTGTTTGTATTATAGACGGGTGCAAGTCTTTTAGAGTTAGTTAGTTTCTTGTGTAACCTAGCTAGCTAATTTTATCTTATTTATGATGAAACAAATGTTTTTATGGATATAGATATATATGTATGTATTTTGACATGCATGCATGGTTATTATACATACATATATAATTTATGGTTTAAAGAAATATAAAGTAAAAATAAAATAAAATAAAATAATAGTAAAGTTGAGATGTGAGTGGTGGATGTGCAGTGCAGGCAGGAAAGAAGTAATAATGTAGTAAAAGGCATGCATATATGCATGTGGGTAGGAGTAGGAGTAGATGTTGGCAGATATTCGAGTTGTGTGTATAGTCCAACATTAAACTCTAGCTTCCGTCTTTCTTAGACTTTTTCCACCCACAATGACATGAAATGGGAATAGGGATGGCAAGGGACGGGTTTGAGGTGAGGATTGATCGTTCGTTCCTGTCTAAAAAAAGTCTTAACGGGGATCCTCGTCGGGTAGACAGAGAAAACTGTGGGGATTCAGGAAACCCATTTATAAGAAACTTTTAATTAAATGTTGGAATATTATTTCGAGATCATTGTTAAACTTAAACAAGTAAAATTTATAGTGATTCAAATCGTAAACGGGTACAAAAATGAATAAAATCATAAACAAAACAACTATAAACTTGATTAACATTTATACATATGTGTACAAACAAATAACATATTTATTATTATATGATATAAATATATAATAAAGATACATATATAATCTAAAATATAAAAAAAAATACATATCATTATGTAAAAAGTAAGCCGGTATGTAATTGGTGTTTTAATCAAATTAATGGGATGGGGAAAACCTGTCACATTTTAATCGGTTTTCGGTTTTTCCTAGCAGGTTCGATTTTTATTTTTTTGTCATCCCTAGATGGGAAGGAATATGATAGATAATACATATAACATATATATACTAGCTAGTACTAGCGGACCTTTGGTTCATGTATTTTTTCACATCATTCTGTCGGTACATTTATTGTTTTGACATTTTTATACATCATTTTTTACATCATTCTGTCGGTACATTTAGCTAGTACTAGTACTCGAACTTGAAGACTTTTTTGGAAAAACAAAGAAAATTTCAAAAAATCATAAACAAATACATTACGTAAAGATTTTATTAGTAAAAAATGACATGTAAGACTAAACTGCAAAAAATATGAAAAATATTTGGTTTTTTTCATTCAATTGTATGTTTTTATGCTTCTCCTTTGTTTTGACATTTTGAGATTTGTTTGTTCAATTTTTCGTTAAAACTATAATAATGGTTTTATAATTATTGAATGTTTAAATTTAGGGCAAATTACTAAGAAAGGTAATATAAAATTCAAAAATTACCAATAAAGATAATGTAAAATTTTTTAGGCCAAAAAAGATAACATAAAATTCAATTTTGACAAAAAAGGGGTATTGATGACAAATTAAGAAGATAAATTTTATTTTATGCTCCCTTTTTTGGTAAGCGAATAATATTTGATTATTTTTCTTGGCCTAAAATTTGAATTTCATGTTTTTTCTCGGCCAAAATAGAATTTTATATTACCTTTCTTGGCAAAAATATTTTTACACTACCTTTATTGTCAAATTTTTTATTTTATATTACCTTTCTTGGTAATTTTTCCCTTAAATTTACGTTTTGATAATGATTATTAATTTTTTATATTTTAAAAGTGTAATTATCAAGCTAAATAATATTTGTAAAACAAAATCATTTTCTATAATAACCTTTGTCCTTTAGTGTTCAAAACGTAATTTTATAAACCTTCGAATTTTAAGTTATTTTTGTGATGCTTTTACCAACGTACCTTTGTAGAAAGCAAATCCAAATAATTAATATTTGATTAGAATATAACTTTCAACCTTTAGAGCTTTATTAATTTATTCACATCTATCTTGGATGTTTTTAATATCTCATGTTTACAAATATTAATAAATAAATAACTTATTAATCACTTGTCATTCTTATATAATGTGATTTGATATTACAAGGTTTTGACATTTGTTATTCGTCTATTTTTTAAAAATAATATTATATTTAATTCTGTCAATAAGTTAAACATTAAATTTAATTAATGTTTATTTTATATTTCAAATTTTGAAGTTTGTTTTAAATTTTTAGGGTTAATATAGAAAAAACCTCATAAACTTTTCATAGCTTTGTGGATAAGTCCCTAAACTTTTTTTCTGATTGTTTAATTAAGTCTCTTAACTATTTTTGTCTTATTCAAAATACTCACTATCTTTACATGTTTTAGCGATTAAGTTCCTTAACTTTTTGTTTTATTAGTTGTGTTTTACCTACTCATCCGGTAGCCGGTCAAAAATATATACTTTTGAACAATACAAAAATAATTTAGGGACTTAAACAATCAGAAAAAAATTTTAGGGACTTAATCGTAAAAATGAAAAATGTATACGGGATTTTTTCAATATTAAGCTTAAATTTTAATTTATATTAAATCTAACAATATCTTTATCCATTGCTAATTTTAAAAAACTTAAATTTTGAGTGACTTTCAATTTTAAACAAATTGTATTTTATGTGTTATTGAATACAAATTTTATTTTATTATGATAACATATCATTGAATTCAAAGATTAAAATACTGTTATTTATATTAATATTTTAGTATAAAAAATATTTAATTATTAATAAGGTTTGTTATGAAAAAAACATGTTTTCACGTTTTTTACGTTTTCGTCTTTGTCGTCTGTTATTTTTTTCCAGAAAAGTTCTCAAGTTATTTTTTTCCGGGCTAATGAGACCTAATTCTTCAGTTTTTGAAATACTTAGTTTACTAGCTATAACGGATATCTAATGAATAAATTTCACGTACAAAACTAGAAAAAAAATTAACTTGAAAACTTTCTAGAAAAAATTAACACCAAGGGGAAGAAAACGCAAAAGCTGTAATTACATGTTGGTTTTTTCATAATAAACTGTTATTTATATAATACATTTTAGATTTTACCATCTATTTATACATTAATTTGTACCACTTATTATTTATTATCACATATCATTCTAAGTTTCTATTTTCTAACATATGATTGAAACATATATAAAATAAAATATTTCAGATTTTGTGATCTATAACTAATTCGTTAAACATCAAAATAAATTAAGAAAAAAACTATCAATATTAAAATCAACATAACCAAGGTTATTAAAAGCGCGATTAAAATCATAGGATCAATTCCATATATAAAAATCGATATGGATCATTATAGGATCATATTATAATAAGATCAATATTAGATCGGTAGGATTGGTATACATTCTAATCCTAATTTTGACCCTTTACTCAATTTTTCATATAGGTCTTGTTTTCAAGATCATAAGACTGTGCATCAGAACGTATGATCGTTTGATTTTTTTGCATGACTTTAAAATTTTAAAAACTGAACGTGTATATATAAATTTCTCTAGAGTATTATATGATTAGTTTATGATATTAAATGACAAATGGTTACTAGGAGAAAGTTTTTTAAAGTAGTGATTTATGGTAAGATTTTAAGATTTCAATTTGATTCTACGATCTCAATCTTATGAAGACAAAAACTTATTTTAGACTAGATCTCGATCTTGAAATATTGAACATAACAACATTTTTATAACCTTATAATGGGAATCTAAATAATAATTTTCAATTCATTAAATAGTATTATATAAAAAAATATACCTCTTTAAACTCTCTTACAGTGTGTGGGTAAAATTCTCCCGTTAAAAACACCTTACATACTTTACAAAAATTGGATGGCAGCAAGCATGCACAAACTTTGCACTTCAATTTTCTTCTCCCAATTAAAAAAAACATAATTTTATGATTGAACACTCGTTTTCATGATTAGTGATTCGTTATCATTTATCAACATTATTGAATTATAATTTCTGATTATATTGAAGTTGGATCATCAATAATGTATTAACATAAACTTTGATTCATTACGACCATGGATAAAAGTAACATCATTTGATTTGCCTTTTTTAGATGACAAATATGATCAAAAAATTATTTAAAGTATCATACAATTGCACAATGCTAACAATAAATCATTTATGATGAATCCTTTGTGAAACATCCTTTAATAAATACATGAGTCATACTCTAAAGTACAAGGGTAACCAAGGGTTACAAGGATATAATACGTACATTAGGGATGAGCATTTGAACCAAAAAACCGAACCGGACCGGACCAAAAAACCCAAAAACCGGCCCGGACCAAACCATTATTAATAAAATTGGTCCGGTTTTGGTTTCTCTAAAATAACTATTTTCGGTGTTCCGGGTTCGGTCCACCGGTTTTCGGTTTTTAAGCCGGTCCAAACCGAAATTTAAACTTTATGTTATCAATTTAAAAGTTTATGTTATATTGTTATTTTTTGTAATCCATAAAGAAACAACATTTTTAAATATTATTTCTAAATCATATGATATGTAATAGCTATTGAGTTCTTTCGTATATATATAATCATGTAATAGTCTTTTAACGGTGTAAATATTTTTTTGTTATAATACTATAGAGATAAAATATAGAGAACTTAAAAAATAAGTGAGGTTTGTTGGATCTTTTATTTTATTCAAAGAAAATGTGATAAACTTGATAATTTCACAACGATAAAAAGTCGATGAAGAATGATAAACAAAGCAAGAAAACATTTATAAAACGCGTATCGGTTCCAACCGGTCCGAGAACCAAAATACCGGACCAAAAACCGGCCCGGACCAAACCCGTATTATAAACATTGGGCCGGTTTTCGGTTTTCTTCTATCCCTAATTTCGGTTTTCGGTTTTCGGTTTATTTCGGTCCAGGCCGGTTTGAGCTGGTTTCGTCCAAATGCTCATCCCTATAATACATAATCTACATTGTCTAAAATAAAAGTCATTACATTATTTTGATTTTCCCAACCCAAAGTACTTCAACTATTATCAGACGTTTCATACCATGGTTCTAGAAATCCTTGAAAATCTTGTAGTAGTAGCCTAAGACAAAGGCCCAACAACTAATTTACATTTTCCTGTAAAAACATTACCATAACAGGTAAGTTATAATTAAATTTTAGTGAGATATTAGATTACATATTCTACAAATTATGAGTCATGCTAACATGGATGATTAATGCATGAGCAATGTTTGCTCTTTCATGGAGAGCACGATTCCCAAGTAGTTCATCGTGCGGAGAGCATGGATCGCAATATAAATGGTTCTTCGTGTGGAGAGCACCGATCCCAAGACATAAGTCTCGTATGGCTGTTCAAATAATAGCAATTGGGGATGCACAATTTAGTTGTTTGGTATATGAGATGACCAGTCTTCGACAGTGGTTATCTCTCAAACCTAAATCCAGGTCACACCAGAGTACGAGTCAATTATCATGTCGTAGAATGTTAACAAAATGATGCACTTCCAAATGAACGTTGGCTACATGTTTGTAGCATGTCAAGTAGGAATGTGCATCGAATAACAATAAATCATATAAGATTTGTGATTCACGACGTCTAATTTACTTATTAAAATTTAGTCTCGGAATAATCAAAGACTCTTAAAATTTTTCGTATATAACGGCTTACGTACGTGGATCGAGTGGCGTTCAAAATCAATTAGACGAACTTGTTTATAACACTTACATATAGGTGAACTTAATTTGCATGCATGCATGTAATGTAAAATTTGAAAAACAAACGTCTTAATTAAGTTGGCTGCAAATTAAAGATTCCCATCAAAACTAATTGAGTTTTGAAAGATAATCGAGCCAATGAAGTAATTACGTATGTAGTATGTATTGTTGAAAGTCATCCCATTCCGTTCTAGCATATGTCGCAATTAAGTGGTACGCATATGCAAATAATACAGGTGCGTTCATTTGACGAAAACCGGAGTGTTTTCGGGTTTCGTTTTTGACGAAAACAAGGGTTTTCTGAAAACATATTCACTTGCATATTTTCTAAAATAAAATTACATTTTGAAGAAATTTTCATTTTCAAAATTTATAGTTAATTAAATGTTGAAAACAATTTCTAACATGTTTCAACCATTTTCTAACTTAAAACGAAAACACGGAGTTTTCAAGTTACAATATGAATGCGTTTTTAGAATTCTCAATTGTTTTTTGAAAAACTAAATCTAAAAACATTTTTTCGAAAACTGAAATTGAAAACAAATGAAATATTGTCGTCAAGTGAACGCAAGGGATCGATAAGGTGCGTGCATGTATGGCGGCTTCTTGATAAACATGAATGAAACAAACTCATCGTACCTGGCTATATATAGAGAGAGAGTACTATAGAGATCGACCTCAGACCATCTTTCGGTAAAAGATTTGTTGCAAACCTATCATCTACTTCCATATATGTCAATTGAATAGACTTTTTCCTAGCTTTAATTTATCTTAGAAATGAAATTATATGGTATAGTACGTAGTTAGGTTTCAGTCAAATAATTAACAAAATGAAACGTATCTACTTCCATGTTTTTTTCGTTTTTTAAATTTGTTTTTCATGTTTAATATTATCCAAAGTCAATTAATATATATTCAGTATATTAAAAGTTAAAAGAAAGAAGTTTAGTCAGGTTTCAGTCAAATAACAAAATGCCAATCCCTTTATATGTCATATATTTCAAAGTAAGTACATATTTTAATGGGTTAATATTGAAAAAACCCCACTGACTTTCATGTAATTATCGATTAAGTCACTGAACTTTTTTTATAGAGTGTTTAAGTCCCTAAACAAATTTTGTCTTATTCAAAACTATGTATTTTTAACCTGCTACATGCTTAACAGGTAAAACAGTTAGTTCCTCGAATAATTTATTATTAAAAAAACCAACTTTCTTTTCCAATTTTCACGATTAAGTCACTGGACTTTCTTTTTTCTTGTTTAGGTCACTATACCGTTTACCGGTTAGTGACCTGCTAAACAGATCAAATATATAGTTTTGAATAAGACAAAAATTGTTCAGGGACTTAAACACTCGTAAAAAAAGTACAGTGACTTAATCGATAAATTCATGAAAGTTCGTTGGGTTTTTTCAATATTAACCCTATTTTAATTTTCAAACTCTATAAAATATATTTTGCTAGATGTTCCAAAAGTCTAATAAACTTGTACTTGGGTTACAGTCTTACAGAGAGCGTCTTTGTCCATCCCGCGTTAATCGGGTACGGGTGTCGACCCACTAATATTCCTCACAAATTTATCATAAATTAATAAATTAAAGAATAATGTCTGGATATATATGAATCACTAGTTTTTTCTTCCAAGTTTGTTTCTTGTTTGGGGATTTTTTTTTTTTTTTTTTGCAATAATTTTGTTTTGATCGAGTTCGTGAATTATCTGCTATTACTTTTTTTAAAAAAAGGTAAAAAAGAACAAAAGGGTTTATAAATAAACATCATATTTTACTGGTATGGTTCCTCACAGTTAACTTTTCAATATATTCATTATATATTAGTTTTGTTTTATTTAAATTATAGAATTAGTATTAAAAATGGTGTGACATTGTATTTTAATGTTTATGTTGAAATTTTTTTTAGATTTACCATTCTAATAGTTTGATTGTGTTCAAAATGTTATAATAATTTATTAAAACGTTATTTAATTTAATGTTTATGTTGAAGAAAACTTTCACATTACTATTCTATCAGTTTGATCCGTTTCAAAATGCTAAAATAATTTATTAAAACATGATATAATTTATTAAAATGTTAAACATATTATTCTATAAGGGGTGTAATATAGAGAAAAATGACATATGTACGGTGTACCAAACCAATATAAAATGATAAAAATATCATAGGTTTTTTTAATATAAAACTTAAATTAATATATAATGTAATTTTTTAACCTGGTCGACAAATTACTGGTTATAAATTCCACAATTTTAATATTTATATTAAAACGAAAAAAAAAACATAAGGACTATGAATCTATGATATCAAATTGGGTTAGAAACTTCAAATCGTCGTGGACAATGTGGTGCTACAATCCTATGATTATCATATTAATTATGTGTGTTTGTTTCTTTTGCTTGTTTATGTTGTAATTAATAAGCCTAATTCGCTTGTCGTTTCTTCAATTTTTCCCCCTTTGATGTATATGGGATGTTCATAGGTTGCCTCTTCATGCATAAAGTTTTATTAAAAAATAAAACTTTGATTGTTAGATGCATTATTTTATTGTACGTTCAAATAAGTTAGTTGTTTGTTTAATACTATTCAATGAATTTCCATATATGCTTATTATTGCATTACAACAATCTATATGTAGCAAGATAGAACCTAGCCTTATTAAGATAGTGTAATGTATAATTTTTCCAAAACTCATAAAATATTATTATTGAAAAGTTAGGCAAAAAAAAAAAAAAAAAAAAAAAAACCCAAGATATCTTCCGTATATTTTGATTAAGTCTATTAAAAAAAAAAAAAAAAGAAACAAACATAGTAAGAAAAATTCCATATTAAAAAATGTCTATTAGTGTGTTCATAAACTGTTTATTTGACTTTCAAATAAGTTAAACTTATGACAATAACCTTAGTTTAACAATGTTACTATTTCACTCACCAGACTATGATTTATACCATGAATTCAACACATGTATAAAATATATAACAATGATAAAAAATGTTCACATAAGGGACAAGTTCTATTGTTCCAAGTATGCTACTGGACAAGGATGGGGGAAGCTACGCCCCCTCCCTTCCTTATCGACATTAGTTGTATCACAAATCTCCCATATCGAATCAGATTTGGGCTGTTCAGAAGAGTTGCTACCCTAGTCGAAAGTTGAAGCTGAGGCTTACAAAATATATTGGAATTTAATCTAATACTCTCCACTTGGCCCATACGTATATAGCCTAATAAAAAAAAAAACAACGAGCCCATGTATTTAATCACTCAAAAAATCAAAAGTAATGGAAGTCATTATTAAGGTGACCCATATCAATGGTTTATTATTAAATGTTACATCATTAATCATTCATAAACGTCTTCATTTTATAAGTTTATCTCCAGTATTTATGATTAAATGTTAATAATTAAATGCGTCCATCTTCATTTATTAAATCTTATTTTGTTTATGTGCAACACTAATATATTAATTTTGTATATAAATTACAATATATTATTTATTTAATGAATATATTAGTTATTCATTAATTAAAATATGAAAAATATATTATTTACTAGCATAAATTTATCAGAAGAAAATCGAAGCAATGCTCAATTGCTCATAAAAGGGACACGTTCCATAATATATGAATCTATTGCAACATAATTAATTCGATAAATACTTTATGTGTATATTTATATATTTATTTTAACTTAACAGGCATTTCCTTAGTACTCCAGCTTAAACAACGTATTTATGACGTCACATGCAACACTAATAACACTTTTTTATCCTTGTAAATCACTTCAATAAACATTCTCACTTTTTCAATTTACATACTAGAGTGGCTCCATTATTAATTTTCATAATTAAATATTATATTTTGGTCTCAATGCTCTAGTTAAAATTAGGATTAAATAATTAACATTTTAAACTTACATGGTACAATTTTAGATGGTGTTTGTTTTTTAAGAGGTTGATATCTGCAGACTTAGCTGTAGAAATCTGCGGTCAGAATAGATGGCCTAAAGGTCTGCAGACTGCAGTCTTCGCAGACGCGGGCAGACGATTCGAAAGACGCGGGAAGACATTCTGCAGACGCGGGAAGACCTTTGCAAACGCGGGCAGACGAAAAACAACAAACGCACTTCCATATAAAACATCTTCCCGCGTCTTCGAGTTCGCAGAAATAAGAGTTTCGAAGATCTTATTAAAAAAACAAACATGGTCTTAGTCTTTCTCACATTGAGTTAATTAAAAATTTTATGAGTTATGGACTTTAATCACCAACTTTTTATTAAAATCTCTTTAATAAAGTTTGCCATTTTTTTCCATTTAATGAAATTACAATATTGATGTTGGTTGTCACATCCTCCACCTCTTGCAACATCTTTAAAACACCTCTTCTGAAAACCACTTTGATTTCATCTTCATTCCAATTTCTCTCATGATAAAAATTCGTTTTTGTAATGAAAATTTACAATATAGATAAAATAATTGTTAAAAAATTATGTCAAGAATCTCCTGATCATGTTAATCAATTATGAATATCATGCATCAAGACACTTGATATGAATTAGAATACTTACTTGAATTTAAAGAGAGAAAACTTTGTTGATTTGACTATTCAATGGAATTGTATATTTAACTTTTGATTAATTCACTCCCAATAATGATGGATTAAATAATGAATTTGATGTGTCATTATGGGATGAACTAAGTCTCTAGTTATAGAATTATGTTAATGTAGGGATCAACTCCTAATTAGACTACGGAGTTCTCATTTTATGATTCTCAGGGCCCAATCAAACAAGAAATTCTCCTCATTACTATTTCTTTGTTTCCATTTTTCTGTACAAAACAGATTTTTAGATTTTGTTTGGTAGACAAAATTGAAAAAAATAAGAAACGGGGATAAAATTTTTGGTTTTTTAAAGGGTTAATATTGAAAAACCCAATCAACTTTTTGATATTTTCTCACTTAAGTCCCTAAACATTTTTACTAAGGTTAATTGTTTGGTAACGGGTCAAATATACACTTTTGAATAAAACAAAAATAGTTTAGAGAATTAAACAGTAAGAAAAAAAGTTTGGGGACTTAATTACGAAAATGAAGAAAGTTGATGAGATTTTTTTTCAATATTAACCCTTTTTTAAGTAATGAAACTCTAAAATACAATTATATATATAGTACTATGTAGTACTATATATGACAACATTTAAAATAAATAAACAATATATGATTTTTTTTTCAAATAATTAAGTTTTTGAATTATACTACCTTTTATTTATAATATATACTCAAACTTAAATAAAATAAATCATTGATAAAATAATTAAATTTGTTATGTTTTTGTTGAAAAAGCCAACAAATAACTTGTTCTTAGGTCTTTACTAATCGGTTTCATGACCAACAGTACGAGAAAAATCACATAACATATTACATCTCACAAATTATTAGCATGAAATTAGTAACTATAAATTATAAAATAATCTTGATTATATATAAAAAGAAAATAGTTTATATTTAAATGTTTAAAATGTACTTTGATACAAATTGTTGATTATTATTATAATATTATTATTAAACTTTGGTTTTTGAAATTCAATTACAATAGGCGCAATACAATTTGACCAAAAAAAAAAAAAAATCGACCAATCTCATGTGAAATAGAGTTTTCATTGTGAGGGTAATTGATGAAGAAAGAATGAAAGCATAAGATATAAACTATAAGATGGACACCTATTACATTCTTAACGAAGACATCCATTATATAAAGAAACTTTTTGTGCTTCTTTCCTCTTGAGTTTATTTAATAAAACGACCATTCTTAAATCAATCTTCGAAAAGGGTTACATTCTTGCAACCGTAAAGAAATGACTTTCTTGTTATGACTTAATTGTGAATTTGTGAAATAAAAATGGAAATGAAGATTGAAAAGATTATGTGAAGATACAATATTAACGTAACCATGTCATGCAGATTGGTGGAACTATGATGTAATTTGGTGACATAAATCATGAGTGTTTTGATAAAATTTGATTTAATAATTAGTTTTGTTATGTTGGAGGGTAAGTTTTTTAAATAATCCTCCAAATTTAGGCATTTTTATGATTAAAACTAAATATAATAATAAGAAAAGTGAAAACATACATGTGAATATTTTGATTAATTGGTGAACTTGGAGTTTTGACAAAAAATTTACGCCATTTGCTCTTGTGAATATTTGGGGTCGGGGGACTTGTCATCATCCACCGTTAGCCGGACTCCCGGTGTCGGAAAGAAGCACGAATTTTCAACCACCAACAGAATACGTTGTTCTTTTTTCGTAAACACGATCATGATTCTAGGGTTCATCTTCAATTTCGTGAATTTCTGAAGAAAAAATTCTGCCCATGTCGGAAGACATAGAGAAGAAAATCCAAGACGACGACGATAAAGGTAAAGATAATTGGGGCAATTCAAGTACTACGCAAAACAGATCCTATTATCGCAATAAAAAAGATGAGGAGCAGATGGGGCTTTGGGGGATTCTTCTCTTCGGACTAGTTGGAGCTACTGCCACTACTCTAGCTGTATGTGTTTTCTTCTCTATTAAGTTTGTGCACTTGTTTTCTTATTCTATTGTATGAATTCATTGATCAAGTCATCAGCTTTGTGAATTGTGCGTGTGAAGTTCTTGTATTTTAGCTAGGTTTGGTGATTGTGATAATTTCTATTTTCGAATTTGTTGATGATTTGGTTCATTGGAGTGAAAAAAACTTAACAGAGGCCAAGGTCTATGCTGGTCTAATGTAAAACACAAGCGAATTAACTCTTTAACATATTATTCATTTAACAAGATTAGGGACTAGTAATTGATGGCATGTGGTTTAAGTTCAATGTTGGCATAACTTTTTTTTTTTTAATCTTTCTTGTCAATTATGGTTAAGATAATTGAGATTGGAGAACAAAAAAGGTGTAAATATTGTTCAAATACAAATAAAATTTAGGCCAATTGAAGATGAAGTATACCAAAAGCTAAAAAATCTATAGAGTGCATGATTCTTCTGCTAAGTTCTGTAGATTTCCAATGGCACCTATTAAGTTGAGTAGATGAATTGATTTTTAATAGCTTACTTTGTGTATAGAGTTGGCCGGCCATTCATGACTATCTGCACGATTTTTTAGGTTGGGCATATGCGGCAGACGGTTGATTGGTTTTATTCCCAGGTAGCATATCTTGAATAAATTAAACGAGATTCACACAATAATATCTGTTTAATTGGGCCAAGAAACTATTTTTGATGGTTACTTTATCAATCAAGATTACCAGGTCACAATCATGGAAAGGTGCCACCGGACGATCTTTTCGATCGAGTTTTCAAGAGGAAGCTTCGAAAAGATATAAGCGCCGTATGCAGGAGGAGTATGAGGAAGAGATGGAGAGAGTGGTGCGATTGTCTTTTATAACCTCTCTATATTTTTAGCTTTTTAGTTACAACTCTCTTTTTTTGCCGTGTTTTAAGTTGTTTCTTTTATTGATTCATACTTGCTTGGCTCTACTAAACTTAGCTGTCTTATTTGCAGGAACGTATAAGGCGCATGCAAAGCGTGTTCAATCGGGAAAAAAATAAATACAAAAGGGATTATGAGAGTTGGAGGCAGAATAATACAAATGGATATCATCAACATTTTCAACGGGAAGATTGGTATTGGAAAACTGATACATCACATGGAAATAGGAGTAATTTTCAGGAACCTCCTCGGTCCCCTGTAAATTATTCATTGTCTCATCATTATGCAATATTGGGTCTGAGCAGGTAAACCTCTGCTGTGACATTTTAATATGGTGTTTGTGTTACTTGCTTTGTTTTTACTTTCTTTAATATAATGTTGAATAACATGTGGATTTATGCTTCAAATTCTATTAAGTTTGTGGAGCCATATTCTAATGTCATATTATTAATATCCTCATGTTTTGGTCGATTTTTTTTCTAATGTATTATGAAACAATAAGCATCTATCGATATATTTGTATATTTCATATTACTTGCTTGGTTCATACCTTTTTTTCCTTGAATTTGTAAAGAACAATGTGGATTTTTGTACAGATTTTGTTAAAATAAAAGAGCGGTAATTGAACTTTCACTTTGTCCTCCTTTGGGGTCAATGTTCTTTTGAATATTACTTCAATGCAATGGACTGATGGAGCTATGTGAAACGATATGTATTTATATTCTTTGAATAAAAATAAGCAATGTTCATTTGTTTTCTTGTAATAGGTCAAGGACAAAGCCATACACAGATGATGAAATTAAGGTAAATGACACATTCTGTTAAAAGTTTATTAACCTTTTCACTTTCAGGTTCGTGCTTTTTATCTTGCATTAGAAAAATAACTAATTATTCCATCGATGCAGACAGCATTCAGGAGCAAGGCAAAGCAATTTCACCCTGATCAGAACCAAGAAAACAAAGGTAGGCATTCTTTTCATGATGCCTCCATCTGTTAGAAGTTCAACTCAGTGTTTGATCAATTGCTCTCTTTTTGCATAGTCTAACCACTAGTTTTTGTTTGGATCAGACCATACCAGTCAATGTTGTTTGGTTTTGGGATAGCATTTAGATATTCAAACTGATCACACTTGTTTCTGGTTTAGGCTTTTAGGTACCGAATGAATCAAACCAAAACCTACAAATTGAATTAGAACTAATGATACTTGTATTAGAATTGTTTATTTGTTGTTCTAATGGTAAGTTATTGATTTACCATTAGATTTAAATTATTTGCTGGTATAATTTGTTTTATGGATATAATATAAAACATATCAAACCATGGAAAAGAACCTAGCTAGTGGTATTTTAAGGTTTTTGAAATTAAATTTGTTAATTGAAGTTAACTAATCATAATTCATAAACAAGAATCGTTCAAGAGGTTGGCCATCTCTCCCAGAGATGTCTAATATAACTTAGAATCATCAATCAGTTCAAGCATGATTCTTAATTACTGCTATTTCCCTACCTGTAGGATTTCTTAATTATGGAAACAACAAAGGTACATTTTTTAAACTAACCTGAAGTAAGCACATGTGCGCCGCCCATGCCTGAACTTAACATAATGTCCTCCAAAAGCCCACCTTGACCTCAAGGTGGAAGTCACAAAAGGGATTGGTGACTTTTTGTCCTAAATGTCTCAGTTCTTCCTCTTCTGACTCTAACTACCTCATTAAAACTCGACTCCACAGTCCATTGTATTCATCTTTGTCATCATTTACAAAAAGAGGACCTGTAAGTCATGAGCCGAGCAACAGTGCCCTGGAGCAAACCTCTCATTGCAGTATTGCACAACACCGTCACCTTCCTATCCTGTAATTTTGCCTATGCCATTTTCTCAATCCCTGTTGGAACCACATGGTTGCTCTAGGAGATGCTTCCTTAGTAACTTATTGGACAGGTTTGGAGGCCGTTTCAGTGATTTCCTGGTCACTTCCCATTGGTGGGCAATTTCATGTCTTTGATTCTTTCTGCTAGATTCATCACTTTCCCATGGTTCCCACGCCCTTATACTTATAGCTCTGATAATAAATTTCTTGCCTTTGCTTCATAGGATAATCCCTGAACACATCCTGCCAATAACTTGTGGTATTGTGCTTTCCTGTGCAAGTGCATAAAATTGCTCGCTGACCCCACCTTGCAAGTCTTAAAGATTGAAAATGTTTATAAACTTGCTGAAAATTTGCAGTGTTTGTGAATGGCTGTTAGATTTTAACAAACTGATACCATGTCAATTCATCAACCTTGATGCCATTCGACCTGATTTAGCGAACCCAAAAGGAGGCTCAAACTGAGGCAACTAGTCCCATACATCTGACGCTTGCAAAAACCGTTTCTCATCAACAGCATTGCTGCCCTCATGACTCTGCTTCCACCACTTCATTGGTAATCTTCGGCATGTGTCATCACCACCATCTCCACATATTTAACTACTTGTCTGTATCTGGTACCCGCATCGCTAATTGTGATTGCTGTGATGGGGTCTGTTTGCTTGTCTTGGGCTCAATTCCCCAGTTGAAGTTAACACATGGAAAGTCGTGGCCTATTTCTGCAACTGTTGTAGGTGACTAGGTGGCTGCTGCTTCTGTTTTGTTACTTCTAGTATGGGCCTTAAACAGGGTAAGGATTCAGTACTTGAGAATCAACTGTTCTCATACCAAACCAATCAAGTTTTTAGAATAATAAATCCGACTCTTCAGGAACTAATAGCTTGGACAACAATGGAGATTTCCAAAGATTCTAAGTGAACCTTGAACCATATTAATTATACTCGAGCCTAATTTTAGTTATGGAAAGAAGAAGCTACCTTATTGGAAGTAATTCCAAGGGAAAACTAACAATGCATGCATATGGACTCCCACTTTAAAATGGGCCATACAAAGAAATGTCAATTTCACTTGTTTAAAACAAGTGGAAAGTTGTTTATTACATTTAGGATATTTAGGGTGCGTTTAGTTAACGAAAACTAGTCATTTTTCAATTTCAGTTTTCAAGTTATAGTTTTTAGAAAAAAACAAGGGTTTCTATGAAAAATGAAAACTTGTTTAGATGATTAAGTTTTAGTTTTAAGAAAAATAAGATGGGTGATTATAAAATAAAAAAATAGGATATGTGATGGAAAAGTAAGAGAGAGAAAGAGAGTATTATAAAGAAATAGGGTAGGTAGTAGAAAAGTAAGAGAGAGAATATGAAAAATGGTATTTTAAAAAGTGAAATGAAAATTTATGAAATTGTTGTTAAGTAAACAAGTTTTCATTTTTGTTGAAAAGTGAGATGGAAATTTTGAAAATTTTCGGGAACTAAACGCACCCTTAATGTTAGACAAAAGATCACTTGTGAACACTTTATTCGTTACGAACAGTGTGAACAACCACAAAATGTCTTTGAATCCTATGAATCTTCTTGTTGCATATACTACTATGAATCCTTTGAATCATATGATTGTTGTTGAATTCTATGAATTTTGTTGAATCAAATGGATTGTCTTGAATCTTGTTACAAACACTCTTACGACCCTTTGAATCCTATGAATCTTGTTGCAAATACTGCTATGAACCCTTTGAATTGTATGAATCTTGTTCCACACACTTGTAGGTGTACATGAATGCTTATGTATTCTTTTCATTTTTTCACAACGGCCGCAACCCAATAAAGTGTTCACAAAGGATCTCTTTCCTTTGACGTTATCCTTAAATTTAGTAAAGCAGATGTAATCTGTTTGGATTGAACCATCAACATCAGAATATGCGGTCATGAAAAACCGTTCCACAGATCAGGTGATTGACATTAAAAAGAAATAAGTGTTGACAAATGTGTTTTGGTGCAGAGGTTGCGGAAGCAAGGTTCAAGGAGGTGATGACGTCTTACGAGGCCATAAAGTCTGAAAGAAAGAAGATGAAATAGATAAGCTCTTTTTCTATTGAGCTAATTGTATGTTATAAATGTTGACAATGATTCCAGTAGCGACCACCCCGTATTTGTGGGGTAATTCATAATGTTGCAGAGTATTCTGTTGTGTTCATTGATAATATGTGTACATTTAGTTGCCAAAGGAAAGGATTCTTGTATTTTACACAGGCCGAGGCCGATGAAATTAGAACTGAGTTTCTAGTTTTTTACATGTTGCATACAACAACTCAAACCGGTTTATTCTGGTGAAAATGGAATAGGTTCGAGCTCATTTCACATGTTATGGGTGGTAGGTTCCTAAAATGGAACCGACTCTATAATTATATGGGGGAAAAAAGAAGTGAAAATGTAACAATTAATTATTATTATATTTGTAACAGCCTTAATTCCTTGCAAGTGCTTAACATTATCTCAATTCATTTTGTGCAAAGTTAAGCAATGTCTTAGGAAAGTTTTTTAATAAGCAAAGTTTAAAAAGCTAAGGCAAGAACAAAAAATGAAGGCTATCCCAAAAACAATACAAGTAAGCACACAAGTAGCTTACTAAGTTCTCTTCCCACATGTCACATATACCACTAGATTTAGCATTGGCATGACAAATCAAGCCTAAAGAAATGAGTTGTCTTGCCTCCCAAGAGCGTGACAAGTCTAAAAGTCTTACTAAGCTAGGAAAGTGAGTGAGCAACTTACAAGTTAGACAACTAGGTGAACAAGCACCATAAAGCAATACTTAAACACTATAAATAGAGTCTTAAAAAGCTCCGTCTTTTTCCAACTCCACCTTAAACACTATCTAGAAAGCTTAGAAGAAAAATTGATTTATCAAGATAAAGCAAAGTGAGTATGTTATGTGCTTTAAATGAGATACATATGTGCTATATAAATATTTACGCATGTTTATCTCATGATTATGTCATTTATATGTTTTCAAGCATAAAATTATCATGCACCCATACATATGAAAGTTCTAACACATGTTAAGGATGTCATTTATATATCCATGATATAGAATGAAGGGACGTCTTGCAAACGAACCTTATTGGGCAGCCCTTATGTGGACCCAATGTTAAAGAACCTATGACAAGTTGATATGCTTAACATGTAAAGTCTGAGTTTTGAAAAATTCATTTTTATGCAGAAAAGCTTACTTTGAGTAAACAATTATGTGATCATGAAACCATATTTACTCACTAAGCTTATGTATGATGAAGCATCATTATAAATTATAGGATTTTCTCTTATCGTTTTTCATAAATTGTAATTTGAGCTATTGTATTATATTAAGAAATAAATGAAGTATTATTTGGATTGAAAAGTGCTATGACTGTATTATCTGAACTTTGTTAGTTCTTTCTATGACAAATGACTGAAAAATTCAATTTTGACAAAAAAATGGTATTGTCAACAATTAAAATGGTAAAATTTGAATTTTATGATAATTTCTCAACAAAAAACATGTTACGATCTCTTCTCGACTTGAAAATTTGAATTTCATATCATTTCTAAGTAAAATAGAATTTCATCCTTTCTCGGCTTAAAATATTTTACGGTTACTTTATCGCCAAATATTGAATTTTATATTGTCTTCCTTTGTCATGTGCTTTTTTTTTTAGTAAGTGTATATAATTTATAATCATTATTATTTTATTGATACGTTACAATTTCATGTTGAAATTATTTCATGTAAATAGGCATTGTTCATTTTATTGAATTTTTTAGTTTCTTTATTGCCATCATATCTATCTGATCTTAAAGAACTAGTTGTTGCTCTGTTAGGCATATTAATTTTCAAAAGAAGTAATTATTTTCTAATAACTTTCAAAACCGGTAACACAATAATTTATTGTTATTTAAGTGCAGTTTAAAACCAGTAACACAAAAGTATTCAACTGCACTTAAAAAAAACAAGTCACAAGACAACTTATGTGATAATAAAATCTTCAAATCCTATTAGTTAAATTGTTATCCAATGAATACTATATTATTTATCATGAAAAATTAAAAATACTTAGACTCATCACTTCGTCAGTAAACCAAACCTCTATTTTGGTAAAACGAGGAGTTTACTATGGTCTATGTAGTGAGATTTGTAAAACTATATAATCTTGTACATATTGACGGTTAAGATAAATTTGATGTACAAGTTTATGAGATAGGGTTGCATCACTTTACCAGATACATACCTTGATATGGGTATTTATGGCACAATTAGCTTTTAGCTGGAGCTGAACAACGTACCTAGAACTGGTATGTTTAAAATGATGTAAAAAGACATGTAAATAAAAATGTCAAATAAAAAATAAATAATGTATTTTAATGGTAATTTTATCATTTTTTTCAAGACTTCTACCATAAGCCCAAGCTAATCTCAAAGCTATAGCTTCTCATTTTAAAGCTTAAATTTTTGAATAGCTATTCACAAAGTGGTATGCCAAACAAACTTAGTTTCAGCTTCGAGAAACCATAAGCTCGTGCTCCTAAAGCTACATACCAAACATAGTCAACTATTATATCAACCCAATTAACTAGTGTAATACCCGTGCGGTGCACAGGATACTACTTTTTTAATAGTTACATTGAAACGTTTGAAACTATTGTACGAAACAAACAATGACCAATTAGCACATATGATATGCGTTTCTATTACATTTATAATTTAACAATACACAACAAACACAAGCTCATTTAATGATCAGGTAAAATACTTTCAACCAAACAATAATCATGTTTGAAGAAAACATATTTTTATAACGCATTCCTCGTTTTCATAAAATGAGTGTAATACCCGTGCAGTGCACGACATAATGTTATAATTTAATCCGTTGTTCAAACGTTCGCAGAATTACGAGTTACAACCATTCGAAGCATATAACATACCCAATACTATGCACACAGGAAATAACAATTAATAAGACATTATGGTTCAAATAGCATAACATACATAAACCAGGAAAGTATGAAATATTAATAAAGCATCAACACAATAGCAAGCTTCTAATGTTCTCTGCTTCAGGTATTACAGGTTCGATAACTATCTTCGTCAGATCCGTAGAAAACAGCACGTTCACTGAAAATCATGTAATACAACATTAGCAAAATAGAAATTCGAAACAACGCATACAAAACATAAAATGAGAGTAATCAAATTTTTTGATAACATACTTGTATCAAAATGCACAAGAGTAACACATGAAACATATATGATAGACCTTGCCAGGATAGCACGATAAAATCTAACATGCTTCCTATCCGACGTGTCATACAACTTTAACTTTATCTTGTATCCGCTGTAAAAAAAAGAATATTTGCAAGTAACATAACATTGTATTGTACACATATCACACATAAGAACACAACATACAAAAAAAAATACGTTAACTTACCTGTCATCCTGTAAGAATACTTCAAACGAAGAGCTCAAGTTTAGATATGAAGCGCTAATTCGACGACCAGATACGATTTTTCCAACAACATCTGACACAAGATAAATGAGTAATAAAGAAGGTAAAGTAATAGCGCATTAGATGACCATGTAAAAAACAACACACGAAGGACGTATTAAGTAATATGCACGTACCGATCAATAGTCGTGAACTCGTCAGTTTATCCACAATACTTTTTAACGATGGTACCAATGGATAAAAAGGGACCATGCGATCGATAGCAACTGTAACAGGTGCAATTGTTGTCTTCTTAGTAAAAAGTATGTACCACTCAGCTCGTAACAGATCAAACGATAAATATCTTGGAAATTGATAACATGCTCCTTCAATTTTGAAATGATGCAAAGAGAAAACGCGACCCGTCAAAGACCGACAATCGTGCAGGTGCATAAAAGCAAATGGGATAACAGCTGCCATTTTCGCTCTTTGTCACACAATATATTCGACGCACGGTTACATAATAAAGGTATAATATTATACCCTAACATTCACATTAATAAGAGTGTAAAATAACGCTTACACTTCTATCAATGCAAATTAATACTAATCGCTCATTAACATCGTCTTTCCACACCAACTCTACTCGAACAGCAGAAATACTCCAACTTGCATGAGGATGAGCGAGAGATGAAAAAACATCAACCGTCCAAATATCCATCATATCTAAACACAGAATGTTACATGAAAGTGTTAATACTAACACTTATGACTTTACGAAAATGTTAACAAAATATAATAAGCTTGTAACAACAAACAAATATAATTCTAAATGAATCTTATAAATCTGACATCAGAATAAGTAAACTTAATGAGACACAAAAACATTAGCATGTGTCTACAGTAACATGAGAACGACATGCAAAAACACGAGCACGTTTGTACACTATCATGACACATGCCACCGGTCTGACAGTAGTATGAATACATATAAAACCAATAATATTTGATATGACAAAAAGATGAAACTTAGTATTAAAAAGAAAGATATAATGGCACAATACAAAACAAACTGCAAACTAATTGAAAGCATACAAGTTAAATGGAAAATATCATTAACCGTACAGACTGAAATCCAATGTTAACGATTTAAATAAATAACGACAGGAACAAAATTGTCATGGAATGTCGGAAGAGGACGTCAACTGATGAGGTAGGACTGATTCAGCGACAGAAGGTTGTGATGAGGCAGAAGTTGATACGGTGTTCAATGTAGTCAGTGCCATAGACGTGCAATCATGCGATGCACTATGATGTTGTAAGTCACATTCGGTTACAGTAGAACAATCTAGTGAAGTGATTTCTTCATTAGAGGTAACAGTTGACGCAGATGCATGCGGTGATAATAAAGAAGGTTGGGTCGAATGAATGGCCATAATAGATTCATAGTCACCATGAAACCGAGCAACAGTAAATCGGCGAATGCAGTGCGGGGCCATATTGTATTTATCCACTTTGATCTCAAGAACAACATGACGGGCACATAAAGTCTCAACCAAAAACCAATAAATCCAATCACGATCATCACCGCCCTGACACGCGTAACTAAATTAGCAAACACCATCAAAGTCGTGCAAGACGAAGCACAAAAATTGTGATATTTAACTAACTGACCTCCTGAAAACTTTTTACAAGCAACTGACTTGCAGTAAGACCGACAATCTTCGTTGCATCAGCGTTAAACAAAACACAACTCATCTCATGTGTGTCATTCTTTAGCCGAATTACCAGTTTATATCTAAAACAAAGATAATATTTTAAGAAAACAATTACAACACAACACAAATTGTAAGAACATGAAACTTACGTCTGTCGAGGATTAAGGACATTCTCTTTGCAAAAGTCACAATAATAAGAAAGTTTTAAAAAATCAATAAAATCATGAACTTCAAGTTTAAATGTCCCAAAAAAATAAATAACTCTTAAAAAATAATAAAATTAAAACGTAAAATTCAAAATTTAAAATAAATATTTTAAAAGATCTATAAATAATAAAAATCAAATTTTAAATTTAATGTCCGAAAGAATAAATAATTGTATGAAATAAGAACTAAAAACCTTAGTATATAATAATTCTGAAAAAAAAATTATTTTCAAATCTTTAGACACATTATAATAAAATAATCATTAAATTTTCCAAATGTATTTTCTTTAATAGAATTGTGTATTAATAATTTCTAAACTTCAAAACTAAAGCTGCAGAATTTATATTTTAAGATAACTTAATTTCGAATAATCTTGATTATTTTTTAAGTGGACGTTAGAATTGTTATATCAAATATCACTTAAGCAATAGATATTTATTTTTAATCAAACCATCTTCAATAATAAAATTTATATATAAATTAATTTAATAGTCTCAAAAAAATGTATACAATTTAAATTAATATACTTCAAAAAACTTAAAAAGTATTAAAAAAGTAACCATTTAAAAATTATTTTGTTGATTTCTATAATATTGATGATAACACAACAACAAATAAATGTGAGTGAAGGTTCAACATTTTTGAATAAAAAATAAGAAGATATCAATTGGATTGAATCACATATGTAAGAACCATAAGATAGTATATTTAAATCAATAATTCAAATATATTGAATAACATTCTAACTGTCTTTTTTTGACTTAAACATTGACTTAGAGTCGTCATTATCTACCATTGACTCAATGATTTTGTCTGTGTGTCATATTTTTATTGGTTTTGATTGTATCATAATTTAAGAAATGGTTACTAAGGGATCTCACCTCTTTATAA
Organism: Centrapalus pauciflorus; assembly: GCA_020465985.1. Classification (NCBI taxonomy): domain Eukaryota; kingdom Viridiplantae; phylum Streptophyta; class Magnoliopsida; order Asterales; family Asteraceae; genus Centrapalus; species Centrapalus pauciflorus. The sequence goes on from JAANYP010005158.1 coordinate 115,813, forward strand.
ATATTTAATTTATAAGTAATTTGTTATATCAATCCATGTAATACATGGGTATTAACCTAGTTCTAAATATAAACTTAATGAATATTAATTAATAATGAAAGCAAAAAAAAAAAAAGCAACACCAATGAAAAAAATATTTAAACTATTTATATAATGGAGGCATAATTAAAGCAAACAATATATTGAAAGGCGACGTTTAAGAAAAAAGCGCGGATCTTCAGCGACCCGGAACCGAATGACAACCCGGCGGTATATACATCAATATTGTTGCCCACCTCAAGTTAACCTGGTCACTTTATTTGCTCAGCCGAAACCCTACAGCCGCCGCAGAATCTAGAACGTCTTCTTACGTTTTTCGCCGATCGGCGATTCCAAGCCCTTCCGATCATACAGCTGCCACGGTGGCTAACATATACGGTAACACATTATGATATTGTACATCAGATCGACCGTCTACTGCCACCGATAGCAGCACACGTCTAGCCCACGGCCGCCGTCCAAAACGTGCGTCGTTCGGCGATGATGACAGCGCATGGTGCGTGGAATGGTTAGATCTATACTTATGGTGGTACCACATCGATGAAGGCGGCATGCAGTTGTCTGTAGACGACGAAGTTGCCATCGATTGTGTGTGTCGCCCGTATGTTTTTCAAAGAAATGTTAGATCTGACTTTAAAAGACTCAGATCTGTTGTTTGGTTGGCGTTTATAAAATTTTATGTTATCGTATGTACAACCTGAGATGTACTTTATTTAGTGTACATCGATGAAGGCATTTTTTTCGTGATGGAGCTCTGATGCGTAGAGTTTCAGATGTACACTTTTGTAAAAAAGAAGTGAGTTGGCAGAGGCAAAAAAAAACAAAGATCTGACTTTAAAAGACTCAGATCTGTTTTGTGATAGGCGTTTACCATATATTACCATAGCTATAAACCTGAGATGTCATCTATTTACGGTACATCGATGAAGGAACCTTTCGTGATGGATCACTGTTGTGTACAATTTCCTACTTACATTTTGTAAAAAAATAAGGGAGTTCGCAGAGGCAAAAAACTATAGTTCTTGTTTGAAAATACTTAGATCTGTTGGGTGATTAAAGTTTATATAATGAGCTGTTAGTTTAGCTATAACCTGAGATGTCCGTTACTTACGGTACATCAATGAAGGGACCTTTCGTGATGGATCCGTAGTTGTGTACACTTTCATATGTTTAATTTTCTAAAAAATAAGTGATTTGCCAGAGGCAATATCACAGCCCATGATGGACAAAACACGAACTGGTTTTCACACACGCATGAATGTATTATTTGATTTACATCTGCCTTGTCACTCATCAGCCATTGGTTTCAATTTACATATTCTTTAAAATCGAAGATGAACAATACATAAAATTGAAAACGGATGGGTAGGCGAAACATTGTACCCAATGTCATGTATATTTGAAATATAGTCGTTACATTTACTTTGAAAACAATGGCAGATGAGTGAGAACCTATTTGTGGTAACTGTAAATCCAGATTACTGGGATTTTACATTAACTGTACAGATCCGTATACATCAACGGGTAAAGTGGGTGAGAGATCTGTATGACATTAAATCTATACATACATCCTATGTAGTTTTATTTCTTTGTATTTTAAAATACAGTGTGTAAGTAACATTTTATTTTGCATGCTTGTGTTTATTACAATATGCTGATATAACATACATAATCCGTAAATTAAAGTTGGGATACTTTTGGGGCTTAGATGCTGACATTTGCAAAATAAGGTTTATTCTTAATCAGCACATCATTTAATTCAATGCGACAAATAGATTGAATTGTTAGCATTTTGTCCCATTAAACCCTGAATGTATAACCATAACTTTGTTTTGATGGAAAGACATGTTACAAAACACCTTTTGTAACAGGTTTGCTGCTTAACAAATTTGATCTGGTGGGTACATAAAGCAACAGTTATAATGGTAATCACATTCCACATATATGATGTATATTGGTATCAGCAAATGCACAAAAAAAGTCTAACATATTTATACTTTTATTGCAGGTTGCATATTTAGTTTATCCTTTAGTTTAAAAGTTTTTTGATGTATTTAGAATAGGTTTGATGTTTTCATTCATATAATGCATGTAATAAGCCCTCTTTTTAATATGTGTAATCGACGACAACGACCGGCAGCAGCATCCGCCAACAAACGACACACCATGTGGACTCATGGTGCTACGTAAGTTTCTTGGCTATCCACTTTATTGTTTCGTAGTATACGCATGTTTAAGTATAAGTAAGTAACATAACAGTATTCGGTCTTGACCGTACTATTTAATAGTACTGGAATCCTGACCTGATTCTGTTATTTAAGTTAGATTTACATTAAACTGTAACACGACTTGAACGATCAAATTAATTTCATTGGTGAGCATATCAGAATAGATATACAATACAACAATATTAATTCCTGAGAAGTTATTTCATACAGGCAGTAGCGATACGAATAATAAATGGCAAGGCAAATACAATTTACATAATTAATGAAAAAATCCATGTCAAGTAAGTAAGTTCAATTCTTTTATGGTAAACAAAAAAAAGGTCAGCAATTCAAATGGTTGTGCATGTAAAACATATAATAGCCTATAGATGATACTAAGACTGAATCAAATAAACAAAAACTGTATATAATGAAAATAGGATACTAATATCAAAATATACACACATGTGCAAATATGCAATTTGGGAAAACATACCTCGAATTTTAAACTTTTATTGAAATTTGTTGAAAGGTACGTATGTCGTGGAACAACAATTAGTATGTTAGTAATCCATGATACACAGTAATCAACATTTAAAGTGGGTATGAATATAAAGCGTATAAAACACTGTAGAATAGCAACTGAATACAATATATAATGAAAATTCTTAAGACAGACAGGAGTCTTATTATATAAAAACTTTTAACTTTCGTCGATACATTTTAATATCAAATGTGTTTGGTTTCAAGACATTTGTGAATAAAGATATTAGGTCAATGAGAAAATCCATGACTTGTAACATGCTTATGTGTAATATACTGTTTTGTTGTTAAGCAATTATATTGTTCGAAATTATACGAGTCATATTAAATACCCACAAGAAGTAGTTAATCTCCATTAATACCAAAACGTGCATACATTCTTACTTACATATAAAGTAAAAAGAGTAACATTTCATATACGGCTAGTACATGAACAAATAAAAAATAGTCAACTGCACTTCTCAAACAGAAAGCAATAAATTGTAGATTGTGGTTATGCATGTCAAACTTCGTCTTCATCATCTTCAATCAATCTGGAACATTTCTTTCTTTTACGTAGGATTAAAGCAGGTTTATTATAAAAAAAGATGTAATACCTCGAGTTCTTCATGAGCTGTATCTGTCTGGGCATTCATGTCGCCTTTTGATAAACTCTCCCATGGCTATTTTTTAGAAAAATTCAATGATACATAAGCAAACTGTTATTAACCTGGATACAGTGTACCTACCCATATTTAGCTGTTCACCTGTTCTCCCTCAACGTTTTCGCCCGTGGCTTTTTTATTGATGTCTAGTTTAGCGGCTTCCTGAAGAAAGTTATAAGAAATGGTTGGTACCCAGGATTGTAAACCTGAATGCTTACAGAAAAATGATTACCTCCTTTGCCTTTTTTTCCTCGTCTGCCAACCGCTGCTCATAGCGTTCAACGTGTCGTAAGATTTCTTCTTCCCATTGAATATCAACCTAAAGTACGTAAGCGAGCATTAGCAAAAGAAAAGTGACTGCTCATGTCGTTGTCGTTTTAGTAAACTCATCGTTATTACCTCATCATCGATAGTGAAAAGTGGAACTTGTAACCTTATCGTCTGAATGGGTAAATTCATGTATTACTATGTCTTGTATGAATATCGATGAATAGTTTAAAGTGCAGCAGATACCGGAGAAGATGGTTTTTGGATGATGGTATTATCTGCTCCTTTAGCGTTTGATACATTCTTTTCGGATGGTGTTTCAGCCTTCACCTTCATTCGGTGCTGTGATCAGAAGAAATTGTAAGTAAACAGAATTGCGCAACACTAAGTAAAGACAATACTTTCAACAACTGTCGTGCTAGGCAAGGCTAACCGTGAGTGTGGCATCTTCTTCAGCTTCAACCTTGATCTTTATTTTCAACTCCTATGAGAACAATTGGTGTAATGTTTAAAATAACAGTAAACCAGCAGATTATGAAGAAAATAATAATGTATATCCGGAATACCTTGTTGGCCATTTCAGCAGAAAGAAATAAATATGAAAAGGGTTTTGCAGTTTGACAAATATAAAAAAAGTGTTTGTTATCAAATGGAGGCCTTAAATAGAGAAAAAGAGAAACGGTTGCCTTACTTCTTCAAAACGCTTGCTTAAAATGTGGAGTTAGTGGATGGCATGATTGCTAAATTGTAGGAGCAGTTCTGGAAAGTGGGTTTAATTATGCTTAGCACAGTTGTAACTCGTGCATGAACAGAAGTAATCGAATTAAAGAGGTCAGGATTGAATAGCATTTGATCGGACGGCGCACATTGAATGGAGAAAAGTTTTCTCTCACTTCCATGGGTAATATATAGGTAGAATTAGTATTTAATAAAACATATTTAAATATTAAGAAAAACATCACATCAAGAAGAATACATGTCATCAAAACATAGACGAGGATGTCAATAAAATTTCCATGAGATTGGGTAAAAATGTATACACATGCAACACTAATATGATAAAGTTAACGTACCCACTGATAAAGTCAACTGGCTACGGTTAAAAGTTAAAACTTAAACGAATTAAAAATTTGTTGACTCCTGGTTTGTTGATTCTGCCAAGTCAACTAATTTTTCAAAATTTAAACAGAATTTGCATAAACTAAAATCAGTAGTTATCTTGTTTTTGTTTCTTGATCGTGTAAATATGCTATTGAAACTCAACTGGCAAATTTCACAACCGAAACTCCGAAAGCAATGGAAGTCCTCCAATTCAATGAACTAAAACAAAAGAAATCCAAAAAAAAAAAAATATCAACTAACAGTAATCATTATAATACAATTCAACCATCACATCATCATTCTCTCCTGCTTTTCTTTCTTTTCATTTTTTTTTTTTTTTGGTCTTTTTGTTTTTTGTTTTTTTCACACTTTCCTCTAAAAGCAGTGGTTTAAAGCAAGCAGCTCATTGAGTTGGAGGAGCTCTGTAATATGCAGGCACTGTTGCAGGGAAGAACATTTGCCTAACTCCTTCTGCCTTTATGATCGGAAATATTATTCCAGAAGCACCCTGCATTTTTGAATCATACCCCCATTCTTACACTCTAAAATCTATACGGATACTATATACATGTGGAAGCAGACAAAACAAATTCTGGATTATACTCACCGAGATTAATCTGGCACCGATCCACATTCGCTTAGGGGAAGGGAAAGGAAGTAACAATCGACCTACGCCATATATTGCCACCGCAAAGAAATGTGCAACCAAACTTAAGGGGCGTGGGTTTAAACCCGAGAGTAAAGATACAGGTCCATTTGAGAAGACACCTCCAAGGCTCAAATAGTCAAAGCATGCTTCTCGCATTTCTTGCCTTGCTTCATCAGGTGAAGCACAAAAAACCTTGTACAACGCTCCTGCTAATGTATTAATTGTGGATGCCACCGGCTGCAAGATAGAGATGCCAACAGATTTTCACTCAAGTATGCAGTATGCCAGCCATTGTAGAAACAAGCAACATTGTCGTTAACAAAGTTGGGGCTTATAACTGACCTTACGCAGAGTGTAAAAGGACTCAAGATACTTGCAGAGAGTATATGAGTCATGGAGATCATTTAAAGGCATGAGAAGATTGCGTAGCACGACTATATCGGACAATGCTACAGTCATACCTCCACCTGTTAATGGATGACGCATGTTGAATGCATCACCCATTAACAAAGCACCTGGTGTTGGGTGAGGAGCAGCAGGCATGCTTCTGTTGGGCATTGTCCTTAACTTTCCTTTTTCAACTGCTGCTACAAAAGCATCTTGCAGTTCTGGTGGGATCTACATAAGAAAAAACAAGTGCTACTAAGAAAATGAAGAATAAAGATGTTTTATCTTCAAAGTGTCCAACAATTCCAAATTTATACTCTATGTTGCCAAAATTCAAGGGTCTATTCATACCTGAGGAGCAACAACAGTCTTCAAATACTTGGACAAGTCGCCATTTGAAATGGAGGGCACCTTTTGACCAGGAACATCAACCAGACAACGAATTTCTGTACTACTGATTCGGTAGAACAAGATGGGTGAAGGGTCTGCTAAAACAACATGTCCATGGTTCTCGTATGGTAGCTGGCAGTTCTCCAGGATCAAACCAACAAAACATGATGGCACATCCACCTATACAACACATGTCAACTCAATTCCATGGTCTTCATTTAGTTATAATATGAGCAGCCTAACAAAGTTAACAAAGTCATATTGTGTCCAAAGCCTGTAACTCAAGATGCTTAACAATATTAGTTGCAAGTTATCTTTACCTGGGGATTGCAAAGGGAGCGCCGCAAATTTGAAAAACAGCCATCACATACAATGGTTAGAGGTGCATATGCTTTCATTTCTTCACCGAATTTAGTCTTGTACATCACCCCTTTGATAGTCCCGTTGTCTTCAAGAAGAGAAGAGACTGTTCCTTGCTCCAACTGAACACTACATACGTTTAAATGAATAAAGAACGGCAAACATTATTACAACTGATCTAGAGAAAAAGTTTGTATGAAATGGTAATGAATAAGTCAGGAGACATATGATACTTGGGAAGGGATGAGGCTTTCTCCCTCATTCTCTGTATAAACCGACCATTGTGAAAGCTTCTTCCTGCCACATCTGCATGAAACTTCTCCAAAGGATAAGAGAGTCGAGTATTCTTCCCATCCTTGAAGAGAGCATACCCAAAAACCCTCTGAGCATCAATGTCTTCAACACAATCTATAGAAAAAGAGATATAACAAACCATCAATGAAAGAAAAATCAATCAATTGAAGCTCCAAAGATTGTTCATTTCCGCACCTTCCAACCCCAACTCTATTAGTTTGAGATAACCTCCTGGTTGTAACAGTTCACCAACAATCCGATCAGGCTCTGTCAGGTCCCTTTCAATTACATGTACCCTGCGCCCATCCTACAGTCCATAGCACAACTGTATAAACTTTCGACTGCATGACATATAATTAAGTGAATAACCAAGCATAAGCTGCATGGCTAATCAAGTCAACTAAATATGCTCAAAAACCATCTCATTCATTATTATTGTTGGCATAAACAATTAAATATAATGCAAAAAATAAATATCTTCTCTACTTGGCAGTATTCTGAAATCATGAAGTCCCCTATAATGTATTTATAAATACTTTCCAAGAGATGTTCATAGAAACTAAAAGAGGCTCCTAAAATGACCAGCTTGAGTTCCACAAATCATAAAAAATAGGGTGGTATGAAATTATTTGTTGGCAAGTGTTCTTATGTTACAGGTTGTTCTTATGCCAGATGCAATTGATAGTCGTTGCCTGCTAAGTGCTAAAGTTTCCGGCTATTGTTTTTTCCTAAAAGCATGGGCTGACCACTATTGTGTCATATCTACTTGGTGCTAGTTGCAAACCACATCTTTCATTCCAAGTTCTTTTTTTTCTATTTCTTGACCTATTCAAACATGTAATTTAATTCACTTTCCAAACAGTAAACAATTGCTTCCACAAAACATAAAACTAAACTTTGATCAATATTATGCAAACAACTATAATGAATGAGCATGAGAAATCAACTATAAACAGATAATACAGAGAGAGAAGAAAAAACAAACAACTTTGAAAAGCATATGTGCTAAAAGCTAGTAATCAGTAAACACTACAAAAGTTCTCTCAAAGACCTAATTCCACCTTAACAAATATACATCGTATGCACTAATTTACATGTGTTTTATCAGGTTAGATCAAAATCAGAAACAACATTAAGGAAAATTTTGATAAGCTCTGCCTATGTGTAAAAAAAAAAAAAAGGAGCTTTACCTTAGCGAGAGTATGAGCAAGAGCAGCACCGGCAACTCCGGCGCCAACGATGATGACATCGGCATCGTCTCCAGATCTGCATTCTCCGTTGATGCAGATTGTTTTGGTGGTAAGGGATGATGATTGTGAGTTATTGTTTCGGACTTTGCGAACATTTCTGATAAGAAAGAATGTATATATGAAAATAAAACCGAAAACGGAAGCGATAAGCAAGTGATCCGCCATTTCTGGGAGCAATGCTGGGAGAATAAAAACCAGACGGTCGTAGTACTTATGCCGGATATTGCCTCGCTGGATCTCGGTGGAAGTGACTAATGTGTGATCACGGCCTCACGAGATAGCAAGCGTCAATATTCTATAGGCCTAATATTATATAATAATACATACAAATACAACCACACTGATTTGGATTTGTCTATCGGAGCCATGGTTTTCATTTTTTCAAAGACTAAATTACATAAATGGTCCCTGTGGTTTATATGAAATTACGGTTTTAGTCCCTGAAAAAATTTTATTACACCAGCAGTCCCTAAAATCGAAAAGTTGTAACATTTTGGTCCCTCCGTTGTCTATCTCCTTTGTCCGGGCTCCCGCTCTCTCGTGTAAAAACTCGCGCTGTCCCCTCTTCCTCCTCTAGGATTCCGGGTTGCCTTCCCAGGTCTCGCCGGTGTTGCCTGTAGGTCGTGATGTGCCTTGAGATGGCCGTCTCCTGCCCCCCCCCCCCCCCCCCCCCCCGGTGGGGAATCCGCTCCCGGGTCGTCGCTCTGAAACTAACGGCCGTTAACTTGAGTCGTTAGTTTCAGGGGCATTTTTGTCTTTTTAACTTTCAATGACCATTTATGTAATTTTCAAACTTTCAGGGACCATTTATGAAATTTTCATAATTTTCATATATATTTATCATTTCTTTCTTTTTTATAATTTAATTATCCAAATATAACATTTTATTTTTTATTCCTTTAGTTTTAATCATTAATTTTTATTTGTATGTTTATTGTTATTATTAATGTTATTTTTTTATATATCACTATAATTATTTATTTAAGATTAGTATATGATATACCTCGTTCATTTTTTTCAATTATTTTTTTTCATTAAGAAAATTAAACATAAAATCTAGTTGTAATTTTTTTTCGTTCGGAAAATATAAAATCGAAATCATTTATTTCTTTTCTCCATTCAAAAAAATTGAAAATAACAAAACGTGTTGAAGTTTTTTTCGTTTGGAAAAAGAATATAATCAAAATGCTTCGTAGTTTCTTCATTGCAAATACTTAATAAATTTTTTTAATTCTAAATGGTTTGAAAAAACAAGAATTGGAATAGTTCGTTGCTTTTTAGTCAAATATATTAAATTCCAAATGGTTTGTTGTTTTTATTGAAAAAATTGAAATTGTATTGATTTTTTATCTACGTTTAATTAAAAATCAGAATGGTTCACGTTTTCTGATTTTTTAATTAAACGTAGATAAAAAAATCAATAAAACTTCAAATTTTTCAATAAAAACAACAAACCATTTGAAATATAATTTATTTGACTAAAAAGCGATGAACCATTCCAATTCTTGATTTTTTCAAACCATTTAGAATTAAAAAATTTTATTAAGTATTTGCAATGAAGAAACTACGAAGCATTTTGATTATATTCTTTTTCCAAACGAAAAAAGGCTTCAACACGTTGTTATTTTGAATTTTTTTGAATGGAGAAAAGAAATAAATAATTTCGATTTTAGATTTTCCGAACGAAAAAACTACAACTAGTTTTTATTTTTATTTTTCTTAAATGAAAAAACAATAGAGAAATATTTAGATTCTCAATAAATAATTGAAAAAAAGGAACCATGTATATCATATAATAATCTTAAATAAATAATTATAGTAATGAATAAAACAAAAATAACATAATAATAACAATAAACATACAAATGAAAATTAATGATTAAAACAAAATGAAAAAATATAAAATGTTATATTTGAATAATTAAATTATATAAAAAAAAAAAAAAGAAATGATAAATATATATATGAAAAGTATGAAATTTTCATAATTGGTCCCTGAAAGTTTGAAAATTACATAAATGGTCCTTGAAAGTCAAAAAGACAAAAATGTCCCTGAAACTAACGGCTCAAGTTAACGGTCGTTAGTTTCAGGGACCAAAATGTTACAACTTTTCGATTTTAGGGACTACTGGTGTAATAAAATTCTTTCAGGGACTAAAACTGTAATTTCATATAAACCACAGGGACCATTTATGTAATTTAGTCTTTTTCAAAACAACAACCGACCCGAGTCCGATAAGGCACCGGATGAACCATCCTTATTTTGTTTCTTTCTTTAAAGAGGACAATGATGCATTTGTTTACGATCAAGAACGTTTAAAATTTGTTTGAGATCTGAATTTCAGATCTATAATTATTTTAGACTGTTTTTGTAATTTAGACTTAAAACGCTTTATTCTTTAGTCTGAATTAAATTAGGAGTTTTTTAATACTTTAAAAACAAATAATATTTTAATATTTAAAGTTTTAAGATCATGTCTGAAATTAATAGATAACCTTAAAATCTGAAATTGAAATGTTCTTAATTTGACATCATATTATTCTCTTCTACTTAAAATTCAAAAGAAATTTCAATGATAAAACCCTTTAAATCTAAATAACACAAACAATCTAAAGTATGTTTGGATCTGAAATCAAAATATCAAACAATTTTCAACTATTTTAACTCTTAAAAAATAAACAATATTTAAATGTCTGAAATCTAAAAATTTACATCTGATGACCTTAATATTTAAAATTATTAGGTAACCTTAATACCTGAAATTAAAAGGTACTTAATTTAACATCAAATTATTTTCTTCCTTTTAAAACTCAGAGGAAAATTCAAATGATAAAAAATCTACTATCTAACAAATAGTTTAAAATAAAATTAGATCTAAAATTCAGATTTAAAACCATTTTCAGACGTAATTAATTACAACCAAAAACACCCTTAGCCTTCTCAAATTTCAATCTAGGTGTTAAAGGTAACAAAATACATATTAATTACGGGTGTATTAACTCATCCATTATACAGATTAGGTTAAAAATTATTTTTAAATTTGTTATTTTATTTATGTTAGTAATACGAAACAATAATAATTTTCTAGTTATTGTATTATACTTATAAATAATAATAATAATAATAATAATAATAATAATAATAATAATAATAATAATAATAATAATAATAACATAGGTGTAAAATTATGTTTATATCTGAACTTTTACATATTACATTTTACAATATCATAATTATTTGATATTCTTAAATATTAATGTTTACTTTATAAAATATAAATTACAAATAGCAACAAGAGGTAAAGACATGCAACTCTTTGAGGTGGGATGTTTGTTTACTTCTTAATGTAATCATTAAGAAGTCATTCAAATGTAAAATGACTTCTTAATGATTCCATTAAGAGGTAAACAAACATGATTGTAATGATAAGTGACTAAATTAATACTTGTTAATAATATTTATAAAGGATTTTGTTATCTAATTTTTTTTTCAAACAGTCAAACAAGTTAAATGGATTAAACGGCCAGCTTGCCTTCTAACTTCACAACTCAACAAATAAACACTATGGTTTTAGTTTTAAATTCAATATTTTGATTAAAAAAAAAGTGTTGTTAGGAATTTTTAAAGTTCAAAATATCAAGGGTAATAGTATTGATTTTTTAATTGATAATCTAATTTTAAAAAATGTATCCTTGTTTTATTATAAGGGGCTATTTAATATGATATAAAGAACTTGTATTCTTGTTACTTTTTTATCAAATAAACTTTTAATAAAAAAAGTTATGATACATTTTTATAAAAAAAAAAAATTGAAAATCAAAGGCGCCTTTAGTGAAAATGGCGACAAGGCCAACCATTCAATACTCATTAAAGTTTTCCACTAAAAACCAAAAGCAAAGTTGGATCTTTGTTGCCATATGGAGTGGAGGACTATGCTAGCTTTGCATAGGTGTCGCCCCAAGCCGCAAAAAGATAATAAATAACTTAATTTGATAGAAACGTAACTCATTTTAAATTATTTTTAGTTCATATAGTGCATTTTAATTATATTTTAAGATAATACATGTTTAAACCGTTTTTTTTTTTTTTTTGTTTATGTTCTTATGTTGAAGTGTATATCATCAAAAAGATTGTTAAAAGTTAAAAACTTTTTTTGAGCATTTGCTTCAAAGTTGAAATGTTGAATTAAAACTTTTTAAAATTTAGTTTTTCATTCGAGTTTAAAAAGAGTCGGATAAACATTCGGTTAGTGAAGCTAGATTTATGTAGCAATTTGTTGAAGTTATGTATTATGTTTAGAGGATCCAATAACTTCTAAATAAAAATCAATCGTTTGAAAGAAATTTTAAACTACGACTATAAATGATGTCGACTTTTAATGGTAACTCAAACTCAAACTCAACTTGATAGACTCAAGTTTTAATCGTGCTTAAGCTTTTTTATGGTTCGATCAATTGCAGTCCTTATCGAGCTAATCAAGGATTATATGTACGCTGGGTACAAGCAAATTGACATTTTTATTGAGTAACTCGAGCTCGTAGAGTTATTTGAATTCTTATTATACTAATGTGATTTGCAATTGTCTAATATAAAAAACCAGCATGTATTTGAGTATTTCTATAAATTGGAATCTTTAATTTGTTAATATAATGTCAAGTGGTAGTTATTTAATAATTATGAACTAAAAATACTCTAATTTAATGTTCAGATAAATGTAGTTTTTTTCTACATATCAAGATATAATAAGAAAATCAACGCCTTCAACTAGAAAGTATAGTTAAAGAGATTATATATATCTTTTCAAACGTCAATCGATTTCATTTACATCTAAAAAAATCCATAAATATGCCGAAAAATTAAATTTTCAATATACAAAATATAACAAAAGTTTCTTGACTTTATGGCTTGTCTTTCACTTTTGTTAACCAATTATCCAATAGAATTATAAGTAAAGCTCTATAACTTTATATTGTTTGGGTATTATTATATATACCTATATATTTATGGAATTTTTTTTCCTAATATGCACATTATTTCGTTATTAATTTAAACACTAGTTTACTAACGGGTATACCTGGCAATTTCTGCCCAATTACTAAAAAACAGGTTGGAATGGATCATAGATTTAGTATGGTGGGCTTATTGGTCTCCCTTTAACTTATTACATGGGTTGAAATGGGCTGGAGGGAAAAAAGTATGGGTTGAAATGGGCGTAAAAAATTGGAACGGGTTGAAATGGGTGTAAATTCCTAAAGGCAAGGACCGCTGAACTGGAAGGGAGGAACCGGAGAAGTGTACTGGACGTCTGGACTACTACCTACTGAGTACTAGCTCTCTGACTCTCTCCTTGTATTTAATACCACAACTAATTTAAAAAAATATAATTTAATATCTTTTTATTACTTATAACAATAATCTCTCGATTGTATTTTTTTTTTAGTACTTAATATTTATGATTTATTTGTTTTTAACTTAAAAATAAATAGATTTAACCAGAATTATAAGGGCATATTTAATGGTTCAAACTAGGGGTGTTCAAAAAATTCCGAAACCGAAAAACCAATACGAAAAACCGACGAACCGTTCCGATTTTGAGGTTAACCGAACCGGAAAATAAATAAAGTTTATAAATTATAGTTTTTATTCCTATAATATTAACATTTACACCAAACTTATTATAAAATTTTGAACCATTAATTGAGTTCTTTAACTCAAAACAACTAAAATCATATTGTTACAACTTAAATAGGTAAAAATAAAAGTATTTTTTTGTAGTTAATAGATTTTTTAATGATAATATATAATTTGTTAACGATATCTTATCAATACTTTATAATTTAACGATAACTTTATCATCTTGATTTTTAAGAAGTACTTAAAAATTAATTTTTTAAATAATATAAAATGCAAGATTTATAACTTTTTTAAAAGCGTTTTTATCTAATATTAGTAATAGTGTTTTCATTTTATATAAATCTTAATAAACAATAATGTTTTTAATTATAAAAATGTTATTTATTATGATTTGAAAAAGAGGTTGCGGGCTAACCAAACCCGTGCAACCCGAACCCGTTTTAACCCGCGCCCGTTTTGACCCGAACCCGTTTTAACACGCACCCATTTTGACCCAAACCCGCCCAACCCGCCCGTTTTGCCACCCCTACTAACGGGTGCCATTTTAATCGTCAATATTAAATTATTAAGATCACATTATATGACAAACATATATATACACATCATTTAAAAACAATTCCATTAACATATAATATTTAAAATTTCTTTAATTATAACACTCATCTATCATCTTATTATATATAGATTAACTTTCACTAATAGGAGTTAATTAAATAGTAATTAATTCTAGTTTTTAAATTTTATAAATTACAAGAGTAAATTGGAATAATTAACTTAGGAGATTTTAGCAATAAAACGAAAATTTAGTTAGATGAGGTGATGTGACATCATATGTTCTCATTTATTAATATATAAATATTGGAGGTGAAATATTTCGTTTTGAATTAAACAATTTTCTTATTTAAATGTAAGTAATATATAGACAGAAATATAGATGTAACACCCTCCCCGAACCCTGAAATGCCACGTCATTACAATACACAGGTGGCAATATCTCAATAGCTCAATCATGCACATATCACAGGACAACTGAGATCACTGATAATTTAAAACTTTTACATAAACATTATTAACACATAATCCGCTGATTATATACGCCCCGGGGATAATAACATAAACAATACAGATCAGATCATTATACAAAACTAACACAAAGCTTCCCAGATAATCCTCGATCCCAATCAACAAGCACGGCTACTGATCTCGTCGCTGATACCCTGAACATAGTAGACTCGAATACGTAAGCTCGGAAGCTCGTGAGTACTCGAGGGTTAGACTCTACACAGAAAACACGTAACACACATACACATTGCACATACACGCAAAGCAATCTCTAACCCGGTCCCTGGCAATCATCATCACAATACAGGTATGAACACAAAGCATGAGATCCCAAGCCCTGCACACAGAATCACTGAAGGGGGACCCTTCCCCAGCTAACGACCGCGACCGCGGTGGTTAGCTAACACCCTGTAGCACGGGCGCGAACCGGCTACAGACCCTGCCGTGTATACACGTCCCAAGGACTGTTAGGGACAGTCAACCCGCGCGATCACTTATCGCGAATCACCATCCGTATGGAACTCATCACGGACCCCTGGACCGGATCTCATCTCAAGCACATATAACACATATTTGAGAACAGAATCATACCTGCTGCGCTCACGTCCCTGTCTCTTTCACAAAACACAATATACGCATATACAAAACTAATTGCACAATTATGACTCGGAAAACAGTCTCGCGGTTAAAAAAGAACTCGGGTACTCACCTGGTCGATCCACTAATCCCGGGATCTCTGACTTGGCTCGGCTCGCTGACACGTCCCTTTGGAAGCTCAAGGACACAAACGAGAAGGAAGAACACTAAAATCCAGCAATTAACCCTTGGAATTGGAAGCTTTTCTGCTGGGAAATCATGAACACACACACACTTCACACTTAGGTTCCCGAATAAGGCAAGAAGGGAAAAAGAACGCACGTATATGGTTTCCACATTATTGACGGGTTCCGACCCAATAACCCGATCCTGATATCACATTTTCACAATTAAAATCCACTTAACCCATTTAAATCCACGAACCCAAATATTTAATTAATCCACTAAATTAATTACCCGGCGCCACGTAACTCGCAAACCCGACACGTATAAGCCACTACTCGGGCTATTATTGGACCCACGCAATAATAATTATTTAAACATCCACTAAAATAATTACACGCAATTATCTCGAAAATGAGATGTTACATACACAACCCATATAATAATAAAAATTAGGAAATAATTAGTCCCTGAAAGAAAAGTTATCCTTGTTTCATGTAAAGGTTACCAATATAAATATTTTATAATACAACTTTGGCCTGCGTATTAGTTATTACATGACTTTTTTTTCACAAAAGAAATTTACATAAAATATATATAACTGAAAATTAAAATATACAAATACTGATTATTTAGAAAATTTTAAAAATACCAGTATTATTTGTCATAACTTTTATTTTTCTAGTTTTATAAATAAATAAGAAATTTTATGATTTTTTTAAACTTTTTATTTATAAACTTATATATTTTAATAGATATAATTTCATATTTTAATTTATATATAACTAACATAGTGTTTGTATATTTTATTACAATGAATAAGATGTTATGAAATATTTTTTACTAATTAACTTTCACTTGTCAAACATTTAATATTTTTGTATAACTTGTATTTGCTTTTAGCATATTTTATTAAACTTATAAACATATAAAACAATTTTTTAATTAAATATATAAATAAGATAAGATTTATATTTTAAATTAAATTATGATTCATATTGATAAACATATAAAAGTTATCAAATAAACATATAATATTATTTAGTACGATAAATACATAAAATATGTGACACAGAATGAGGACACATAGGTAAGATGGAAAGATCGAGCAAGACACACAAAACTCCCCAAACACCACCCTTAAACGACACAAAAAGATCTAGCAAGACATAACTAAACTCCAACACCATTCATATATTCATTTTGGGATGACCTTTTTGCCATTCACTTCAAATTACAATTGGAGTAAAATTAAATATAGGTAAGACGGAAAGAAAAAAGATTGTATTTGAATGATTTTGAACCAAATATTTGGATCATAGATCAATACGTACCCGTGAAAAATTGATTCTTGGCATCTAAATAAGGTTAACTTGAGGAATGGGGAATTAAAATGGCAACAAAGTCTTAATAAGATCGTGTAACTAATTAATGTGTTAGGACGTTGACAAAAAAATAAAAACAAAAACAAAAATAGTTTTTGGTAGTAAGACTTTGGCAAAATCGACGGTATTGCATGAATCTATGAGCGACAAGACAAGGAGCATGTTCGATATTTTTTTTTCCTTCTTTTTATAAAACTTAATACGTTTATAATATATTGGACTTGGATAATACACATCAGATGAGATTAATTAACTTCTGGCCGTCTCGTTAATTTCGGTGACCATGTACGGATAACTGAAAGTAAACTCGATTATTTATTACACATAAAAATTTGCATTGATGCTACAAAACAATCAAACAAATTAACAACTCATACATACTTGCACTAAATTTTTATGCACAAAATTGATGCATAATACTCCAAGTCAAGAAACTTATTACCGAAGTATTCTAATGACCACAGTTGATAATTTAATGTTTATGTCTTTTGTTACAATGTAAATTATGGAATTCACGAATTCAACTGATCGACAATGATTTTTTTATTCGAGGAAATGATCAGTTGGACCCTAGTCGGGTCCAAGGAGTACAATGTCCCTAGCGGTTATTCCTCTGACTGTTGTAGATTTAATTCACTGAAGTTGCTAACATGGTGGCGCTGAAGCATCTTGATAATGTTGAAAGCTTTCGGTGGTCATTGATGTTTGATAATCTGTATATTTATACATATAATTCGTATCATTTTCCTTGCATATTATGTAGTTTTCAGACTGAAATGCATAAAAAATATACTGATTTGGCTCATATTTGTGTTTTGCATGTTAGAATTCGTTGGGTCATTAGAATGAAAATCAAGGTGAAAGTATGAAAGATTTGAAGTCCATTTAGCTTCCATGATCAAATTCGAAGATCTGCTGAAAATTGCCATATGCGGTCACGTAGACTTAACCCAAACAGCCGCTTGAACGTTTACGAGGCAATGTAAGCAGGTGGTGTAATACCATTCAACGATTCCACACCATAACGTGGCTTAACCTTACGTGGCCGCGTAAGAAGAGTAACACACGAAAATACGTTTTAAACCCTAAGTCATTTTAGCTCGAGTTGAGACTTAATTTAGGACAACTTTTACGCTTTTTGCTCTAGTTTTTCTTCGGTTTCACATAAAATAACATAGTTTAGCATAGGGTTTTTTATTTTTTCAAGATTTCAAGCATTTGGTTAGTGATTGTAATACGATATCATCCTAGATAGCTGTGTTTATTCGGTACATTCGTTCCTAAACTCTTATTTTTGTAATGTTCACAATTGATTCTAGTTTATTTGTAGTTCTAGATATGAACTTGAGTAGTTTTACTGTTCACCCGCTTAGGATGATGATGTTGGTTTATTTTTGGATTGATTGACGGTTATGATTCATATCTACTAGATTCTTGATGTTCTTCATCTTTTCTTGTTAAAAATCAATTTTTTAATCAATCTTTTAGCATTGTATTGCGAAAATAAAGTGTTGGTTGAATCTACTTTTATAAAAAGATTGAAGCCCTGGATGAAAGTTTGACAATGGAGTATATCTTCTGGGCATGTTATGATGATGATTTTATGATTGATTTTGATCTAGAAGTTTGCGTGTTTGTTAGTTTTTAGTCATTGTGTTGTGATGATAGGGCAAATAATCCATAGAATTTGATTTCTATAAAAATAAAGTTGGTTGGTTGAATTTTTTGTAGTAAATGATAGTTTTTAGCATTTTTTGAATAATAAAATTGTTTTTTAATATTGGAATTCGATTTAATCAACTTTGTTATTTTCACGTGTTTTATCATATTTAATCTTTAAATTGGAGAAGTTAATTATTCGGTAAATTAAACCTTAACCCAGACTTATTTTATTATAAAATCGGTTAGTTGCAGTTTACTTTAATGAGACAATTCGATCCATTGCCAAGTAATCGTAGTTTTCTAATTCCAAGTGGATGACACTTTCTTAATATTAGAGTTCGTAGTTTTAATTTTTTTGTCATTCTTTAGTACTTGCTTAAGTTAAGTTTGATTTAATTTATGCTTTTGTTAATTAGTTTGGATCAGATTATTTAGTTGTCATTATTTGCTTGTTTTGACTGGTTTGTTTAATTCGTATTTGCTATTATTAGTTTTATTTAATTTGAAAGTGCCAAAAATAGAGTTTTTAATTCTATCATTTGTCATTAATTATTTAATTAATTAGTTTATGATAGATTAATCATGATTGTTAAGTTAATTATGTAATTTAGATTAGTTGATGTATGATTATTGTAATTAATGGAAATATAGGGACTAGAATAGCCAAATAGATAAACCGAAATGGTGTGTCTCTTGATGAAAAGACACAACCATTCGAATAGGTACCATGAAAGGTTGCGTCCTTTCAAACGCACCTTTTAGTAGTTTATAAATAGGTTCCATAATCAAACTTGTAAATGTGTGAATTCGATGATTATGTTAATAAAGATCAAGTTTTGCTTATTCGATCCTGTGCCAATTTGTTTATCAAATAGATCCCCTTTCCCAACATTTGGTATCAGAGCTATCGGTTCGAATCAAACCAGAATTTCATCATTTACCATTTACCGATTATTAGCAAAACCCGAATTACACCAGAAGGTGATTCATTGAAGAATCATCATTGATACACAGCGGCAGAACATTGAATTGTTCTACAATCAACCGGCACCAATTCATCATTTTTCCCTGATTTCAAATTTAATTGAAATCAAAATTAACCCTACAGTAGGCAACATAACCGAAGGCAACAAAGTCAAGGCAACGATTTCAGGGCAACATCAGTTTACAAGAAAAGCAGTAAGCCCCTATCGAAATATACACAGTAAACCCTAGAAAATTCATATTTTCATACTGAATCGAAGGCAACAAGAATCAGAAAGATAGAACCTGATTCGAGAAGACACAACCATAGAATATCTCCACAGAAATAGTGTCACCACCGTAGGAGAAAACCCAAGGGCAGAACCACCACCGCAGAATCACCACGGGCAGAACAATCACCACAGAACCACCGTAAAAATCACGGGCAGCCCACCATCGTAGAAACCCACGGGCAGACCACCACCGTAGAAAACCCACGGACAGAACCTCCATCACAGAACCACCGCCGTAGGAGAAAAACCCACGGGCAGAACCTCCATCACAGAACCACCGCCGTAGGAGAAAAACTCACGGGCAGAAACAACACCACAGAACCATCGTGAAACCATCACTGAACCACCACCGTCGCAGAACCACCAATAGCCACCATCAAATAGAGGCAGCGATTAGGGTTCCTGTTTTGCCCCAAAACTGAAACACATTCGAGAAAGCCATAGCCACCGATTCAAAAGAATAACCGTCATAGGTTGCACCGATTCAAGACTAGGGTTGCATCGATTCAACAAGAAGAGCCGTCGATTGACAATAGGGAAACACATCGGTTGAAGAGAAGAAGACAACGTTTCTGATAGAAACGTTTCACAAAGCCGTAAAGTGTAAAGAAGAGGAGAAGGGTCCAGTAAGAAGGAGCCCCAAACTCATAAGTGACTTGCACCCAGATCCAGAAGCGGATCCAATTCAGATAACCAGCCCAACTTTATTAAGGTTAGGTATTCTATTTTAATACCTTATATTTAATTTTATTAATAGAAAATAAAATTAAATAAAAACCTTAGTTTAATTTTATTATAACGTAACTTATAATAAAATTAGGTTTCAGAAAATAAATTATAACGTAACTTATAATTTATTATTGGTTTTAAAATTTTATAATATATTTTATAAGATTTTAAAATAGTAATACTTATAGAAATTTAAACGCGCGAAGTATTACTGCTCTTTGATATAAATTTTAATTTTTAGAATTTATAGTTTTTCTTTAAAATTTAATTCTGTCATTTAATTATTAATTAGTGACAAAATTTTATTTTAGTTCATTTTTATAATACGGCCAATTATAATTGTGAATCAAATAAGAAAAACAGATAAAGAGTCAAACAAAATTTTAGACTTAAGAAATAAGCCTAAAATTAGAAACCAGAAAATTTAGACTTAAAGCCTAAATTATTGAAGAAGAATTTTATAGAATTTATAAAATTCCATTTTAGACATGGGTGACAAATCAGGACATGATAGCAATAGAAAGGAGATAGGAATAGTATCTCACTTTACCTGTCCTTTGTTAAAGACAACAAATTACACCATGTGGGCAATTAGAATGCAAGCAATATTAGAAGCCAATGAATTGTGGGAAATGATTGAACCACAAGAAACAACTGAGGAAGATATTAAGAAGGATAAAACGGCAATCGCCTATATTTATCAAGCACTTCCAGAAGACCAGTTGTTATTTATCTCAAAATTTAAGACTGCAAAAGAAGTTTGGGATACATTAAAGACGAGACACATAGGAGTAGATCGTGTTCAGCAAGCTAGGTTACAAACACTCAAGACAGAATTTGAGATGTTAAATATGAAAGAAAATGAGACAGTAGACTCTTTCATCATGAAGATGACTAGTCTTACTAATAAGGCAGCTAGCCTAGGGTTAACATATGAAGACCCTGTACTCGTTAGAAAATTATTGAACGCAGTACCAGATAAGTTTCTACAGATAGTTGCATCTATAGAACAATACTCAGACCTAGACACAATGAAATTAGATGAAGCTGTTGGCAGACTAAAAACTTTTGAAGAAAGACTGAAACTTAAAAGAGATAAGCATGTTGATAGTCAAGAGAGCTTAATGTTCACACAACATGTAGGTAGAGGTCAACACTTTAGAGGACGTGGTAGAAATAGATTTAACCACTCAAGAGGTAGAGGTAATAATAGATTCAGATCAGACAGAAAGAATCATGAAACCTCACAAAGTAATTTCAAGAAAGAATACAATAGCAACTCAAAGAAATTTACTCCTGACTTAAGTAAAGTTCAATGCTATAAATGTAAGAAGAATGGACATTATGCATCCAAATGTCCACAGATAGGTCAAAATTCAGAACAATCACACCTGATAGAAGAAGACCTAGAACCAACATTGCTTATGGCAACCATAGAAGAACACCAACAAATTTTGTTGAATGAAGAAAATTTAGAGCCAAGCAGATTACCTATAAACAATGAAGATACATGGTTCTTAGACAATGGAGCCAGTAATCATATGACAGGAATTAAAAGTCATTTCAATGAATTAAATGAAAAGATTACAGGAAAAGTACGATTCGGAGACGGATCATACATAGATATCAAAGGGAAAGGATCTATACTCTTAGAATGTAAGAATATGGAACAAAGAATAATATCACAAGTATATTATATACCGAACCTTACTAGCAACATATTGAGTTTAGGACAACTCACTGAAAATGGATGCAGAGTAGTAATGGAAAGAAACCTACTACACTTATACGATTCATGTAACAAAATACTCTTGAGAGTAAAAAGATCAAAGAATCGTTTATACAAAGCAGACCTAAGATTAGGAAAGCCTGTATGCCTATTAAGCAACTTGCAAGATGAAGCATGGCTTTGGCATGCAAGATTAGGTCATTTAAACTTTAATTCTTTAAAGTCAATGGCATTAAAGAACTTAGTTCAAGGAATACCCAATATTAAGAATAAGGCAAGTATATGTGATATATGCTTAAAAGGAAAACATATTAGAACTTCATTTCCACAACAAACCCTAGCAAGATCAGAAACACCATTAGAGTTAGTCTACGGAGACTTATGTGGTCCTATATCACCACCTACACCATCAGGAAAGAGATATATATTTTTACTAGTAGATGACTACTCAAGATATATGTGGGAATACTTTCTAAGTTCAAAAGATGAAGCACTTGAATTTTTCAAGGAATTCAAATCAAGGGTAGAGAATGAGTACAGAACTAAGATAAAGATTTTTAGAACAGATAGAGGAGGAGAATTCACTTCAGGTGATTTCTTAAAGTATTGTAAAGATAATGGTATATTAAGACAGTTAACTGCACCATACACACCACAACAGAATGGAGTTGTTGAACGTAGAAATAGAACTATACTTTCAACAACAAGATGTATGATGATATCAACAAACATGCCTCAGAATTTTTGGGCAGAAGCAGTTAGACATGCCATATATATCCTAAATTGTACACCTACTAAGTCTTTAGAAGATATTACTCCATATGAAGCCTTAAAGGGAAGGAAACCTGACCTAACACACCTTAGGATTTTTGGTTGCATAGCATATGCAAAAGTACCTTCTCAACACTTAACTAAGCTAGATGATAGAAGCAAACAAATGATATACCTTGGAACAGAACCTGGATCAAAAGCATATCGCTTATTTAATCCAGAAACAAAAAAGATTTGTTTAAGTAGGGATGTAAAGTTTAAAGAAGATGAAACATGGAATTGGGAGGAATACACAAAGGAAGTTGATTCAGAAGAACCTGAGTGGAGTGATTTATTGTTGAAACCCAACAAGTCTTAGAACCAGAAATTCAACCAGAAAATACCCCTCACACTCAAGATGAAACAACCTCACCAACAAACACACCAAGATCACATTCATCAGATACAAATGATGAATCTCACACCCCTCAACAAACCAATACACCTATACATAGTCCAGATATAGCATCATCTTCAAATTCAAGAATAGTTTGTGCACCTATAAGAAGACATAGACCTTCAGATTCAAGAATCGATCATGAACCTATAAGAGGATACAGACCTTTAAGTGATATATATGAAGAGTTATTATTAGTTGAAGATGAACCTAGAAACTACAAGGAAGCAGCACTGGATAATAAATGGATTGAAGCTATGAAGGCGGAGATTGATTCTATCACCAAGAACAATACATGGAGATTAACCACTTTACCTAGGAATCATAAAGCAATAGGCTTGAAGTGGATATTTAAGACAAAGAGAAATGCAAATGGAGAAATAGTTAAACATAAGGCAAGATTAGTAGCGAAAGGATACATACAGGAACATGGCATAGATTTTGAAGAAGTCTTTGCACCTGTAGCCAGAATTGAGACAATACGACTGATATTAGCACTGGCAGCTTACAATAAATGGGAAGTACACCATTTAGATGTAAAATCAGCATTTTTACAAGGAGACTTACAAGAGGAAGTATATGTTTCTCAACCAGAAGGTTTTATACAGCCAAGACATGAAGGCAAGGTTTATAAACTCGCTAAAGCTCTATATGGTCTTAGACAAGCACCACGAGCATGGTACACAAAATTAGATAAGACCTTGAAAGAGTTAGATTTTAGCAAGTGTGCGTTAGAACAAGCTGTTTACACAAGAACTACCAAGTCATCAACTCTGTTGATAGGAGTATATGTAGATGACCTGATAATCACTGGAACACCAAGACAAGAGATAGATTTATTCAAAGATCAGATGAAGGATAAGTTTGAGATGAGTGATCTCAGCTTATTGGCATATTATTTAGGAATTGAAGTTATGCAAAGTTATGGCAAGATTTCAATAAAACAGACAGCCTATGCAAACAAGATACTTAAAGATGCAGGAATGTTAGACTGCAATGATGCGAAAATACCTATGGAACCAGGACTCAAATTGACAAACCTTACAGAAGGAACTTATGTAGATGCTACAGAATATCGAAGCATAATTGGATGTTTACGATATTTACTACATACTAGACCCGACTTAAGTTACTCAGTTGGATTACTTAGTCGTTTTATGCAAGAACCTCAAGAACAACATATGAAAGCTATCAAGCAAATTTTAAGGTACATCAAAGGAACTAAAGATTTCGGAATATCTTATGAATACAAAGGAGGAAACAACATAGAATGTTATAGTGACAGCAGTTATGGTATTAATACGCAAGAAGGAAAAGGAACAACAGGAATAGTTTTCTACTTTGGAAATTCACCAATTAGCTGGAGTACACAGAAACAAGGAACAGTAGCTTTATCATCATGTGAGTCAGAGTTTATTGCAGCAACAGCAGCAGCAACTCAAGCAATATGGTTAAAAAGATTACTGAGCAAGATTACAAATACTGAAGAACAGAAGATCAAGATTTACGTTGATAACAAGTCAGCAATAGCCTTAATGAAGAACCCAGTATTTCATGGAAGAAGCAAGCACATTGATACGAAGTACCACTTCATCAGAGAATGTGTTGAAAGAGAAGATTTGATAGTCGAGCACATCAACGGAGAAAAACAAAGAGCTGACATACTTACAAAAGCACTACCAAGAATCAAGTTCGTCACAATGAGACAACTACTTGGAGTTGAAGACTTATCAAGCAACAATCAAGATTAAGGGGGAGAATGATAGATTAATCATGATTGTTAAGTTAATTATGTAATTTAGATTAGTTGATGTATGATTATTGTAATTAATGGAAATATAGGGACTAGAATAGCCAAATAGATAAACCGAAATGGTGTGTCTCTTGATGAAAAGACACAACCATTCGAATAGGTACCATGAAAGGTTGCGTCCTTTCAAACGCACCTTTTAGTAGTTTATAAATAGGTTCCATAATCAAACTTGTAAATGTGTGAATTCGATGATTATGTTAATAAAGATCAAGTTTTGATTATTCGATCCTGTGCCAATTTGTTTATCAAATAGATCCCCTTTCCCAACAGTTTAATTATCGTCTTTAGTTGTTAATTTCTTCAAAAAGTAGCTATATATAGCGTATAAGAAGTTGTGTGGTTTTGATTGGTTATTTTGAAAGGTATTTCTCAAGTTTTTCCACATCATATAAGGACACTTTGTTATTTTGTAGAATGCGGACACTACTCCTCATGCTCGATCTTGCTTCCTTCTCTGCAAACAAACTCCATATCTCTGCATGCAGCAAGCTATCCAGATCTTCCTAAAAAGAGTTTAAAGGAAGGTTGAAAGCCGATACGTTATATATATATATATAATTTCAAGGCTTTCGATAAGGAATGGATGCATACCAACAACATACTAATAATTGGAAATCACGAGGCCAGCAGCTTCTTGATCTAGCTCTAGCTTATTTGAACAAAAAACAACTACAATTGTTAAAATTTATGTTATGTGGCCATCAGTTTCCTAAATTATCAGCTACTTTGGGACAAAAATAAAACCTTGAAAACAACTACTTTTACAGCTAGCTGCTGGTTTACAAGGAGTCATGATACGATGACCATATAAAAAGCACGTTAGGCAACCATGAAGAAATTAATAACATTAACAAGATACGAATATATATATCTAGCTGTACGTACTTGTTGCAGAAAGTAGCCATGGCAGTGAAAGCTATTGCATACTCCACACTTGTGCTAAGAATCCTCACTCTTTTGCTTTTAACTGCTTCTGCTGTTTATATGCTTCTCAACACTTACAAACTTGCTGGTACAACCACTACTTGGAAGGATCTCAAGACTTACAGGTCCCTGCATGCATTATATATATATATATATATATATATATATATATATATATATATATATATATAGACACACACACACACACATAATATGCCACCCTTTTTAATGGACTTTAACTAATTTGATTCCAAACTTTTTTGTTTCTAATGTATGGATTATAGGTATGTTTTTTCAACGGCTGTCATCGGTGTTTTCTACACATTGATTCAAATACCTTTCGCTATATATTACGCATGCAAGGAGAAGAGGTTGATTCGCCATTCGTGTCTCCCAGAATTTGATTTTTATGCAGACAAGGTAATTAGAAGGCTAGCTCATCAATAATTGAGTTCAACGCCAAATTAATTAAACCTTGATCAATACTAATAGATATATAATCTCATATTGCATGAAATTAATTATGTACATATGGAAATTTTGCAGTTGATCAGCTACATCTTGGCAACTGGAGTTGGTGCAGGCATTGCTGTATCAATGGATTTGAAGGTTGTCATAGACAATTTTGTTGATTCCATTGCTTTCATATTAGATGCTGCAAAAGTAACTATAAACCTCGGTTTCGATCTTGATCAATACCAATCCAAAGTAGATAAGTTTCTGGATCATGGGATCATTGCTACGGTTCTGCTTGCTCTTGGTTTCGCTTGCATGGTGGTGATCTCTGTACTTTCATCCGTTAATCGAACCCGTACCAATAGATTCTTCGGTTAAATTGGTTATATATGATCAACTTGACGAATAACAACAATAACAATATTACAAAAGTTTGTGGATTAAAAATATATATGGACTACAAACAATATATATGGGACAACAGACCATTAGATCAAGTTGTCGTTATAACTTCAACAAATGATTTATCATACATACTTTCTTATCAGTGAGTTATCATCAATTATGAGATTTTGTTGTAAACTGATATTTTGCAATTATCTAAATGAGGTTGTTTGGTATTAATCATCATTAAGTTCAATTTTATGGCTTTTTGGATGAATATTAATAGTTACTGAAAAATGTTTACGTTCCGATTAGTGAAGAGTCCAAGGTTGACCCATCCTAATGCTCATCACCTTGTATTCGATAAAGATCGATCGATATTTAATTTACCACCAATAGAAACCTTCTCTGTTGAATAATATCAATGATTTTGAGTCACATCACATGCATATGCATGTGTTACGTACGTATATAGCTTTTAACATAGTTATTTATTTGTGGGTTGTAAATTTCAATTCTTAAGGTCGTAGAATGCATTAAATGTACAACACTTGTAAGTTGCACCCATGACAAGAAAAGCTATATACAGTGGCAGGCCCAGCCACCGAAGGGACTCCTTACATAAATTTGCATCACGCACGGAAGTTTATACAACTTAACATATTCATGTACCGACAAGATCCAAATTTGTCTGAAACTAAAAGGGTGATGCTAAAAGGACACCCCTAGGGGTCTAGGAATCCTTAAAAATATGTTTTTTCTGCCATTTGAAGCAAGAGTGTGCACATTCATAGATGTTCATGTTAGGAAAATTTAATCAAAAAAGAAAGAAACTATTAATAAAGGTGTCTATTTGTTATAATGAGATTTCTTTTTAGACTTTCTCAACTGAAAATGTGTATTTTCTTTATACAAAAAGGTATGCGTCACCAAAATATGAAAGTAACAAAATTTGAGCCAAGAATATTTCTTGTAATCATCTTCCCAATTTTTAGCGCAATAACATTAGGTGCATGCATGCAATATATATTTAAAATTGGTGGCTGGTAAAAGCACAAGCTAGCACAGGATTTGCAATTCCATTTCCATTTCCATTCCCAAGCAGCTGCATGTGTTTTGTCGATCGGATCCTTTCATCTTCTATTCTAAATTATCATCTTTTCTTCTTCTTCCTCTTCTGCTGCTGTTTTGGTTATCATTTAATGTTGTAGAGAAATTCTTCCTTTGCGATATAAATTTGGAGTTGCGTCGATCTTGTCTGTTTCTTTGGAATTAAAAATCGCAATTTAATAATTCTTCATATCTTTAATTACAACCCTAATCACCTTCTTCTTCATCATTCTAATCCAAACTCTTTTTAGTTTTCTACAGCAAGAAATTGCAAAGTGTTAGATGTAAATCAAATTAAGATCGAAAGAAAAGAAAAGGAAGAAATACCAAGATGAAACCCACAACGAAAACATGTTAATAAATTAGTTTCAAAACCCAATGCTGATATCAACCTCTGATCTTACATTCATTCTTTATTGAAATTCGGTTCATTTAATGGCTCCCTATTGGTGGATAAAAAAGGCCCACCGGGTAACTCCGGTGGTGGTGAAAATGGAGAACCCAAACAATTGGTCGATGGTGGAGCTTCAAGTTCCATCCGACGAACATTTCCTAGACGATGCGGTTTCATCCAACAAGAGACGACGCCACAACAAGAACGCAAAGCAGCTAACATGGGTTTTACTCCTCAAAGCCCATCGTGCCGCCGGCTGCATTGCCTCAACCACATTCTCCCTCTCTTACGCCGTTCGCCGTCGCGTAACATCCGGCCGCACCGATACAGAAACAGACACTGGAAAATCATTTAGGACATCTACACGTTTTTATACTTGCATAAAGGCGTGTCTTTGGCTATCTGTTTTACTATTAGGGTTTGAGATTGCTGCGTATTATAAAGGGTGGCAATTCGGAGCTCCGGATTTGCATTTACAGTATTTATATACATTGACAAACCAGTTTGCGTTTAGGGATTTTTTTGATTGGGTTTATTCGATTTGGGTTTTGGTTCGTGTCGAGTATCTAGCTCCACCGCTCCAGTTTTTGGCAAATGCTTGTGTCTTTCTGTTTTTGATACAGAGTTTGGATCGATTTGTGCTCTGTTTGGGTTGCTTTTGGATTCGGTTTATGAAGATAAAACCCGTTGCTAATCAAACCATGCTTGATCTTGAATCCGGCGATGGTGATGGATTTTTCCCTATGGTTCTTGTTCAGATTCCTATGTGTAATGAAAAAGAGGTAACTTTCCTTCAATTTCCCGATTCCCATTTTTGGTTTTCAACATTCTTTTGAACTTTTAGTGTCAACTTTCTTGAATTATTTTGTTGTGTATGAAATTGCCAATTCTTGGAAACTTGAATCTTTTCAAGATTAGCATTTTATGTTCTTGGTTTTTCAACAACTTCTGACAATTTCGTTAAGGTTGGATGACCTAACTTTGAAATTGTCATGTGGTGAATTCATATACTTGAATTTCAGGTGTATCAGCAATCAATTGGGGCTGTGTGTAATTTGAACTGGCCAAAATCCAGGATTTTAATACAAGTTCTGGATGATTCAAATGATCCAACAACCCAACTGCTGATCAAAGAGGAGGTTCATAAGTGGAGACAAGATGGTGCAAATATTGTTTACAGGCACAGAGTGATTAGAGATGGATATAAAGCTGGTAATCTTAAATCTGCTATGAATTGTAGTTACGTTAAAAATTACGAATTTGTTGCCATGTTCGATGCCGATTTTCAACCCTCCCCTGATTTCCTCATAAGAACAATTACTCATTTTAAGGTACTAGATTATGTCTGTGTGTTTTAAGATAATTTCATTACGATTGTGTTTTCTTTTGTTTAACTCAGAGTTATTGATTTAAAATTTGTAGGATAACAAGGAACTTGGATTGGTGCAAGCACGTTGGTCGTTTGTGAACAAGGACGAGAATCTGCTAACAAGGTTGCAATATATTAATCTAGCGTTCCATTTTGAAGTCGAACAACAAGTCAACGGGATTTTCTTGAACTTTTTCGGGTTTAATGGGACGGCAGGAGTTTGGAGGATTAAGGCATTGACGGATTCCGGTGGGTGGCTGGAGAGGACCACCGTTGAGGATATGGACATTGCTGTTAGAGCACATCTTCATGGATGGAAAATGATCTTCCTTAATGATGTAGAGGTATTTATATGCTTTCCTAGAAGAAGTTTGACTTTAAAAGTCAAACCTGCATAGACCAATTTCATGATTTATTTTAACATTCCTTTAACATTTTGTCGTTCAAGTGTCAATGCGAGTTGCCCGAATCATACGAAGCTTACAGGAAGCAACAACATCGATGGCATTCAGGACCTATGCAGTTGTTCAGGCTTTGCTTGCCTGATATTATCAAATCAAAGGTATGCATTCTTTTTTAACTCTCTTTTAACTGTTTCACACTTCAGTGGGTTGATTCATGCATCCGATCTTTACGCTCACATCAAGAAAATGAGACCGAGGATCAAATTTTAGTTTTCTGCAAAAGGATTGATTAAATTTGGTGTTTATGCAGATTAGCATTTGGAAGAAAGGCAATCTGATATTTCTCTTCTTCCTGCTAAGAAAACTAATCCTGCCCTTTTACTCCTTCACTCTCTTCTGCATCGTACTCCCGATGACTATGTTTGTGCCCGAGGCCACCCTCCCATCTTTAGTCATATGTTACGTCCCCGTCACCATGTCGTTTCTCAATATCCTTCCTGCTCCCAAATCTTTCCCTTTTATCGTCCCTTACCTCCTCTTTGAAAACACAATGTCTGTAACCAAATTCAATGCCATGATCTCGGGCCTTTTCCAACTTGGAAACGCCTATGAATGGGTCGTCACCAAGAAATCTGGCCGCTCATCAGAAGGAGATCTCTTATCGTTAATCGAGAAAGATCCAACACAACAACATAGAGGAATTTCAGAGCCTGATTTGGAGGAGTTGCAGGAAAAGATGAAAGAGGAAGAGATGAAGGCTTCAAGAAAGAAAAAACACAACAGGGTTTATACCAAGGAGTTATTGTTGGCATTTCTTCTCTTGACAGCTGCTGCTCGAAGTCTTTTAGCGGCACAAGGAATCCATTTTTACTTCTTGCTCTTTCAAGGAATTGCATTTTTCCTTGTCGGGCTTGATTTGATCGGTGAGCAGGTCGAGTAAAAACATGCCATTGTTTGTCAAAATATCGGTTTTCAGTATGGGAGCACCGTATAAAGCAAACAAGCGATTTTTAGACACAACCAAACCGCCCAGGGGAAGCCGGCTGAACGGAACTCGGAAATAGATTTTTTTTTTTTTTTTTTTTTTTGGATTTTAGTTGAATGTTTTGAGATGGAGGGAGGGTAAGTTAAGAGGCTAACTGTAGGAGTGTTTATAATTCAGTTATTAGATTCTTCATGGTTGATATTGTCATCCAAAGCCAAAGGTTTTTTTTATAAAAAAAAAAACATCATTTTGGTTTGTTTTTGGGTTTGTCCATTAGCTCATGCATGGCCCAAAGCAAAGCACAGATCACTACATCCAAAACCACAATTTTAGTTGTCACAACTCACTCACAAGGTTGCAGTCTCAGGCCCAGCCCTTAAACCAATCCTCAGCCCAGCCATCTAAGCCCGGTTCTACAAGAGAAAACAATTATTTCAGTCTAAGATATAGAATAAAAACATGGCTAAAATTTTTAGTAATATAACATAAAAAGGTATAGTGCAGATTTTCCATTCGACAAAAATAATACAAGTTTATTAAATTATTAAGGAAGGTTGGTTAAGGCCTCAGAGCCATGCATGTTTCGAATATCAGAGTCGGGTTAAGCCCACAAAACCCAGTGCTTAATTGCATAATAATAATGTAAATTGTTGGTGGGTTAATTTGTGCCACTTAATAGTTTAAAGTTGTTTACATTATTAAGAATAAAATTACTTTGTTATTTATAATATGCACTTCATGTAATTTGACAAGAGTGTACAAGTTTCAACCAACATAAAAATAGAAAGCTTTTCATAGACATTTGCTAGGCATTCTTTGACAATTATATATATAGATTTGGGTTCAAATTAGTACCATTAGTTTCGCGGGGTATCGGAGGTTCCTCGCTTTAAACCACATTTTTTGAAATTTTTTCGTAATCATGTTTAAATTAATAATACAGAACTACTTGTAAAAAAGCACACATAAACACACACTAGAACTATATGGAACGTGCATGTTCACATGAACTGCACTATTGTGAACGTATGTTCACACTAAGCATATTCACATAAAGTTTTTCATGTTCACATGACTTTTAAGATGCTAGAATATGTGAATGTGTGTAATTTTTACAAATAGTCTTGTTTTATTTGTATCTAAATTAATATGAAAAAAAAATTAAAAATCTTTTTTTCGCAGCATGTTCACATTCGAAACATGTGTGTTCACAAGTGCGTACATTACTTTGCATTTCTTAGGTAATCACACGAATCATATTCTTTATATACAATATTACTAATAATAAGGACCATGAAATGAGTCGGGGACATATGGGCCAATGCATCTTACACCTAGGGACCATGTATGCATGATCTCTGCATGTTACCATCGATATGCATATCTAATCAGTAATCACAGTCAAATAAATATGGTACATGATAATTTAATATCACAAGCCAATACAATACCTACATGCATTATTTTATGTATGCATATGATATATAGCTTTTGTTTTGTTTTTCATTCTTACACCTGTGACATGCAGATTAGAAATAAAATTTTGTCACATATATACATATTTAATTGTGTAAAAACAAATTTTACATTGTCAGCTGTCGAAACTTGTATTTATATGTATGTATACTAACACGATCTATACCAAGAATCTTGTTATATAACAAGAGACAAATTCACATTACATATCGTTATTCAAATCTACTGATGTTGTAAATGTTTTAATTAACCACGTACCATTTGCATAATTAAGCAGCAATTGCAGGTTTGGACTAAACGTGATTAGGTTTTGGTTTTACTATTTTACGTGCTTCATTAGTTAATAAAATAAAAAGAAAACAATATATATATATATATATATATATATATATATATATATATATATATATATATATATATATATATATATATATATATATATATATATAGGGTTAAGTTCCATGGAGTCCCATATTAGATTGAAGTCCTGGAGTCCCATATTAAATGTACATGTTAATTACAATAAAATATTTTATTTTATACAAAAGTATAATATACACATGTTCAAAAGTGCATTACAATTGAGGAGTTCATATCATATGAAGTTATAACGATAAAAAAATTTCTATATCATGCAAAATTATAATATTTAAACAATATGCACATGTGATCTGATGATGCACTTTGAACATGTGCATATTCTATTTTTGCATGAAATATAACATTTTTATCGTAATAAACTTCAAATTATGTGAATTGTTCAACAGTAGTACACTTTTGAACATTTATATATTACATTTTTACATGAAATAAAATATTTTATTGTAATAAACATGTACATTTAATATGGACTCCAGGACTCCACTCTAATATGAGACTCCATAGAACTTATATATATATATATATATATATATATATATATATATATATATATATATATATATATATATATATATATATATATATATATATATATATATAAATAGAGAGAGAGGGTGAGTTCAATGGAAAATCTTAATGCATCGAAGAACATTGGAGAACCACAATGCATCGCTAGAAAACCGTAATGCATCACGCGGAAATAATGATGCATCACTCGGGAATTTGGTGCATCATGTGGAAATAATGATGCATCAGCGGGAATTGCGATGCACTTGTGGTGGTGCATGGAGGTTCTTCAAAGTTCTTCGATGCATAGAGGTTCTCCATTGAACCTCCATATATATATATATATATATATATATATATATATATATATATATATATATATATATATATATATATATATATATATATATATATATATATATATATATATATACACACACATGTGTGTGTGTGTAACTCTTAATTTTGGCAGGTGGGTACCGTACAATGTGAAAATGAATGTGTAGTGTAGGAAGAAAGGTACAAATTGGTATTTTCCAATTATAGAGCTAGCTGGGATTGATTGATATTTGATTGTCCGTCCAAAAAGCAAATAATAATAATAATACATACATTAAAAGAAAAGAAAAAAGAAAAATGGAATTGGATACCCTTTTTGTTGATAAGTTTCCATCGAAAAATCTAGAAAATCTGCAGTCACAAAATCACAACCACGAAACTCCCAACCCTGTTATCGAGGTGAAGGTGAGATAGGCTAGTTTCATTTAACCAAACAGGCTCCCTCATCAGGGAGCATCATCCCCCTCCCCTCCCCTCCCCTCCCCTCATCACCAATCATATTTTATATCATTCTTTTTCTTTTTTTTTTTAGTTTAAACCATTTAAATAAATAAACGTTATTTTTTTTTAATTGAAAAAATTTTGTTAACTTATAACCTGTATTATATATCAGAAATGATTAAAACTAGAAAATTTTGTTAAATTTTCAAATCATCCCACATTAACTTTTTCAGTCAATTTTTCTAATTATCTATAGGAATAATTATTGTAAGAATAACTTTGAAGTTAAACAAAAAAGAATAAAGAAAAGTTTGGTTAATTTGTGATGAGAGTGATGAATATAAAGATGTTGTATCTATATCTAGAGATACAACAACAAAAAGAAATTAGGTGTCTTTCTATCAAGTTGCTAATCGTAATGATGATCTATCAAAGTCATGGAAGTTAATGGTAGTTTATGGTACACATACTCATTTAGTTGCCTTTACTATGGATGGACATCCATATGTTGAACATCTCAATGAGAAAAAAAAAAATAATTATTGTGGCAGAATTGACCATAGCTCATATAAGTCTGCATGATATTTTTGCTATGAGAAAACTCAAAATGAAAAGAATTCATCATCAATAAAAAAATGTGTACAATGAAAAATACGAAGTAAAAACCATCAACAATGTTAGTAAAACTCCTATGAAGATTCTTTCACCGCTTTGGATAATAAGAGTTTATATATCAAATTAACAAAAGTGAAGATGCTAATGAATTGGAATATTCATTTTTTTGTCATCTAATATCTTTAGTGATCTGAAGATCATTTATACAAATTCTATTAATTGATGACATATTTAAGACAATCAGATATAATATGTCACTTACAAATATTTGGCGTAACTTCAACTAACACGTCGTTTTATATTGGTTACATTATAATGCATAGAGAAAGAATAACAAAATGCTTTTGGGCATTAAACCAACTGAAATTAATTATGAAATTAGAATTTCACCCAAACGTGATTGTTACCGATAGCGAGTTCGGTTTAATGGAAACATGTAGAATCGTTTTTCGCTATCCAACAAATTACTATGCATGTGACATACTTCCCAAAATATTTTGAAGAATTGCATATCATGTTTTAGTCTACAATGTAAGAATTTTTTTTAACATAAGTGGGATCACTGGTTAAATTTTTCTCAGCAGACATCTATAAAAAAAAAATGGATCTACAACAATATCTGAACGATACTAAGATTCCCTTAAAAATACTGTATTTTTCATATGGATTTTAAACAATATTTTTTGCAAGGTGACGGAGTTACCATTCAAAACATTTTTTTTTTCAAATATATATATATATATATATATATATATATATATATATATATATATATATATATATATATATATATATATATATATATATGTATATATATATAATTGGGCTCAAGTATCACATCTTTTGCAAGGTGCCGGAGTTACCATTCAAAACAATTATTTTTCAAAAAAAAAATCTTGGCATAAAAATATAAAAGATAACATTATAAGTTAATGTAAGTTATTATAAGTTTTTAAAAAGTAAAATTATGAAATAAATGAGACATCCTGTTAATGAATGAATTTTTATCATTTATTCACATTATTATTTTAATTTTTATTTGATAAAAACTCATGATACCGATTTATATTAACTTATAATGTTATTTCACACAATTTATGTAATATAAAAAAATTAATCTTGAATGGTACTTTTA
The DNA here is from genome assembly GCA_020465985.1 of Centrapalus pauciflorus. NCBI lineage: Eukaryota > Viridiplantae > Streptophyta > Magnoliopsida > Asterales > Asteraceae > Centrapalus > Centrapalus pauciflorus. The sequence continues at coordinate 152,101 of JAANYP010005158.1, forward strand.
ATACTCTACGAAAGAATGATATGCTTGCAAAAACTTATATATATATATATATATATATATATATATATATATATATATATATATATATATATATATATATATATATATATAGAGTCAGGTTCAAAAAAGTATCTCTCGAAATCAAGTGCACCCGAAGGTACCAACCTTAAAAAACTTTTTTTAAATTTTTTTTCTCATAACCATGTTTAAATTAATGTTATACACATGATATATGAATTTCACATACATTCACACTTTCTGTGTCCTTAAAACTTATGTGAATGCTCAATGCATATTTATGTGAATGGTCATCCATGTGAATGGTCATTTCACACAATGTGAATGGTGTGAATGACCATTCACATGATCTTTTTTTTATCATTCACAAGATTTATGATGTTGCTCCTTTTGAAAAAAAAGTCTTATAATGTTGTCTTATACATGTTTATTCAAAAAAAATATATGTGAATGATCATTCACATTCGGGTACGCTGGGTACGCTGGAATCTCATAGGTACGCTGATGAACCTGATTCTATATATATATATATATATATATATATATATATATATATATATATATATATATATATATATATGTGTGTGTGTGTGTGTGTGTGTGTGTGTGTGTGTGTATTGACTTCTGTGAGAATGTAAGAACCACTCTAAATTTATGCATATAATGTTTAAAATTAGGGTTAATATGAAGAAACTCCACGGACTTTCATGCAATTATCGATTAAGTCATTGAACTTTTTTTTCCGAGTATTTAAATCCCTAAACAAAGTTTGTCTTATTCAAAACTATATATTTTTAACATGCTGTTGGCTTAACAAGTAAAACAATTAGTTTATCGAATTGGTTATTATTAAAAAAAACCAACTTTCTTTTCCTAATTTCACGATTAAGTCACTTGGCTTTCTTTTTTCTTGTTTAGGTCATTGTACCGTTTACCAATTAGTGACCTGCTAAACAAGTCAAATATATAGTTTTGAATAATACAAAAATTGTTTAGGGACTTAAACACTCAAAAAAAAGTTCAATGACTTAATCGATAAATTCATGAAAGTTCGTTGGGTTTTTTCAATATTAACCCTTAAAATTATTCATTTTATGATAAAATTTATTTAGTATCGGAAAATGAAATCGGAATGGTTGGGTTTTTTCAATATTAACCCTTAAAATTATTCATTTTATGATAAAATTTATTTAGTATCGGAAAATGAAATCGGAATGGTTCGTTATGTTTACTGATCGAAAAAATTAAAATAGTTCATTTTATTGAAAACTTAAACTCGGAGTTTATATAATATCGAAAAAATCAAAATAGTTCATTTTAATAAAATCGTAAATAAATAATTTTAGTGTGATTAAAAAAATTCTCAATAATTATAATAATAACAATGTAATGAATGTGATACTTAGATCAATAAAGTTTTATATATATTTTGATAGATTTTTTGAAAATAAGTTAAGCATAACGAATATTAGTCTTACTCTATGAATTTTAATTGGTATGAAGACAGAAAAACAATAAAAGTGACTTATCAAAAAAAATTTATAATTTTAAGGTTTTTTTTAATTGAAATTTCCCTATTTTTTTTCTTGATTTCAGTGTGTTAATTTGCTCTCTCATGGAGACTCGGAGTTGTTACCTTTAATGCAACTTCTTTTTTCCCATTTGTGAGATGAATAGAAATGTCTTAATTTCCGAAAGAAGATTAGTTTAAGAAAACAAATATTTATGTATAATCCTAATATTCTATTATAAGTAAGGATTTTTGCATAACAACATTTAAGTTGAATAATTTTTGTAATTAAAACTTTTAATTATTTTTGTTGTCACAAAAAACCGTCATCTAATTAAAACATATCAAAATATAGCGATTTTCCTTAAAAACAAAAATTAAATTGCAACAGGTTTACCAGGTCGCATTTTGCTCCAGCCATTACGTTCTCCAGTAACCCTCCAAAAAACAAATGATTTCGAATGAAAATTCAAAAACAAATCAACAATCTAAATGCTAATAGATTGAAGTCAAAACCTAAATAAACAATTCGAGGATGAATAACTTAGAGCTTCAAGTGCTTCAACTGTCGACGAACGCTTCATCGGAGGTGAAAGTATTATCGTCGATGGTTTAAGTGAATCTAAACCTAAAGGAGAATCCAAATCGGTCACCGGAGGAATCGTCAAAGGTTTCAACGGTCGCAAGAGGACTCATCGGAGACTTCAACGGTTGATGGATGACTCATCAGAGATGAAGGTATCTAATTGCAACGGGTAATATCCTGGTTTTATGAAATTTTAGTTGGTTGGTGGTCTTTTAAAGACAACAAAATTGGTTGGGAGTTTTAATCGCAGAAATGGTCTAACTTAAGAGTTTTTTGCATAAGAACCCCTAATCAATAATTAAGAGATGTATAATTATTGGTTTAAAAACTATTAAGATTAATGTGACAAAATACTTGCTATTCTTCAACAGTGAATTAAACACGGAGGTTTACTTTAATTTTTGTAATATTATAATTGTTCCATCTTAATTGAAACGGACGTTGTTTTTTACCTAAGAAAATTAGTGTTGCTTAGCTGTGTTAATTTATCAATGGAAAGTCCAAATAATTAAAATGAAGCATTATACAGTAAACAATATTCATTTTGTAATTTATGGTTTAAAATATTTTTGTGTTATCCAAGAATTGGAAGAAGATGCTTCATTTTGGTTATGACATGTATGATTAATGAAAACTCAATGTACACCTCTGGAAATTGTTTTTGAAAAATAAAAATAAGCTATATATAGCTAATTAGCTAGAGGAGATAATTTAATTTATAGTATATATTATTTGATTGGTTGAGGTATGGAATGATATTTAAGGCTACCTAACATCGAATATAATAATATTTTATTTTGGTAACTAAAATCATGTTATAAAACTCAAATAATTGTATGTCATATATTTTAAAAGAAAAGGTAGACAAAAAGTAAATAGAAAAGAAAACATGTAATGATGTTATTTGACCAAAAACAAAAAGCAGTGTAACAAAATTGCAAGTATATTACTGATAATAATGTTATAAATAATGCATCAAATCATATCAAAGTTTGCTTTTAATAATTTTCCCGCAGGTGATGCATTCTTTTTGACCCATTTGATGGATGATATATAAGCGTGGGAGAATTATTTTTAGTCACTTTCGCATGATTAATTTGATTTTTCTCAGTTAATTAAATAAAATTAAATGAATTCATAAATCTAATTAAATGTTGTTTAATTAGGGACGTTTTTGGTGTACCCACCCATATAAATATTAAATAATTGGTAAATGTATGTATATATACAGCTGCAAGTCATTCCATTTTATTGAAAGAAAACATGATTAGTGCAAATGGAAAATGGATTAACTGTGCACTAATTAAATATATGAGAAGGTTACATCACCTTTATTTGGTGTCATTTTTTACTTCATTTAAACAAATAATTAATGGAAGCCAACTGCATGTATGCATTGGGGACAGCACACCACCACCAATTAATTTTATTAATCATAAAACCATTAAAATTAATCTTTTAATATTTAATGATGTTGAATTTATAGTTTTGGATTGAAATTAGTTTTGTTAGAACTTAGGAGGGAAACATTTCTTGGGTCAGTGTGGTTATTTGGCCCTCATTGTTTTGTGAGTTGTGACTTGTATGTGGGTGTCTCACACAGTTAACTCTTAATTTTGTTTAATAATTCTTTGATTTTTTTTAAATAATATAGAACTCATACTAATTTCACTAATTATGAAAATTCATTAAAGAAAATTGACGTATGATTAACAAAACCGAAAGTATACATGTAAGAAAGGCAAATGTTAGATGTACATCTTCTCGTTCCAATTTCTTTTTGTTTTTCACTAATTTTTCAATTACTCATTTATACAGTGTTTATCATGATTAACATTTTCAATTTAAAGATAAGTTCAATCTCCAAAATTCTAAAATATTAACCTTAAATCGAGACATGACATGCATAACAATAAGCTTGGACTGGAATGAAAATTTTACAGAGATATTACGGTTCGGCTTTGTACAATTGTAACACCTCGTTTCTAAATTTTAATTTTGTATTTTGAATCTTAAGGAAAATATATACTCTAAATATCAGGTAGAATTTTGTAACTGGAAAATCAATTGAAAGTACATTGCCATGTGAGGTTGGATGCATGTTTGGTAAATGAAAGTTTTAGTGGTGACAATAGGAAGTTAATTAGAAACTTGTTTCAAGTATTGGAGACTTGGAGAAAAGTCCATGGACTGATTGTGTCAAATCCTCAATCTACTTAGAAGAACTCTTGAAATAAGGAGTAAAGTTTATTGCTCATTTTGGTTAGTCTCTACGCATACGGTTCCTCCAACACTCTCTATCATTTTGTTAAATTCTTTAATTGATGAGAAATTATGATCAAAATTTTGAATGATGCCAAGTGGGGCTGAATTACGAATCTGCTTAAATGTGATTATGTTTGTGTGATATGTGTGGTTTGATTTGATTAAATTGTTGCATTTACTTGCATTTTATGTCAAAGGTTGACATGAATTAATATTGAATACTTATTGGGGAACTCACTAAGCTTTTATAGCTTACATTTTTAGTTGAAAATGCTTTCTCAGGACTGTATAAAGGCAAGAATTGTTTGTAAAGCTAGAATATCAGAGTCTTGTGTAAGCTTAATTTTGTTATTGGTAACAGGTCCGGTTCTTGTCAAGGGCAAAATGAGCTATAGCACAGGGTCAAAATGATTTAAAAAACTAGTTTTAGAAAACGAAACTATAAATTGATTAAAAACTGAATGGAGAGGTAGTAGCTAATCCCCCATAAGAAGGGTAGATAAACCTTACACACGTGTGAGTCAAAAAAGGTAATAACCACATCATACAAAGACATGCAAATGCTTTTAATTAAGTAGCTTGGTCAAACATTTAAAACATATATAGTGGAGTTCACAGAAAAGCTAAAGATACCTAATAATTAAAAGACATTAATTATAGATGAAAAGAGGTTTTAATTTGGAGACAAATTTGTAGCTAATTATGGCAATGTACTCCTCTCTTCCTAACCATTAAAGGGAAAGAAGGAATGTTTATTAAATTTGTTGTGGAATAAAAGAAAAGGAGAAGCTAGCATGACAATTTCATAATTATAGCTTTATTATTATTATTATTATTATTATTATTATTATTATTATTATTATTATTATTATTATTATTATTATTATTTAAATGTGAATATTATATTTCTCAATTAGCCACTAGCCACTATTAAATATCTAAAATGTCTTCAATTAATTAAAAATTATTTAACTTGTGGATTTTAATTATATATCATGCATATATTATTACCTAATCCACACATAAAAAACTAGAAAGATAACTTCCCCTTGAAAATCTCATCCAAATATTGTGATTGAGGTAATATGTTAAATTTTTAGGAAGTTATTTTTATACAACAAAAATTATTCTAATATTTATGCTTTGATTGGGACATCGTTTTTTAAGTTAACATACCTATAATTCTAAAATGCTACCATTCATTGTGAAGTTCCTGGATGTAGGGCTGGCGATGGATGGATTGGATTGGATTTGGATCATGATCTAACAGATCACTGATCCAATTAAGTGGATCATGGATTTGATCCAATAGCCAATGGATCATGATCTGATCTATGATCCAATTATTTTGACAGATGGATCATGATCTAGATTGACCCATTTAATTTTTCAATTTTCAGCTATGATCTATCCTACCCTGCCCCACGACCCACGTTGACCTACCGCTCAACTGCTCATTCCCACTCCTCAACCTACCCACCCCTACCCTACCTACCCCTACCTACCCCCTATCCTTCTCCAATCATCTTTCCTCCTACCTACCCTACCCTACCCACGTCTTACCTCCTACCTACCCTACCCTACCTACCCCACTACCCTACTACTACCCTACCCACCCACCTACCTACACTACCCTACTATACCCCTACCTACCACTACCCTACCTACCCCCTACCTACCTTACCTACCCTACCTCCTACTCTACCTATCCTACCCTACCCACCCACCCCTACATGCCTTACCTCCTACCTACCCTACCCTACCTACCCTACCCTACCCACCCACCTACCTACCATACCCCTACCTACCACTACCCTACCTACCCCCTACCTACCTTACCTACCCTACCCTACCTACCTACCTCCCTATCCACTCACCGCTACCCCAAAACCTTACATCCTACCCTACCCCTTAGGGTAAGGGGTTAGGTAGGGTAGGAGGTGGGGGTAGCGGTGGGATTATGGGGATAGTGGTAGGGTAGTGGTAGGGTAGGGTAGAGCAGGGTAGGTAGGGGGTAGGGTAGGTAGGAGGGGATAGCAGTAGGTGGATAGGGTAAAGAGGTGGGTAGAGTATGTAGTGGTAGGTACGGAGTAAGGGTAGGGTAGGGTTAGGTAGGGGCAGGGTAGGTAGGGGTAAAGGAGGTAAAGTAGGTGTGGGGTAGCGGTGGGTGGGTTGGCGGTGGGTGGATAAGGTGAAGCGAGGGTAGGGTAGGGTAGGGGCAGGGTAGGACAGGGGGTAGGTAGGGGTATGGTACGAGGAGGTTGGGTGGATAGGGTAAGCGGTGGCGATGGGTAAGGTAGGGGTAGGGTAGTGGTAGGTAGGGGGTAAGGGTAGGGTAGGTAGGAGGTAGGTGGGTGGATAGGCTAAGCAGTGGGTATGGTAGGTAGGTTGTAGGGTGGGTAGAGGTAAGGTACGTAGGGGTAGGGTAGGGTATGTAGGTTGAGAGTAGGGTGGGGTAGGTGGGGTTGGGTAGTTTGAGGGTTTGGTGTTGTGAAATAAATTAATGTGTATTTTTTTTAAAATTAATTGGATCGATCCAGATGGATCATGGATCGATCTATTTGTTGATCCAGATCCATGGATCAATTTTATTGGATCTTCAAATGGATTATTGGATTGATTTCTTTGACCCATTAAACATAAAATTGGATTTGGAATGGATCGGATTTGGATCAAAAGTGATCCATTGCCAGGTCTACCTGGATGGACAACTTTTTTCTTGGTATATTTTCTTTTAGCTCAACTCCCTCATTTTTAGTCGTTTGTCGATTAGTATAATTTATTTTCCATGTCGATGGTGGGAAGTGAGATATCTTTTACAAGGACTTCTGCAACCTTGCTTGTTTCATCTAGGTGATGTGGGACTACAAGTTTTCTATTTCGTTAATTTGTTTTACTTTTGTTGTTCAATTTTATGTCTCATATTGATTTTCAGTCAAAATTAAAAGATTCAATACCATTGTATATGAAAATACAAGGTAGCAAATCCAAGTTAATTAATCATGGCATGTCATTTAATATGTTGGTACATATATGCTATGTGAGTAAATTTTGTTTATACTCTGTCGTTAAAATATTTATGTAAAATGTCATACACAATAATATTCTTTGAAATGACTATTCTATTCTTAATTGGAGGGGATAAAGTAAGAAAATGATAAAAGTGTTTGTAAGAATAAGATTGTAATTTAATATGAAATTGTTGTGTATGATAAAATTTTAGGGTTATACTCTTTGGACCCCTTCCCCCACACACATCATTTGGTCAACCACCACACACATCCATGGGGTCCAATGAGATTTTAGGGGGTCCAATTAGACCACCCCAAATTTTATTGTGTATAAATCACCTTCTCAAAATTTTATGTTATGTTAATCCCAAGAAAATGCAACACACTTGCAACTAAAAAAATCTTTAAAATAAGAAAAGTTATATATTAATCATATTTGATGGTAATTTATCATTGAAAACTATTATCAAAATGTTTAAAACACGTATAGTTAACTTGTTTTCGGTGACAATTTTCATCGAAAACAAGGTTTTTGGAAAACACGTTCACATTCATTGTTTTTTCATATTTTCAGTTTTTAGCTTTCAAATTTACAAGTAAACTTGAAAACAAAATTTTGAGGTTTTCACATTTTGTTTTCAATTTAGTCACCCAAATCTATGTTATAAAAGAAAATAAAAAATGAATACGTAAAAACTAAATATAACACATCTAAACACGTTCTCATCTCTAAATTGTGTTTTTTTAAAAACCGTCATGTTTTTAGTTTTATTAAAAAACTGCAAACCAAAAATTTTCAGTTGTTAAACGCACCCTTAAATGTCACATTAATCAATTATGAATTATATAGCTTTTGAATGAACATATGAAACATAATTCAATAGCCAAATTAAATAGATTTAACGTAATTAAATACATTGTATTCCTATGTAATTTTCCTTTAATGTTAAGATATATAATGCGAAAGTAAATTAAATTAATTTAGCATTTAATTACCATGAGATGGAAAAGAAACTAAATAGGCTTACCTAAATTTGTTTGACAACCCATTTGTGTTAAGTTATTCAATTATGTGCTAAAAAGCTGAACTTTAACTTCGATTTGAGATCGACTTGCTAGTTAAGAAAAAAAAGAAAAAGGACGATCGAGGGTGTGTTGATTAAATCTTTTGAATTAATGTGTTCTGATGATTGATGGATCACAACTATTTAGTGGCACAATCATTCATCAAGAATCCAATAATTACGACCCTTTTTAAAGTAATGAAAAACTCAAATTTAGGCCAAAAAGTTGACATAGCAGTTGGAGTTTTAAAGAAAAAGTTGTCTCTTTGTGCTACACAGGCAGATAGCTAGCCCCCACCTTTGTCTTCCATTCCATTAACTTGACTAGCTAATAGCTATAGCTAATCACCACAAAAACAATAAGACTTGATTGATTCACTAATTAAACCTACAGATTTTCTTGATCCATAATTAATTGTACGTACGTTCATTCATCAGTCCATGCAGCAAAGACTGGGAAGTGTCCTGAAGACACCCATGAATTCACGTTTCCAGTAGCAGCCATGGAACCACTTATTCCATCTGGGCTCTCTTCTCGAGAGCAGCTCAAGCTAGTTATCAAAGATGACGGGTTCGAATACTGGGCGGTTCCAATCCTGTCACCCGATAATTCGTTGTTACTCAGCTGCTGTTGAGCGTTGTGGTTCTTTGAATCCTCATCAAGTGCTTCTATAGTTGAAACACAAGCAGTTTGTAGATGGTCAAGTAGAGCATGTTGGTGGTTCTGGATTAAACCAGCTGGCTCTGTGGTCGTGGTTGTGGTGGTTTTGTTGCGCCTGGCTAGTTCGCCAGCAAGTAAAGTAGTGCTAGCAACGATTCTCTCAACATCGTATCTGGAAACATCAAAGTTTGTGACAGCATTCACTCCCCGAAATTTAATCGCTGCAACATCATAAGCCTCAGCTGCCTCCTCTTGAGTGCCTATACAGTTTTGGAGCACAATGTTGAGTTTAATGTCTCAATTCTATAATTTACGTATTTGACCACTTTCTTGTCCCATAAAACAATTTAAATTACTTTAGAAGATGTAACATTAATTACTGATTGAAGCTTAAAATTCGAACAACTTACTGAAGGTACCAAGGTAAAGATCCTTGTTTCCAGCAACACGGCCAATTCGAGCTTGCCATCTTCCGTGCTTATGATGCCTGTTTATTTATTGTGTCTCGTTACTCGTTAGCAAATAAGCGTCATAAGATTGAGAAGCTCAGCTATGTAACAAGACCAAAAGTCCAAAATTATCTAACAATAACATTTACTAACCTTGTAACGCCTCTATATATCGAAGCACCTCTAGAAAACCCACTACTCTTCCTGACATAAACATTACAAGATTCATAATCAAGAATCATATATAAATAAAAAGTGAAAAGAGAAGAGAAAAAAGATGATGGTAATAAAAACAGAAAAGCAGTTTCTAACAATCAAGCTACTTTATTTATATGCGAGATACCTTCGTAAGTGAGCTACGAATTCTTGGCGACTCATGCTCTTCATTTCCTCGACCTCCTGATGGTAGTTCTCGAGCTACAAAAACAACAGTAACTCGGATGATCATGTATATATGTTATTCAATTCATCCATGAGATTGTTGTTGCAAGGTTAATATATTTCTTACAGGGAAGTTGATATGAGTCGACGAACCCCAATACTTAAGTGCGGCCAAGTCATAAGCTCGAGCTGCCTTCTCCTCCATATCATAGCCCCCTGAGGTCAAGTCACGATTCTAAAATATAAAAAAAAAAAACTTATTGTAGTATGTATACTAACTATGTTGTGTGTTTAATTGGTACCATGGAATTCAGAAAACAAAAGCATGTAAGGTTTACAAGTTTTGTATCGTGTTGAGTAGAGAATGGGTTTTTATATAACTTTGTTTCTAAAGTTAACATAGTAAAACAAATGGCTATTTTACACGTACACCTTCTTTTGCTAATCATACATCTCTTTCCTAACGTGAGAATGGAATTTAAGTTTAATCATTGAGTTTCATGTCACTGGCAAAAAGACATGTGAGATAGGGATATATGATTAGTAAAAGTTAACACAATTGGGGGAATGTATATATAACAATGTCCTAAAAAATAAGAATTGAATGGAACAATTATATTTTTTTTTCATTTTCCATGTCAATCTTTATTTATTTTATTTTTAAAAGAATATGTTGATCTTTATTTATTATTACTAAAAAAAACTTAAACTATTAAATTTTCTATGAGTCTATTATACCAAACACACTTAAAAATTAAATTAAATTGAGCAACACTTACCAAGATATACTGAGAAATGGAGCAACCATCAGGCATGACAAAGAAAAAAAAAGATTAGTAAAGAATATAGAAAAATAGATATTATTTCTTGGGGAAAAAAAAATTCGAAAAAAAAAAAGAAAAAAAAAATAAATAAAGTTTGAATGTTATAAACCAACCTTGTCTTCCTTTTCTAGTTTGGCCTTCTTTCTTGCAACTATTATCCCATAAATGTGCTTCATATCTCCCGGTCCACCTATGCCTAACCAAAAATGAAAATTATTGTTTCATGATTTAATCAAATACGATGATTAGTCATCTAACTTTCTCTTCTTTAATTCGATCATAACATGCAATTATTAGTAATTTGAATATCCTGGCTTGAAAATGATATATAAATTAATTACCTGGTGACACCTCTATACTGAGAGGTTCTTTGACCAAAAGTGTCAAGTGATTTCCTATGAACAGGCTGCTTTTGATTTTGACCAACTTTACTCGAGTCTCTCTTCTTTGTAATTTCCACTGTGGAACCCTGATCTGGTCTTGCAGTTACGCAGCTTGACTGAGAACCAGGGCTCATGGACAAGCTCAGCGACTGTACATCCCCAGCACCGCCGCCGGCTATGATGGTGGTGGTGTTGATCTGGTGGTGGTGGTGGTGGTCAAGTGAAGAAGGGTAATTAGGGTTTTCTGATGGGTAGTTTGATGGTGGTGAAACAACCCAGTTGTTTTGTTTAGCATTAGCAACACTGCTTGTTTCTTGTTCTGGAATCTGATACATGTTATGCTGACATGGAATTCCCTCAGGGTACAACCATCTAGAGTCGGGGTACAAGCTGTCTAAGCTTAAAGCCATGGTTTCTCTCTCATGGCCTCCATAGTCATGAGCAACCCCTAAAAAGTCTTCCAGCTTAGGTGGAGAAGAAGAATTTGGCATCATCCCTTCACATTTCATTTCAAGAAAGACAAATAAACAATTACAAATTTCTTTCTTAATTCGCGTTTATATAAAGAAACAAACTTTAATTAATGTAAGCAAATGCATGATAATATATTAATTAGTTTAAGTAGCTAACCTTGAGAATGTGAAGAAGAAAGAGCTTCCAAAAGACAAAGAGATCCATCAGATTTGAGGGGCATAACAGGCAAGGGAGAGAAAAAAGCAGTGCCATTTTCAGCATAGCAAGAGTAAGGAGAAAGATAGAAGGTGTTACTGTTTGGTGGCATTGTTGTTGAAGAAACAGAAACCTCCATTTTTAATGGAGGTGACAGTGAAACACCCAGCCAATTGCTTACACTTACATTATTACCACTAGCACCATCACTCATTGACTTCATTACATTAGTCTCTTTCTCTCACTTCATTTCTCTCTCTATCTATATATATAGGTTTGTATGTATATGTATCAGACTATCAGTGAGGGCCGGGGAGATGAATTATGAAAGTATGAAAGAAGAAGAAGAAGAAGAAGTGGCCGGCCTGGTCGGTTGAAACTAAACAAAGAGAATGATATGATAAGCAGAAGGAGAAGGAGAGGAAAAAATGCTGGGTGGCACCCCTGCATCTGCATCAGCATCCCATGGGGATCTGTGAGCATAAATAAGGAAGAGTAAAACACGCACAATAACACACGTATACTATGTGATGTAGAAAGACCAATGTCTTTTCCTTTTCTTATATATTTTTTTACACCTTTCTCTTTCTCTTTCTCTTTCTCTTTCTCTAAACAATAGTATACAATACAACCCTATTACATTCTTCTTTCTTCTTCAAAAGCTTCAAGTTAGTAGGTACCCCTTTTTAGATTACTACATAACAAGGTACTACCTAGGTTGATGAAACAACTTTAATCGAGGAACGAATCGCATTGCGTTTAATTAACGAAAACTTGTCTTTTTTCGATTTTAGTTTTCAAGTTATTGTTCTCGGAAAAAAAAATCTATAAAAAGTGAAAACTTGTTTTTAAACGATGAAGTTTTAAATTTAAGAAAAATAATATGGGTATTGGATGATTATAAAATAAAAAAATAAGATATATATGTAATAGAAAAATAAGATAGAGAAAGAAAGTACTATAAAGAAATACATGGTAAGTATAGTAATAGAGAGAGTATGAAAAGTGGTGTTTTAAAAATAATATGAAAATTTATAAAATTGTTAAGTAAACAAGTTTTCATGTTTTTTAAAAAGTAAAACGAAAATTATAAAACATTTCATCAACTAAACGCAACCTCAGAGGTTTTTTTTTGTCATGTAACAACAATTTTGATACTTAATGAGAGAAAGTAAATCTCTCATTTCCTTATCAATATTCATTTCGGGTGTGTTTGTTTAGACTTAATTACCTCTTAAAAACCTCTGAAGTCTTAATTTCAGATCTAAACTGAAAATAGACTGTTTGTTACATTTTAGAGTTAAGTGGATTTCATCTGAATTCAAAACAGACCGTTTGTTACATTTCAGACTTAAGAGGTTAGATAGTCTGAAAACCACGTCTGAAATTAAGCTGTGGACTTTCGTTTGAAGTCTGAAGTCTTAATTTAAGAAGTTGACGTAAGTTAGGGGTGTGCAGAAACCGAACCGAAAATCGAAAAAACATAAATACCGAACCCAAAAAAACCGTAAAACCGGAAAACCAAAAACTGAAAAACCGAAAACCGAAAAAAACCGTTTCAAATGGTTTGGGTTAGGATTGCGTCTCAAAACCGAACCGAAAAACCGAAACCGAACCGAAAATTAATAATTAATTTAATTTTTATAAAATATTTTTTAAGTTGATAGTAGGTATTGGTTTTCTAGTAAATTATTAAGTATTATGTTTCTAAATAAGTTGCTAGTTAGTAATTACAAATGAAAACTACTATATAGTCTAAATGAGGAATAGTAAATACTAGTTAAAATAATCATTTTAAGATAAAAAAAATCAACCAAAAAGAATGGTTTTAAACCCAAAAACCGAACGGAACCCATGAAAACCGAAAACCCATAAACCATGGGTTCAACCCGAAAAACCGAGAAACCAATCCGGGAAACCGAAAACACGAACCCGGAAGAAACCGAAACCAAAGGTTTCTAAAACCCAAAAACCGAAATAAACGGTTTGGGTTCGGTTTAGGCATGAAACCGACCCATGCTCACCCTAACGTAAGTTGATATTTTATTTAACTAAAATAGTAAAAAATCAATTTAATTAAATTAAACATTTAATGTCAACTCTTAATTTCAGACTTGTCATATCTTAATTTAAGAGGTTGACGTAAGTTGATATTTTATTTAACTAAAATAGTAAAAACTAATTTAATTAAATTAAACATTTAATGTCAACTCTTAATTTCAGACTTGTCATATCTTAATTTCAGATGTGGTTTTCAGACTTCAAACTTCAGATCTTAAGTCCATCTCTTAATTTCAGACTTCAGACATTTAGCTCTTAAAATAACAAACACAACCTTCATCTTAACAAACGTCCTTTAGTTACTTGGCTCTACCTTTATTTTTTGAACGGCACTTGGCTCTACCTTTTACTGTTTTTTTTTTTTAATTAAACTTTAAAACAAACATCCCTGTAAATTATACATTTAACATTACCTTTTATTTATTAATTGGTTAGCTAATATTTAAATATTGCAAATGTCATAAAATAAATTGTTAACTGCTAAAATATGCATAGGACTGAAAAGGTTGCATGCATGTTGGAATTTTTTTTTTTTTTTTTTTTGACATGTTTAGGTTAATATTAGTTATTTCGAAATAAATAATGTTTATTTTCATAAGTAGCGATTTAATATTGTGATGAATGATCGATTTGTGCCTTTTTATCTAGCAAAATAATATTGAGTTAGGGATAAATATAAAATACAAAGAATGACAAATTATATTATACATGGCATGCAATAACCATTTCAATTCAACAAGACCCATGTTACTTTAATTAATACAAGTATATTTACTCATGGATTGATTTTAATTACATTATTATTTTCATTGGTATTTAACATCCAAAAAACTGTCAAATAAAATGTGTCCCAAGCCAAAATACACAAGTACGTACCGTCTCGTCATTGGCCATCGCATGGTAAAGATAGACTCTTTCGAAAGCAATAGCGGCTAGAAATGGCTTCAGTCAGCTAATCTATTCTATAAAAATAAAAATAAAAATTATATTTGATTTAGAATTCGTTTCATATTTGAAGTCAAACAACATAGCTAGAATGATTCGTTAATATCTTTTTTGAAAGACATATGTTCCATATATAGAAGAATTCACTAATATCTTTTTATATTAAATATAAATTTTGAAAGTTGTTAATGATTTTCATATGTCAACCTCTCGACATGCCAAGTGACAATCTAATAAAAGACATGTGGCCATCTAGTAATGCAATGTGTGTGTGTGTGTGTATGGGAGGATTAAATGGAAAACCAAATGTATCGGGAAACTTCAGGATACCACAAGCACCATACCTCTTGCATTTAGTAATGCAGCGTATCATATGCATTTAGTGAATGTAAGTTTAGGTAAAAATATATATAATTCGTCAAGTCAATTAAAATTTTATATTAGTTGAATATTTCATCAAATGATTAAATAAAATGATAAAATAAACTTAAATAATACACTTCTAAATTTAACAAAATTTTAGAATTTCAAAATAGATGATGAATATGTCTTATGCATCTCCGTTCATCTTTATAGATCTTGATCCGAATTTGACACTGCATCATGTGTCCATCATCAAGTTTATCTTTTGGTTCATCATCGGTTTGAATATATTTAAGCATGCATCCTTGTTTATTTTCGTGTTCATCATCAATTCAAGAATTTATGACCACGCATCATTACATAACATTATAAGTGTGTATAATTTGGTTTTCTAAGTTTTTATCAAGTGGTTAAGTCTCGAGATTCTCCATACATGATCTTAAATTCCAGTCCCACTAGTTTCAATTATCTGGGTTTACATGTTTTTCAAAATATTAAAAGAAGTTAAAATTTTGATGATAAAGCTATTCTTGTCGTGTGCCCATGCCCATTTATCTAGCTCCAAGTTGAAGATTGTCAATGTTAGTCTTTCCATTTGAGTTGATCTATTAAATAAGTTCTTATTTATGCTCGAGCTCGAATAGACCTAGTTTAAATTAATTTTTTTCAAAGCTTTTAACGACTAGATCAAGTTGCTTCTAACGAAAGTGAATTTATTTTTAAAAGAAAAGCTTAGGCTTCATTATTTTAACAGAGGTTTCAAAAAATTCTATTTGAATGATGATAAAGTTTGATTTTAAAAGAACTAACATTGTGTTCTTGAGGGTAGAAAGAAAAAAAAAAAGAGGAAATGAAGAGAAAGAAAGGCCTCAACTTTTCAAAATTCTTGAAAGCTTAATGCCAAATACACTTCAACGAGAGTGTAAATAAAAGGATTAATATAAAAAAACAACTTTTTTTAAAGTTTTTTACGGTTTTATTCATTCATGTTATTTCTAAAAATATCTACAAATTATTGTTTTTTTTTCAAAATTTATCTTTTTTTTTGTTAAAAGATCCTCA
Source organism: Centrapalus pauciflorus (assembly GCA_020465985.1). Lineage (NCBI taxonomy): Eukaryota > Viridiplantae > Streptophyta > Magnoliopsida > Asterales > Asteraceae > Centrapalus > Centrapalus pauciflorus. The sequence goes on from JAANYP010005158.1 coordinate 168,353, forward strand.
TTCTTGAGCATTTTTTAAAAATAAAAATAATTTTTTTATTTTCATAATAGACGCTAAATAAAATCCTCTTAAAATAGCATGTGTTTAGCTGATTAGACAAGAAATTTAGTAAAAAGAAATGAAATAAAAATAAAGGTTGGATGGATGTGACGTTAGAGGGATGGCTGCCCAATCCAGTCATTTCATGCAGACTACTAATGCTACCCCACCCCATTGAAAACTTTTCTCTAAATTTATACAAAATTACATAAATGGTCCCTGTGGTTTATATGAAATTACGGTTTTGGTCCCTGAAAGAATTTTATTACACCACTAGTCCCTAAAATCGAAAAGTTGTAACATTTTGGTCCCTGAAACTAACGGTGGTTAACTTGAGCCGTTAGTTTCAGAGGCATTTTTGTCCTTTTGAATTTCAGGGACCATTTATATACATATCATACTTTCAGGGACCAAAATGTTACTTTCTTTTATAATTTAATTTAATTTTCATAGTTTTCATATATATATTTAGTATTTCTTTCTTTTCATAAATTAATTATCCAAATATAACATTTTATTTTTTATTCCTTTTGTTTTAATTACTAATTTTTATTTGTATGTTTATTGTTATTATTAAGGTTAGCTTTTTTTTTATATATATATTACTATAATTATTTATTTAAGATTATATATGATATATATGGTTTATTTTTTTCAATTATTTATTGAGAATCCAAATCTTTCTCTATTCTTTTTTTCATTTAAGAAAAATAAAAACTAGTTGTAGTTTTTTTCGTTCGGAAAATCTAAAATCAAAATGATTTATTTCTTTTATCCATTCAAAAAAGTTCAAAATAGGGACGTGTTGAAACTTTTTTTCGTTTGGAAAAAAGTATAATCAAAATGGTTCGTAGTTTATTCATTGCAAATACTTGATAAAAAATTTAATTTTTAATGGTTTGAAAAAATCAAGAATTGGAATGGTTAATCGCTTTTTAGTAAAAAAAATTTAATTTCGAATGGTTTGTTGTTTTTTTATTGAAAAAAGTGAAGTTTTATTGATTTTTTTTTTATCTACGTTTAATTATTAATCCGAATGGTTTTTTGTTTGAAAAAATCAAATATCATAATGATTCATCATTTTTTGATCAAAAAATTAAAATAAAAAAATAAGCGTTCTTAATTTATTTATTTTTTACTAAAAAGCGATAAACCCTTCTAATTCTTGATTTTTTCAAACAAAAAAATCATTCTTATTTTTAATTAAACGTAGATAAAAAATCAATAAAATTTCGATTTTTTTTAATAAAAAACAACAAATCATTCGGAATTTAATTTTTTTTACAAAAAAGCGATAAACCATTCCAATTCTTGATTTTTTCAAAAAAAAAATCATTCTTATTTTTAAGACTTAATTAAACGTAGATAAAAAATCAATAAAACTTCGATTTTTTTAATAAAAAACAACAAATCATTTGGAATTTTTTTTTTTTTTTTTTTACAAAAAAGCGATTAACCATTCCGATTCTTGGTTTTTCAGACCTTTAGAAATAAAAATTTTATTAACTATTTGCAATGAAGAAATTACGTACCATTTTGATTTTATTCTTTTTCCAAATGAAAAAAAACTTCAACACGTCCTTATTTTGAACTTTTTTGAATGGATAAAAAAAATGAATCATTTCGATTTTAGATTTATTGTACGAAAAAAACTACAACTAGTTTTTATTTTTCTTAAATGAAAAAAAGAACATAGAAAGATCTAGATTCTCAATAAATAAATGAAAAAAATGAACCCATTAAATTTAGATTGAATTTAAATAGAAAAGAGAAAGTAAGAGAGGAGGGAACCGCTGGGGGTGGAGAGACTGAAAGGGGAAGGAAGCCTTCGGGACCTCTATAGACGGGGCGGTGTTCATTTCGGGGTCATCCTAAGTGGCAACCCCGATTGTCGACAGGGCCGGCCCTGAGTAAGGTCAACATGACAACCGCCCATGACCTATTAATTATATGGGTCCATTCTAAAAAAATCTATTATATATACTTAAATATTTTACGATTAAACAATGTTATCAACTTGTCAAAGTTTTTAGTTTATTTTAGACTAAATTACATAAATGGTCCCTGTGGTTTATGTGGAATTACGGTTTTAGTCCCTGAAAGAATTTTTTACACCATAAGTCTCTAAAATCGAAAAGTTGTAACATCTTGGTCCCTGAAACTAATGGTAGTTAACTTGATCCGTTAGTTTCAGGGGTATTTTGGTCTTTTTGAATTTCAAGGACCATTTATGTAATTTTCAAACTTTCAGGGACCATTTATGTAACTTTCATACTTTACATATATATATTTAGTATTTTTTTTCTTTTTTATAATTTAATTATCCAAATATAACATTTTATTTTTTTATTCCTTTTGTTTTAATCATTAATTTTTATTTGTATATTTATTGTTATTATTAATGTTAGTTTTTTTATATATTACTATAATTATTTACTAAAGATTATTATACAGTATAAATGGTTCATTTTTTGTTCAATTATTTATTGAAAATCCAAATCTTTTTCTATTATTTTCTTCATTTAAGAAAAATAAAATAAAAACTGGTTGTAGTTTTTTTCATTCGGAAAATCTAAAACCGAAATGTTATTTCTTTTCTCCTTTCAAAAAATTTCAAAATAACGACGTGTTGAAGCTTTTTTTCATTTGGAAAAACTATATAATCAAAATGCTTCGTAGTTTCTTCATTACAAATACTTTATAAAAGTTTTTAATTCTAAATGGTTTGAAAAAAATCAAGAATTAGAATGGTTTATCGCTTTTTAGTCAAAAAATTAAATTCCAAATGGTTTGTTGTATTTTATTGAAAAAACTGAAATTGTATTGATTTTTTTATCTACATTTAATTAAAATCAGAATGGTTCTTTTGTTCGAAAAAAATCAAAAATCATAATTCTTTACCCTTTTTATTATCAAAAATATTAAATTAAAATCAAAATGGTTCGTCATTTTTTTATGAAAAAATTAATACCATATGGTTATCGTTGTTTGAAAAAATCAAAAATCATAATGGTTCATCATTTTTTGATCAAAAAATTATCAAAATGGTTCATCGTTTATTTTGATCAAAAAAATCAATAATGGTTCATCATTTTTTTAATTAAACGTAGATGAAAAAATCAATACAATTTCAGTTTTTTAAATAAAATACAACAAACCATTTGGAATTTAATTTTTTTTACCAAAAAGCGATGAACCATTCTAATTCTTGATTTTTTTCAAACCATTTAGAATTAAAATTTTTATTAAGTATTTGCAATGAAGAAATTACGAATCATTTCGATTATATACTTTTTCCAAACGAAAAAAGCTTCAACACGTCGTTTTTTTGAATGGAGAAAGAAAATAAATCATTTCGGTTTTAGATTTTCCGAACGAAAAAAAACTACAACTAGTTTTTATTTTTATTTTTCTTAAATGAAAAAAGAATAGAGAAAGACTTGGATTCTCAATAAATAATTGAAAAAATAACCAGTTATATCATATAATAATCTTATATAAATAATTATAGTATTATATAAAAAAAACTCTTATTTAAATAATTATAGTAATATAAAAAAAAACTAACATTAATAATAACAATAAACATACAAATAAAAATTAATGATTAAAACAAAAGTAATAAAAAAAGGTTATATTTGGATAATTAAATTATAAAAAAGAAAGAAATACTAAATATATATGAAAAGTATGAAAGTTACATAAATGGTCCCTGAAGGTTTGAAAATTACATAAATGGTCCTTGAATTCAAAAAGACCAAAATGCCCCTGAAACTAACGGCTCAAGTTAACTGCCGTTAGTTTCAGGGACCAAAATGTTACAACTTTTCGATTTTAGGGACTTACGATGTAATATAATTCTTTCAGGGACTAAAACCGTAATTTCATATAAACCACAGGGACCATTTATGTAATTTAGTCTTTATTTTATATGATTATAAGTTCTTTGTTTTTAATTTATTATTTTTACTTAAATTTTGTTTATTTTAAATATACATATATATTTATAGGACCCTTTTAAGTCTTTGTCCAGAACCTCAAAAATAATTGGACCGACCATGCATTTCGAGATCAATACTTCCCACACACTAACACTATGTTTGGTACAGAAGATTAAGGCTAGAGAATTGGAAATAAGATGAAAATTCTCATATTAACAAACATGAGAATTTTTCTTATTTCCATTTCCCTACCCTTAATTCTATGTACCAAACATTGTGTAAGTTCTAAACACACACTTGTGTGTCTTAATGTTATGTTCTACAAAGAAGAAAGGAAAAGATGAGAAGAAGAGAGAGAGGAAGAGAAAAAGAAAAAGAAAAAGAATTAAACGAAAAAGATAATAAATAATTTGTAACTTTTTCTTCCCGCTTTGAGAAGGAATAGAACATAGACAAAATCTAATAAATTTTAATCTTTTTTTATCCTTAAAAAAATTATGAAACACAAAAGATTTATATATATATTTTTTGTAATTTCATTATTTTCTCGATATCATATATACATATAATCATCAAATCCACTGGCCCAATCGCATTCTCCCACGTTTCCGTTGGTTTTTTTCCTTTTTTTATTTTAAATTTAAAATGGGCAATTCAATCGCACACCCCTTCAATTGCTAATCACACACCCCCTTCTTAATATGAAAGAAGATTAACTTTTAATCACCAAGTCTCACGTCATTAACAAATATCATGTGAGTAAGAGGGTGTGTGATTAATAAAAAGTAAGGAAATGTGGGTGTACATATAGCAATGCCCTTTAAAATTTTCATGACGTACTATTATCTTAGTGTTATATTTTATTTGGTCCTTTTATTTTAATAGATTTTTATTTAGTTCTTTTTTAACATTTATTATTACAATAATTTTTTACACACTTAAAATTATGATTTTAGTTATACTTATGCTTGGAGTTGTCTTTTAATTATGTTAAGTTTAAGTGTATGAAAAAGACTTTATTATTCAATGCTCAATACAAAATTCTAATGAAATTGTTTTATAATTATAATGAAACTATTTAATATTTAGATTTTTTTTAATTAAATATGATCACTAAACATATATAAATTTAATAAAAAGATAGTCAGTCAGAGAATGCATGGGTTAACAATCGCAGTTCTATTAATAGGAAACATGGATGATATGTTGGCATGCATTCTAATTCTATAGCTAGCAATTTGGTGGAGACAGATATTCCAGGTGCCCATAATTTTGTCTTCAAAACTGCATCATTTAAAAATTAAAATGACTGACTACCTTTTTCCCCTTTGGAATTTCTTTTGGAGGGAAACTTCAAGTATATATCACAGGGAGGATTAGTGGATTACTACTCCTTTTCCACATCTATATTTAGGTTGTGTTTGACCGTTTGGTAGAAAAAATTTGGATAAAACTAATGGTTTTTAAAACCATTAAATTTGAAAATACAATAACCATATAGTTGTTGTAATTTTATTTTCTTAATTTTAGCTTTTATTAATTCTTCATCATTAATTGTTAAATAAATGAAAGAATTGAATTTTAATATATACATTGATGCAACTTGAGATTTCATAAACCCTTTAATTTTAATTTCAGATGAATAAAACCATACACATTTTTTATAAGTGTAAAAGTTTCTATATTATTTAGGGAAAATGACATCAAATAGCTCTTAACTTTCGACTTTGTACACATTTGTGTAGTGAATTTTTTTTGTGCACATTTGGTAGTCAAAGTTTCAAAATTGTTCCAATTTGGTAGTTGGCGTACCTGTTAACCAGTTGCTTCCGGTTTCGATGCCTACATGGACAATTTTTTAATGACGTGGCTACCCGTTTTTATATTATACCCGGTTTTATCTATGTGGCAACCCATTTGTTAAAGTCACCCGGTTTTATTACCCGGTTATAAACCCGGTTCTTACAAGTTGGATCGATCGTATGAAAAATGAACCGGGTTTATAACCGGGAGATTTTTAAAAACGGGTTGCCACATAGATAAAACCGGGTATAATATAAAAACGGGTAGCCACGTCATTAAAAAATTGTCCACATAGGCATCGAAACCGGAAGCAACCAGTTAACAAATACGCCAACTACCAAATTGGAACAATTTTGAAACTTTGACTACCAAATGTGCACAAAAAAAAGTTCACTACATAAATGTTTACAAAGTCGAAAGTTCAGAGTTATTTGATGTCATTTTCCCTATTATTTATAAGGGATAATTAATGATTTCTAACAATTCATACTTTCATGTATAGGTTGTATTTTATTTTGTAGTTATATTTTTCTTTTTGTTTCAATTTGTTAGCCATACATTCAATTTGTTAGTTATAATTTATTTTTGTATACATTTTGTAGCCACTGTAACAAAATTGGTCTATTACAACACAGATAAGCGTACTATTAAAGTACTTATTAGGTTTTCTAATAATATAAGATGAATATCATCTATGTCTCATGTAAAAATGTTACAAAAGTCAATGTAATGTAACTTGAATATTAAGGGGGCATTTGGTTCGCGGATTCCCTGGGATTCCCTGGGATTTGCATTTAAAATTCTGTGTTTGGTTCACAGATTTCAGTAAGGATTTGAAATCCCAGGATTTCTGAAATCCCTTCATTCTTTGTTATTTAAAAACCCAGCCTCCCCTCTAGGATTTTAAATCCCAGTTACCTTGCATTTTTCAGATTAACAATTTTTTCCTAAAAGATAATGTAGATTCTTTGACAAAATCCTGACAAATGCAAATCCTGCATAATGCAAATCATTTGACAAAATGCAAATCCCAAGGTAAAAAATCTGCAAATCAAACGCCCCCTAAGTGTCCTGATAGGACTCAAAAGGTTTCATGTCCTATTAAGTCTCTTTTAGGACAACATTTAAAAAACGTCTCATAACTGTCCTAAAAGTCTTTTTTAGTTTCCAATAAATGATTTGTTAACCTGAAAAAAATATAAAAAATTTACGCAACTATTTTATATATATGGTAAAAACTAGGGGTGTACAAAGTTGAGACTGTCTCAAAATACCAACAAAATGTCCTAAAACGGGATTGAGAATCTAACTGAATGATACTTGTTCCAATTCTGATTAGTTCGTTGGTTATTTGATCCAGTCTCAAGTTTTGCAAACCCTAATCTTACAATAATAATAAAGTAATCGCGTAAAGATTTACACCATTTGTATATTGTTTGTATGTTAACAAAACATTCATTAGAAAAAATATATATATAATTACTAGTATAAACAAAAATCAAATAAAAAAATATATTAATCCCATATCTAACAAAACTTTAAGCTTGGGTTGGTATGTACTAAGGTTCAAACGAGTACGTGCCCATCACAGGCGTTGTACGTATATTGTTTTGTTAGGTTGAATCCATTACTTATGTTAATTTTAAAATCTGATTGGATGGTTGTAATATGTTTTGAGTATTATATCAAGTTAGGATACTTTTTATACTTCGAATACCTTGTTGATTATCTTATTAAGAACGGAATTGGCGAGACATGGAGACATCATCACTTTTGGGATGTTAGTATTGTGATGCCTCTGTATCGTAATGGAATGGTTGAAGGATTTTGTTTGTTAGATATGGTATCAATGCTTGTGGATGGTTTTAGTTATGTTTCAAATGCATAATTATATTTACATTTTTTTGTACTGTAAAAAATATTTAAGAAGTTTTGTAAAAAAAAAAAAAAAAAAAGTTAAAAGAAGTAATAATGTCAAAGAAATTATAATTAAAATGGGAAAAAATAAAAAAATAAAATGAAGAAATATGATGTAGGCTAAAGTGAAAAGGATGAAAGGGCAGAGGGATGGATAAGAAGAAATAATAGATGGAAATAAATGAAAAGTGGGTTGGGTTCACGTGATAGATAAGTGAGATCGTAAAACAAACAACAAAATTCCAAAGCTACATCTAAACAAAGATCCTCCTTCGCTGCCCCCTCCTCTTCTTCTTCTTCTTCTTCTTCTTTTCTTTTTTTAATACACGTTAAACTGATTTTATTTTTTAAAACTTTATTTTTAGGTTGAATTTTTATAACGTATCAAACGTAACAAAATATTTAAATTAAAAGTAATAAAGTATTAAATTTAAATTGAAACATAAAAATATTTAAATTAAAACGAACAAAAACTTAAATTTATATTATTCATAAAAATCATAACTAAATTAAAATATATTAAATTAATGAAATATTTAGATGGAAAAGTGTAGATGATAAAAATATACAAATAGGTTAACTAATAAAATATAAAATACATCATTCTTTAATAAATAAATTGAATGCATAATTAATTATATTAAGTATATAAATAATTTTTAATAAATAAATAAAAATTTACTTTAAAAAATAAATAGGTATAAATGATGATGAGAATAATAATTTGTTAAATTAATATTTCGAATCAAAAATAAAAATTTAAGAAAAGAAACGAAAGTGAAATTAATTTAAATAGGATGGACCAAACTTGTAATTGAGAAAATGACAAAATCGTCATTTTTACAAAGTTTAAAAATAGATGGACCGTTTTCGCAAGTAAAAAAAATGATTTGAGAGACCACCATTGCAACTTTGAAAGTTGATGGACCATTTTTGTAATTTTGAATAAACCACATGTACCATTAATGTAATTTACTCTTTTAATTATAATGACGGTTTTATTGTTACGTGTGAATTATCTTGTGAAAATTAAAAAGACTTTTATTAAAAAATTGTTACCTTAAGAATATTAGAAAATAATTAAGCACTGTAGAAATTAAAAGAAATTGTTGACTGAACAAACAAACTGTCACGTTAATAATTTTATCATCCAATCCAATAATATTACTTTGATCGACTAGATTCAGAGAGTATGTTAACTTAAATAGAAAAAAAAAAATTGATATGCAACCGAATTAAAAAATATGACGAAGATTATTTTTTAACTTAATTAACCCTTTAAATAAAACCTTAATTTTTGTTTTTGTCTACAACCGGAAAAATGTGTATGTTTAAAACTACTTTTTTTTGTAAAAGAAGAAATTTTATTTGTTTCTCTACACTAAAACAGATAATATTTTAGATCTATAAAACAAACAAATATTTTCTTATACGTTATAGACTTCATTTATAAATTTGAAAATAAAACTTGAGGATGAAAACTAAAAATGATGGAAAAACTTACTTTTGAACATAACTTTCAAAATATATTGTTTTGTATGCTGAAAAACAATATTGCTAAATAGACGGAAGTCTGAAAAGACACCTAATTATACCAAATAGACACATCTATTAATAGCTTTTTTCTTTTATGACTAACTTATCTTAACATGAACACCTATGAATAAACACACACTTGCTTTAAATGGCAAGAAAAAACATAATTTTAAAGATTCTTAAACCCTAAGGGTGTCCTTTCAACATCACCCGGTATGTATACTTGACTCTATTCTAAAGGTTGACATGTGACTTGTGTAATGTGTCTCCCATAGGAAGGACTAGGGAGTTTGTATCGACAAAAAATGGATTTATATTTTTTAAGGTTAGAAGTGTGTGTAGGGATGGGTTCAATGGAGAACCTCTATGCATCGAAGAACATTGGAGAACCATAATATATCGCTAGAAAATCGTAATGCATCACGTGGAAGTCGATGCATCACGCAGGAATTTAATGCATCACGTGGAAATAATGATGTATCACGCGAGAACTGTGATACATGAAAAAGAAGTTAAAAACAACAGCAGCTATGATATGTCACGATCTTACGTCCATAGGGATAGGGATAGGGGCAGGTCCCTTGCTTCTTTTCTACAATCACTCCATCCAAACATATGACTACTTGTACCTTTCTAACAAAACATTGTACATACTATATATGGGTTTATTAATTTGATTATCATTAAAAGACTAGTTTATTACTCCTATAATATACAGATCTGTTTGAATAATAACATTTTTAATAGATTATAATTTTTAAAATAATTATAGAACTCAATAAACGATACAAACTATGAATATTATGAAGGAGACGAGACTCAATATTAATTTAAGCATTATAAATTATAGAATGAAAAAAATTATTAAAATAATTTAAAAACCTTCCAAATAATGAATAGAAAAATCATAGCATGATCCTTAGTTTTATTTATAATTAACGACAATACACAATTGAGATACAATAAATTTTAGCTTTATTAATAATTAATATTAACCATTTGAAATTAGAATTTTCATTTGCAAGTCTCGTATATTAACCATTGAAAAATGATTATATCAACTCAAGGTTGGTAATACAATACCTAAAACATAGTAACTATAAATGACTTGAAATTAATTATTTAAACAAAAAAAATTATAAAGTACACTTGTCAAATACAAGTTTCGCCAATTGACAGAGTAGTTAACTGTCAAATGTCATTCTAGGAACTCTTCTAATAGAATAGATAGAGGGTGAGGGTGGCGGATACATTTGACAGTTAACTACTCTGTCAATTGGCGAAGCTTGTATTTGACAAGTGTACTTTATAATTTTTTTGTTTAAATAATTAATTTCAAATCATTTATAGTTACTATGTTTTAGAAGAGTTCCTAGAATGACATTTGACTGTTAACTATTAGAAGAGTTCCTAGAATGACATTTCACAAAAACCCTCTTTTTTTTATTACTATTATTATTATGCGTCCCACTTAATTATTAAAATGTGTTTCATTTCCTTTAAAAATTAAAATGACCTCTGAACGTAATAACCGTTAGTTGGGGTTATTTTCTTTTAAATAATATTCATTTTTTAAAAAAAAATATTAGTTTAATCATTAATGTGCTCATAAATTTAATTTTTACTAAGAGAAATGACTGAAATTGTAAAACGTAAATTTAATATTATGTCTATAAAAAACGTGATAAAATTAAAAAGGAATATACAGAAAGAAAAATAGTAGTAAAATACCATGATTAAGAAAGTGTCAACAGTTACACATTTGTTTAAACATTTTGAATGATTATTGCTAATATTATATCCTTATTTTGATTTATCCATTTTAGAAAGTTGAAACGATTCAAATAAGAAAAACAGGAAGAAGTTTGCAATAAATGGTAATATTCAATGAAAACCCCACTCATTATCAGAAAAATTAAAAGCTTCTGTCCAGAGGGTGAGAATACAACCCACAAAAACCTCTTTAATATATGGTTTATTTGATTCTTTTCCTTCCCAGTTTTCTCAACCCAACCCGAACCCCAACCCGAAATATATCCCTTCTCATTTTACAGATCCTGTTTTTACTTTAATACCATTCCTATTTTAAGTCTCGAATTCATTTAACAATAATCAAGTTTTGTTTTACTCAGAGCTTTATCACAAAATATACTTTTTAAAAAGTTTTACCATAATACATTATCCAAAAACCAATCAATGACATGTATAATCTCCAGAATAAAGAGTCTACCTCTTAATGGAATCATTAAGAGGTCATTTTACCTTTGAATGACTTCTTAATGATTCCATTAAGAACTAAACAAACAACCCCTAAGACCATTAACCATCCGAATGGACGCTAATCAAACATGTTAAGAATAAACTCACATGGTAAGAAAGGATGCAAACACAATATGAGTAAAAAGAAGGAACATTTACGAATTTCAATCCAAGCCAACAATAGTCAGTCATGTAATCCGACGGATATAAATATCGTTACTTGAACAAACACAACCAAAAATATGGTGCAGAATTTAAACTCACAACAGTCTGAATATTAAATTTATTGTATTTTCCATTCCACACCCTAAAATTAAACAACATTTTAGACAGGGTGAAGGGCCAAAAAGAAATCACATGTTAAAAGTATTTGTATCATTGTTTCCTTTAGATTTCCATTACCTACATAACAGCGGACGAGCGCAGGTCTCACCATCTTCGTACCAATGACGTAAGCAACTGCATACAAATAACCAAACCTTGTTCAGTTACAAATCCTATCACACCCGTATTGCAGTGTCCTATTTTGCATCCCACCGTCATTTTTGTAGGAAAAAATCAAAACTTTAACTCATCATATAGTTGCAACATAAAAAATTTCAGTCACAGAAACATACATGTTGGCTGAAGGTTACAGCATACCTCAAACAGCTCAAATGGACTGCCACGCTTGTACATGTCATTCTTCTTGCCCGTATCATCAGCTAAAACGTTAGATACTAGTGCTCTCCACCCGATAAGCAACAAAGCGGTACTACCCATTGTAACTGCAATAAATCTGGTTGGAGGGATGTGGCCCACACTTGCAGCCCTTATAAATATTCCCAACTGAAATGAACAAGCAATAGTGAATATGGTATAGATTTGATCCACAGAAAGATGCACAAAAATGAAAAGACTAGTTTTGGAAAATCGCTAAACAGAACAACTGCATAAATTACCAATTGATTGGATGAAAGGCCAATAAACAGGAGGATAACTACAATCATGATGTACTGCATTGAAGATGTCATGGAAACTACTTGATCACAATTGAAATGTGAAGTAACCTAAATGTCGAAAATAAAGAAATGGCATTCAAAATATTTGGAAACATGATTACAGTTCTGCGGCTTATGTTTCTTGAAGAACTTTTAAATGAAAACTAATTCATATCATGGTCTTCAGCTTGTTTTTTTAATCGACGATCTACTTTGACTGACGTCCACATATGTAGTCGAGTGTAATCTCGGGCTACAAAGTTGATTGAGCAACTTGACTTCGAGCAAGAGCTCAACTTAGCCGAGTTGATGATTTATCGAATTCGAATAAAATAACGAGCCAAGCTTGAGCTTTTAAACTCGAGTTCTTATCAAGAATTTGAAGCCCCTCTCTTTCTGTGTGTGTGTGTATGACTATGCAAACGGGACGAGTTTCACTAAGCAACTCAAGCAATAGTTATATTAAGTCGAACTTTAATGAAGCACTAGTTCTCTATTAAATCAATTATTACATTTGAAGATATATTCAACCTTTTCAAGCCAAACTCGAACTTGCATCTTGAAATCTCATCGAGCTATTAAGTTTGAGCTCAAACCTAGCCTAAACCCTAAGTTAGTCAAGTTGAGCACGAGATTGTCTGTACTCATATGTAGTCCTATTGTAAATTCAACGATAGAGACATATACTTCCTTTTTGCCTTCAGCCTCCCAAATGATCAACTTCAATATGTGCACTAAAGAAGTGATAGCTTATCAAATATAAACCATGTTGCAAGGACACAGGACATGATAGTATGATACTAACGAAATATTGAAGGACTGGCCATATGGGGATTAAAACGGGGAAAGTGCAGGACTAATGCGTGTGCGTATGCAAGTTTAGCGTCTAGGTCAAACCAATAAAATAAATAAAATTATCATATAATCTACGGTTTATGTTGGAAAAAAAAAACAATGTACTTCTACATTTCTATTGATTTGGTACCTCTGGCGTTTTATGTTTTTATATCCCTAAAGTTATTTTTTATACTCACTTTTGTCCCTCTTCGTGGGACGATAGACCAGGGTGTTAAAAGTGTAAAAGTATCAAGTATGATGGATTTCTCCAATGATACAAACAATAAATACAATTATGCATCCACATTTCTGATAGTTTCATCCATCGACGCTTTCAAGGCAAAGGGACCAAAATGGAAATGACAATAATAGGTATATGAACTAAAATGAAAAAACAACAAACGAACCAAATCAATATGAGTGTTACGTTACGTTGATATTTTCAATACAAACCCTATAATCTAGAAAATTAGATATTTCAAAATAAATGTATTTGTATGTTACAGTGTTATCGTTCATTTACTCTTGCTTAGGCCACCCATATCAGTCTAAACAATCAAGAGAAATCACCTGCATAATTTCACATTCCTTTCTCTATCAAATGTAGCCTTCATTTGTAATTTTTCACCTCCTAAAAAAAGACTAATATTTCTCATATCGTATCCTTTATCAGTTTATCTCATATGGTCAAAAAGTGGCAAAGCCATACAGTGTTAGATCCCCATAACCTCCAATACAAGCATCTCACAAACGGTCACACCTGCTAGGTTAAGATTTCTTTTCTGGATTACTTAACTATTTTCAACAATTCAAAAACAAGTAGTATGCCAAAGAGACTTTTAATAAAGGTTTTCTACCTGATAACATCAAAACAAGGGTTTTGCAAAATTTAATAAAAGCAGTAAATAGCAAATAAGAAACTAAAGACATAAACTATATCCCCTTCTGGTCTAAATTCCTTGTTTATAGCAAACATAGGTACAAGATGAATTGATGGCAAGGTATTTAAATGGTTCAATGATTTGCATACATCCAAAGTCTTTGCCAGGATTCCAACATTTTACTTGTGAATTAGTAATAAGTTTATCGGTATAATACCAGCTCCATCATCAATGTGAAGAAAAAAACAGATAGAAAATGTCTGAACACAAAAACATCCCAAGCTAAGTCCAGTTTAGGGTTCAAAAAGAACAGATATAAAATGAATGAACAGAAAAACATTCATCAGCTAAGCCCTAGTCAAGTTTACATTTCAGAAAGGACATATATACATCCTACTACAGGGTTGTCCGCATTGAAAGTTAAAATGCCAATACAAACGCTCAACAGATTCAAATATCCCAACTTCTTTTTCTTTCAAGCATGAGTGACCAGTCGATTCTCTAATTAGGATATAGCAGTCAACCATCAAGAAATCATCAACAATTTAATCGGCTGTGGGTGGTAGTGGTAGTGGTACACAGAACATAGATCATCACATTGTTTTTATCTAGAAACTCGTCAACGTCTGGAACTAGGTATTTATCAAGAACAGTTATCTGTTTATTCAAGTTGATACAAATTATTTGTTGAAAGCTGAAGTCATATGTTGTCCGTCATGTGAAACAACATGTGGGGAACTAAAGTCATTTGGACTGACTGGGTACGTGAGTTAGGCTTAACTTGGACTAAAAATTCAATACATGGCCTTATACACATTTTGGGAGAAATACAGACTCTCACATCAGGTTTCATCATATCTTGGCATAAATTATTGAGAAACAAGCCCACAAGGAAGTGTTCTCACATGCATGATCATTGTTTCCCAAACTTATGTCACTATTCTTGGAAGGGTCCTATATTGAAGGGTTGCTAGTCTAGAAGTTGAATTTCCTAAAGTATACTCACTGCAAAGACAAAAAAATAAATCCTATGCATCCCTTCAAGGTAAATTGCTAAATGTTTTAATCATTCTAGATTTGTAACAAGCACAGCTGCTCCAACTAAAGTTTAATTTCAAGTAACAAGAAGGATCTAAGCTTGTCAGAATCTACTTGATATAACCACTGAATTTAATTAACAACAAACAAGAAAAAGAAGCAAACAGAATAGCTTACTGGAACACCCAAAGCCCAAGACTTGGCAGCAGCGGTAACAGCGTTGGTCTTACCATTCACCCCTCGTCCATCATCCCCATATCCACCAAGTAAATAAGCACTTAAAACCCATCCTGATCATAAAAGTCTATACTTGTTTTACCACCAAATTTTGATCAAGAATATTCATAGCTACTATCTACTACAGTAATAATTAGAACAAAAAGATAGCCATACCAGCAATAAAAGGGTCAGCAGTTCGCAAGGTTTCGACGTCAAAAACAGAGAAACCATGACTAAACCTTCCAATTGCGGAGAACAAAAGTATGGCCAACACATCTCCACCAGAAAGTAAAGCCACTTGACTGAATTAACAAACCAAACAAGTAAAAAAAAGTAATAAAAAATTTTCAACAACACGATTACATCATAATTCCATTAGAAAACATGAACCATAGAAATCAAAATATAAACCAAGCAAGAAATTTGATGTCTTGATATTTACACACAAACGAACTTACATATAAAGAATTAGGAGGAAAACGTGAATTACCCCCATTTCTTGAAACGGGAAGTGGTATCGGGTTTTTCAAATTGAATGACGCCTTCAAGAGGGACGTTGTCTTGGCCGACGACTGAGATGGGTTGTTGACCTTGAGAATCAGAGAAAGAAGTTGTGGGAGGTGTGGATTTGTTGGAGACGTCGGCATTAACGATAACAGTTCTGTGGTTGGATAGCGATGTAGTAGATAAGAATTTAGGGCGGCGATGGGAGAAAAGGGGAGGATTTGGATGTGTGAACTTGGGGGGATAGAGTGTTTGTGTGGATAAACCGGTGGCTGCTCCGGTAACTTGACTAGGCAGCAGATACATTGTTTTGGTTTCTCCGATGGACTTGTCGTCGGAATTTTCTCCAATTGATTTTCGACCCTACGTATCTCTTCTTGTCCTCCGCCTTATTTTTATTTTTACCAATAATACAAAATAAAATAATTTCCAAACAAATTTTCTTGAAGAGTTGGGCTATTCGAACATGGCCCAATAAAAAAGATCCCATCAACTTACGTATAACTAGGCAATTTTGGTCAAATGGGTCAAAAGGACCAGAAAGTTAAAATGACCCATGATAAAATCTTAGTTAGAAGTTAGAAAATTAAATTTAAAAAAATAAAATCTTAGAAAATGATAAATTAAACAACTAGGTTTTTGAAAAAAAAAATAGTATTATGTAAGAATTTAATGTATAGTTGTCGGTCTGTTTGGCTCGTTTGTTTGAATAGACCTGAATTTTATAACAAAAACACTGAACCTTAAGGGTGCGTTTAGTTACCGAAAATTTCCAAAATTTTCATCTCACTTTTCAACAAAAATGAAAACTTGTTTACTTTACAACAATTTCATAAATTTTCATCTCACTTTTAAAATAACACTTTTCATATTCTCCCTCTTACTTTTTTATAACCTACCCTATATTTCTTTATAATACTCTCTTTCTCTCTCTTACTTTTCTACCACCTAACCTATTTTTCTTATTTTATAATCACCTATCTTATTTTTTCTAAAACAAAAACTTCATCATCTAAACAAGTTTTCACTTTTCATAGAAACCCTTGTTTTTTTTATTAAAAACTATAAGTTGAAAACTGAAATTGAAAAATGACTAGTTTTCGTGAACTAAACGCAACCTAAATGTTTGGTAGTTTTTTGTAACTTGTAATTTTTTTAATGAGTTAAAAGCAAATAATATGCTCCTAAATCAAAAGATGTAGTTTTCGAAAGTAGTTTGAGGTTTTAATCAAATATAATATTATTTTTTTAATAGTTATAAACTATAATTCTTAATTAATATTAATGTCTATTTAATGTCATATAAACATATGAGCTATGACTGTATTTACCATACTCATATATAAAACCAAGATCTAGTTTGACTTATAGAATGAGATTTGATGAATTCATTCAGTATGATTAAACAATTAGCATATTTCATAATTGATACTCTTGTATAACTTTAAACATTATTTCATACATTAACCAATTAGCATATTACTATTATACTTTAAATTAGGATTTTTTTCAAAATTTAATTCAATAAACCAAATAATACTTAAGTACCATATCTTTGCTTTTGGAAATTTAAATAGAATACACAGCTAATTTTATCAAAGTATCTTCTAACACGAAATATTGTAATAGTAAAAAATGTATTGGGTAACTAAATAATTTAGAATACATGGGTAGAAGGAATTATTTAATGGTTAGTGGGTTGGATTTGGGTTTGGGTTTGGGTGCAGCCCATATTTCAAGTAATTAAGAATATAACATTAGCTTCTTGGAATTTGATTCAATAAATGGTCTAGCTTATATTCTATCAAGGCCTTTTTCCCGAGTTATTTACAAAATGATAGTGGTTTGAAAATTTATTTACCAAACCCTTGTAGTTTTAAATTTATTTACTAAATCATGGTACTTTTTTAAAATAATCATTTATTATTCTTTATCTCTCTTTATTTTTATCAACTTCTATGAGTCTATAGTACATAATTGGTCCCTAAAATAGTAAAATGATTTAATTTGATCACTTTTTTTAAATGTCAATTTCGTCATTTTTAATTCGTTCACTTTTGACCAATTTGTTTTATAGTACGTAAATATTTATATATTTAATCTTATATAATTGATCCCTAAAATTATTTAAAGCATTTTAATAATAATAATAATATATTATTATTTCTATATATTTTATCAAACTAAGTTATATATTTCGTGGAAACGTCAAAATTAGATATTTCGTTAATTTAGAAATAAATATAAACATATCAACTTCAAGAAATGAACAAGTAAAACGTTATATATTTCGTTAAGAGATTTAAAATATGTTATAACTTTTTATATATATACAACGTTAAAAAATTATACGTTATTATTAAAAAAAATATGTTTATAAATCTATGTTTATATCTAACGTTGTTTTTTATATATCTATAAAAAAAGTTCTCTTTATCATTTATAAATCAATTAAAAATTTATTTCTATATTTATGTAACTTTATTTTCTAAAACTTACTATATTTTTACGAATCTAGGCGTTAAAATTATATAAATCTAGACATCAACAAAATATATAAACTTAATGTATATTGATTTAACTACAAATGAAATCGTAACATAAAATATAATGAGACATACATACACTCGGGTAAACACACATACATTAAGTTAAATAAAAATATTTTAAAATTATATATTAACGAAATATATAACGTTTGAAATGTTTTAATTGAATTATTTTGTTAAGTTGGTACATTTAAATTTAATTCTTATTTTTAGCCAAAATATGAACTCCATGAAAAATACAATCGTTAGTTGAACTAAATATCCATAACAATATAAATATATAATAACAATAATAATATATTAAAATACGTAAATCATTTTAGGGAGCAATTATATATATATATATATATATATATATGTGTGTGTGTGTGTGTATGTATGTATGTGTGTGTGTAATTGTGAGCGTATTTTGTTTATGTATTTACATAAATTGCAACAAAGTGAAAATAATAATATTGGTCTAAAATGAAATGAAAGAAAAAATAAAATTGATATTTATCAAACTAAATCATTTTAGGGATCAATTGTTATTTAGGCCTTTTTAAAGTATAGAAGTTGAAAATACAAATTAAAGATGAAAAGAGAAAAAGAATAATAAATGGCCAATTTAAAAAATACCATCATTTGGTAAATAAATTTAAAAGTATAATTGTTTGGGAAATAAAATTTTAAACCACTATGCTTTTGCAAATAACTCCCTTTTTCCCCTCATTGTCATTTATTTATCCACTCTAGATTCTTCTTCCTATTTATTTTTGTTTTTGAACTTGTATTTTCTTTTCTTCTTTATTAGGATTGATATTGAAAAAATCTCACGGACTTTCATGTAATTATCGATTAAGTCACTGGACTTTTTTTTTTGAATATTTAAGTCTCTAAACAAAGTTTGTCTTATTTAAAACTATATATTTTTTAACTGCTACCTGCTTACCAGGTAAAACAAATTAGTTTCTTTTATAGTTTAATGTTTAAAAAAAAACCAACTTTCTTTTTCAATTTTCACGATTAAGTCACTGGACTTTCTTTTTTCTTGTTTAGATTACCGGTTAGTGACCTGTTAAACAGATCAATATATAAATTTGAATAAGACAAAATTTGTCTAGGGACCTAAACCCTCGGGAAAAAGTACAGTGACTAGTTCATAGGGTTTTTTCAATATTAACCATTTTATTGTCTTTAAAAGTTGTCACGTCATATCTTTACCTGAACCCTCGGGATTTTTAAGTCACTGGATTTTTAAGATTTAACTAATAAGGTAATATAACTATGATAATGAAAATAATAATAAATAAATAAATAAATACATAATTATTTTTTTAATACAAACCCTTTACACATCAAAAAACGATTTTTAATACAAAGATCACCTTCGATTGTTTCTATCTCTTTTTCTTTCCGTTATATGCTTCACACTCATTCCATCATCCTCTCTGTCTCAATCTTCTTATAATCTATTTCAGGGACGTTTATTCATATTATAAAATCAACTAAATATCTTTAAAATAAACATATATAATTGTAGTGATTCTTCCAACGTGATATCTAACGGTTTCAACCTATCCATTAATGACAGTTTCAATTGTCTTGTCTAGGAAACATAATACATTTTAGAGCGAGTATCAATGCAGAGATTGTTTAATATTTTATATTTATAATATATATATATATATATATATATATATATATATATATATATATATATATATATATATATATATATATATATATATATATATATATATATAGGGTTGAGATCACATAAGAACCATTCAATTCCGTGAGAACGCAAGAACCCTCCAAAATGCACAAAATTATACATCAAATGCATAAATTTTAAAATTAAATTTATAATTTAAAACCATTATTGGTTTTCAATATTAATAAATATCATAATCTAACATTAAAATTATCTTTAAAATTTAAATTCATCAAGTTTTACATTAAATGCACAAATTTTGTCAACTGCATGAATTCGTACATAAAGTAGACAAATTTAGCACGATATGCATAAATTTTTATATCAAAAGCATAGATTTATCAAATGTATAAATTTTAATATTAAATGCATAATTTTATACGTTTAATGCACAAATTTTAGAGAGGTTCTCACGGTAATGAGGGTTCTTACCGGAACCCAACCACACACACACAGATACACACACACACACACACACACACACACATATATATATATATATATATATATATATATATATATATATATATATAGAGGGAGGTTCAATTGAGAACTTTTATGCACCGAGGTACAAAAGTACCCATATCATCCATTAGATCAAAAAATTGTATGGATTAGATTAATGACAAAATGGTAAATAGTTGGACAATTTGATGCATCTTGTGCATTATAGAACCAAACAAGGAAGGGCATTTTGGGAAATGTGCATACCTTATTAAATTTAATATTTCAACAAATAATCAAATAATAAATGCTAAATAAATTCAATTGATACATTTCCAAATTTAACAAAAATTACACAAATTCAAAAAAAGATGATGGAGATCGATGCATTTCATCGTAATCGTGTTTATTTAGGCATCGTGTTCAAAAAAGATGCATTTAACAAAAAAAATACACAAATTCATTTATGCATCGTGTTCAACTTGTTTATCATTCATCTATGCATCGTGTTCGTCGTTCATATTCTTCATTCATCTATGCATCGTGTTCAACTTGTTCATCATTCATCTATGCATCGTCATTGTTCATCATCCATTTATGCATCATCATTTTTCGTTGTTCATCGTTCATCATCCATCTATGCATCGTCATTGTTCATCATCCATCTATGCATCATCATTATTAATCGTTCATCATCCATCTATGCATCGTGTTCTTCATAATCATCATCGGTTGCATCTCTTGTTCATGTTCATCATCATCGTTGTTCATCGTTAATCTTCGTCTTCAAATCATCATCACTAAGAAAAATCATGAAGAACACGATTAGAGAGAGAGAGAGAGAGAGAGAGAGAGAGAGAGAGAGAGAGAGAGAAATGAGGAGGAAAATGAGGAATGTAGTTAATATGAGATTTTAATTCAAAATGTAACTCCTAATTATCATTTAATGATTTTTAGAAATAAATTAATTATCATGTCTTTAGTTTTCCCTAAATGCCATTTGTGCACCCTTGGTAGATTATTTGATGCACAAAAGTTCCTCGAGGTTCCCGATGCATAAAAGTTCTCAATTGAACCTCTATATATATATATATATATATATATATATATATATATATATATACACACACACACACACATATATATATATATGTATATATACATATATGTATATATACATATATATGTATATATACATATATATCTATCTATATATATACATATACATATATATATAGATTCAAGATCAATGGGGTATCATATTAGACTGGGGTACCGGGGAACCATTTATAGCCAATCATTTATCATTAAAATATAATATAAATTTTGTTTAAAATTCTTTCCCACATTAATTAATGTTGGGGGTAAAAATGGTATTAAAAAATTTAAATTATAATCAAAGATTCTTTGTATCCCATGAAGATCTCCATTTTAATTAATAGCATTTATTACACTCATACTGAACAACTGCAATGATAACACTCCATAAACCACGATTGAACATGTTCAATACCGTCAATATTGGTTTATCATCAAAACGGATAAGACAAAAAACGCAATAAACTCCGACTGCAAATGTTCAATAACGTGTAAATGAAATTGAACATTCACGAACGGTTTGAAGAAAATAATAAATACTTTTATTTGACACATCCAGTTGAACATGTTCAGTTGTTCAATAAAACCCATTGTCGAATCCAATTGAATATGTGCACTAAAACCCATTGTCGAATCCGATTGAACATGTTCACTAAAACCCATTGTCAAATCCGATTGAACATGTTCATTAAAACTCATTTTGAAATTTATTATATATGTTATGGAAGTAAATCTCTATAATTAAGGAAATTATCATATTATTAGTTGTCATCTATTATTTAATATAAATCTAATTGACTATATTACCCTTTTTAACTTATAACCAAACATGGGTGGACTCCGGTTCCCCAGTCTAATATGGTACCCCATTGATCCCGACCCTATATATATATATATATATATATATATATATATATATATATATATATATATATATATATATGTGTGTGTGTGTGTGTGTGTGTGTGTGTGTGTGTGTGTTGTAAAAGAAATAATTTACACCAAATTCATCAAATAGTAATTAACTTTCATCTAGATCCATCAACTAGCCATTTAGAAATAAGTTAATAATACAATGACTTAATTTGTATATGATGAGTATAATGGCCTAAATAACAAAGTATGTTTTTATGTATTGATACGTACAAATATGACACAAAAATAATCAGCTTTCTATTTTTTTTTATTAAAAGGTTATAAAATTGGAATAATATTGAAACTTTTTTTTCCTGAATGACAATATATATAGACTTATAATGGTACATTTAACATCTGTGAAAATGCTGAAAATGGTTTATATGTCCAATAGACCCAATGAATTTTTAAAGAGAGTTTTTTATTCTCAAACAAAAAACCGGATAAGTGTTGAACTCGTGGAAGATCTTATCTCAAGCCTTCTGAATTCTGATATGCAAATAATATTTTGTTTGGTCATGTTCATATAACCCACCAAACAACAATAATAACACCCTTAAAAAGAGAATTCCATTTCTTCATTAAATCCGAAAACAACACTGTCGAATTAAAGGAAGCCGATGAGACCAGTTAATGTGTTACTGAATTTTGTAACATGTGACTTTTCATTTCTTAGGTTATGATGATATAATGTAGTAACAACTTCAATTATTAAGCGGTATCATTTGTCAATGATTTATCTTTTGATAATACCATCATGCATGCATCGTCATGTTAACCAAATTTAATTATAATCATAACTCGTAAGTTAACACAATTTTTTTTTAAACGGAAAACTATCCTATTCCTACTCTTAAACTACTCCTTTACCCCAAGACTTATTTTCTCCACATAATTTCAACTTGCCTCCGACGGGAGTCGAATCCGTGACCTCTCACTTACATATCCAACCTCTTACCAAATGTGGCTAAATCTCATTAGTTAACACAAATGAATAAATATCTTCTTATTAATTCTTCTATACATTTTCCTGCCCGATATATTCCAACAATCCGAAAATTGTATAAACCAATTCATTTTTAAACCAAACTGAAAATCAATTCATTTTTAAGCCAAACTAAAAATCGTATGAATCTATAGTAGGCATTACTCAGAAACGTTGAAGAAATGAAGGTTGAAGCGGGAAGCGTGGCTGAAGGGATGAAAGGGATTAGGGGTTTTTCAAATGTTTCGTCTGTATTTGCTTGGGCATTTCTAAAAATCTATTGAGTTGATTGTTTATTCATGTTTTTATATATTCTGTTAGGCCTTTTTAAAAAAAAAAAAAAAGTATGATTAAAACTTAGTGATATTTTAATAATTTTGAGTAATAAAAACAACAAATAAATAAGATATGTATATAATAAATTTATAAATTTTTATACATATGTACCTTAGTATTTTAAAATTTTATAATGTCAAGTGACACACGTACTTTTTAGCTAGGTCCGCCCCTGCGCATTGGATGGTGTTGCCCGGTTCACTTTAATTATCGAACATTGACCAAGTGTTCGTCAACATCTACTGTACGTACCATGATAAGATTTCTTTTTCTTCCCATTAAATGATAAATATATCCACACCTCCAAATTTCAAAACCTCATTTACTCTTGAACAACCATAAAATTATTAATTGAATTTGATAGCATTAAATACTCAACTCTACCACAATCGATCATTATCTATCACTTGTGCTTCTATTTGTATTTTTCCATCCATCAAGATGGAACACATAACACGATCTAGACGTACTCTAGAGGGAGCTAAGGACCCTGAAAAAAAAAAAAAATTAAACCCACTCACGAACGACAATGAAAAAACTCACTTAAACGTTGAAACCTGACTTTGATACCATTTGTAACAGCCCAAGCACACTGAGACAAGATATATTCCGCTTTGGTCACCCTTACACGGTGTCTCACGGTTTTGTTTTCACTCCAAAATGCGTCATGTTGAGAGGGAATTACCTCTCTCTTATAAAGGTCTCTTAGTTTCTCTCGTCCACCAAGGTGTCATGTGACTTGGGCTGTTACTATATTTAGGATTTGAGATCCATAACTTTTTGTTTCAGTTATATATTTTTGTTTTCTGTTTATTCTTAGTCTACTACTATAGCTAGTGATAATATGATACAATACATGAATTTTTCTTTGGCGGAATACTTTTACTCATTTATTATTGAATGTTTATAATACTTTACGGTGTTTATATTTAAAATTTAAAAGTATTATATGGTTTTGTTTGAGACACAATTACTTTTTATATGATAATAGGTATATAAATTTGTATTTTGTATATTTGAATTTATTTTTATAATTTAATGTTTCATTAATAAAAATTGAATTTTTGATAATCCAAAATTCGGATTATCCGAAAATCATATACGAATCCAGATATTTAAATTCATGTATCCGATTTTCAGATAATCTAAAAATTGGGTAATCCGAAAATTAACACCCCCTACTTAAGTTAACACTATTCTTGATGAAAATCGTGTAACCCTAAATGGAAGATGCATGGAGCTTAATTGGCTTGGAGTGGGAAGAATTCGTGTTCCTAAGTATAATTAACGATATTTAATAATAATAATATAATTACTAGCAATCTAAAAGCTAAAAAGTGTGCAAAAACCCTAGTTATATTAATATGGAATCTATGATTTGATATTATTAGGTGATAGTTTTAAACTCATTTTTCAATCTGTAACTCACACATTTGTTTATAAACTATATATAAAATTGTATGATGGATCTTATCAATTGCCAGATTTTCATTATTCTAGTCTTTTAAAAGTGTGGTTAGGAATTACTTTTTGTTGTCAATATTTTATTTGTAGGTTTCCTTTAAATTCAAATCTTAAATTGTACTCAATGTTGCATCATGTCTCATGACAAGGCAAAGTGTGTGCCTTTTTCAAACACCTTTAGTTTTTTTTTTTTAACTTAAATTTATGATGTTTGCTTTTTTTTTTTTCTTTTTTGAGTATGCTTACTTGATTTTATCTACCGTATATATACGGTCCCAAACTTCAAATACATCAAAATTAGACGCATAACACAAGTGGTTTTTGTAATCGGCTAAACTAATCAAGGGTGGAGCCACATGGAGAGAAGCGGGGGCAAAGACCATCAACGAATTGTGTAAATTTGACGAATTTTAGTCTATGTGTTCCGAAAAAGTAAGACGACAAATATTTTATACAACATCATGCCTCTAACGGAAAACATTTCTGGATCCGCCACTTTGCTTATGCATATGCAAAATGAAAATCAATACAACCAATTTATTGTGCTTAAAAAAACTTGAAAATTTGGTAGTTTATTTACATGGGGGAACCAATTTGAAAATTTTTTTACGTCCATGCGGATTTAACTTAAATAAATAGTTTGATGTTGTTCCAGAATTCAGTGATTGAATTGTTTTGTCATGTACGTATGTATGTATACGTTGTAGAAATTTAAGGGGAAAGAAAGAAAAAAATAATTAATTAAAAATTAAAAAAAAAAATAATATATATATATATATATATATATATATATATATATATATATATATATATATATATATATGTGGTTTGATGTTTGTATTGTCAATAGAAATAGAAAAAGAAGGGTCTAGTCAAAGTAAAAAGAAAAGAAAGTTACAACAACAACCTTTATTACCTTAACCTTAATACAAACAAACAAACAAAGATGAATACCTTTTGGACTTACTTGTATGAATAGTTTGGTCGCATTAGCTGTTCTAATAAACAAAGACCAAACTTTTCCTTCTTTTCTTTTTTTTTTTTTTTTTCTTTTTTCACTTTTTAGTTTTACCCCAACTCGTGTCTCCGTTATTTAATAATATCATCATATGTATACTTTTTTGTTTAAACTCAAAGCTTCATCATTAATTATCAATTATTAATTTCGGGGTAGGTGATTGTCCCCTTAAAGTAAAGTTTGTTTGCACAATCTTTAAACTCAAAGCTTCATCATTAATTATCAATATATGGTTTTTTATTTCAATTTAATCTTTTATGGACTAAGGAGTTGAAGTTTTTGTTTGCACAATCTTTGGACTTTGGTTTGGTTGATATATCTGCAATTTACTGGTTGAATTATTTACAAATTTTTGGATGAATTATTTCAAAATTTGTTTGGTTGTTTAATTTTTTGATATAAATCGATTGTATGCTTGGTTTCTTTGCAAAATATTGTGTTGCTTGAGTTATTAAAATGGCTATGCGAATTAAAATGCATAAACTAATAGGATTCAAATGGTTTATGGTTTCGTGATTTAATTCATAGAACGTCATTAAACTGCTTTTGCTTTGGGTTTTGTACATTATGAGGGGTTTCATCTTGGTGACATCTTTCTATACTTACCATTAGCGTGATTGAAATCATTCAATATGATTGGGAATTGTTAGATATTAATTTTAACCTTAATAAATAAGTTTGAAGAGTTTTCCTGCCACATAATGAAACTCAGGTGAGTTTATAAGGGATAAAGTCACTTGATTGTGGGAGGTGCATATTGGAGCTCGTGCTATAGTTTTTGGCTTTTTTGCGAACTTAACAATTGTTTTCTTTATACTAGTCCTTTTCTCCAAAAACGTAACATTATGTTGTATTTATCGAGTTTTTCCACTCTCTTCAACCTTCAGTTTTTATTACACAACAACGGTAATGGACGCTTCATATACACATATCAACAATTAGAGAAAAGATTGAAATGTATTTCGTTGATTTGAAAAGAAAGATTACAATACAATTTATGGAAGGATAACTACCTAACTAAGTGACTTATAACCTAATGTAAACTAACTAACTATCTTCACTCTTTAATTAATACAATATGAATCCCATAAATAAATTTCTTATGCTAAAAACACCGTCCTCGTGCTGCATGAAATCATGGAGGTTGACATTTGTGAAGCTCGTAGGGGATCGAGAGGCGTAAATACTTAGAGCGAACGGAGTACTCACCCCGCCCACCAGCGGCCTTGCCACCTAGGACAGACCCCGGCGGCTACACCGCCAACCCCCCCTCCCCACGGCGGCCCCGCGCTTCGGCTTCCTCTCCCCGGCTTCCCCTCCCCGCTCCACCCCGCCTTCTCCCTTCTTCTTCCCCCTTCTTTTCGTTTTTTTTTTTGTAGAAACCCTTTTTATTCTTTTTTTTTTTTGTAAACTATCAAAACAAACACTGTGTGTGTGTATATATATATATATATAATTTTACTTTTATAATTTTATAATTTTATTTTTTGTTTCTTATTATAGTTTCGTAATTGTTGTTTCGTTCATAGAGTTTCGTATTTTACTTTCGTAACCAGGAAACACACAATAACCTTCAATCAGATCTCGTGAAACATATTGCATTTACCCAAATACCAAATTTAGACGGCTGGTTTGTATTTTTTTAATGTTCATTCGTAATTTTAGTTTTTATTTATTGTTTATGTATTTTTTTTATTTTAATTGGGTAATTTTTAATGTTTAGTTTATGTAATAGTTTTTAAATATTTATGAAATTAATTATTTTAGTTCTAATATTTGTTTTGTTAGTTAAAATGAATTTATTTTAAAAAAATTAAGAAAGATGGAAAGGTATAGAAAGATGGATATTTCCAAGTTAGAAAGGTGGAGAAATGTGGGAAAAGGTGAAGAGAGAAAAGCTGATGTGGCGCTGACGTGTACAGAAAGGTGGTTTTCGGGAAGGTAACCACTCCCTCCACTCTTAGAGTGAAGGGTATGGGTATCTTTCCCATACTCACCTTTCCGTATACCTCAGCGCCACATCAGCTTTTCTCTTTCCACCTTTTCTCATTTTTCTCCATCTTTCTAAGTTGGAAATACCCATCTTTCTATACATTTCAATCTTTCTTAATTTTTTTTAAAAAAATTCATCTTAATTAACAAAACAATTATTAAAACTAAAATAATTAATTTCATAGATATTTTCGTGTGGCCGAATGAAAATACGAAATTGTACGAACGAAACAATAATTACGAAACTAAAAATAAAAAGACACAAACATTTACGAAACTGAAATAAACAATACAAACATTTACGAAACTATAATAAGAAACAACAATAAAAATTAAAAAATTAAAATTATATATATCTGTGTGTGTGTGTGTCTATATATATATATATATATATATATATATATCTGTGTGTGTGTGTGTGTGTGTGTGTTGTGTGTGTGTGTTGTTTGAAAGCAAAAACAAAAAAAAAAAAAAAAAGAAAGAAAAGAAAGAAAGAAGGGGGTGAAAGAAGCGAGGTCACGCGGGGAAGGGAATCCGGGCGGGGCTGGTTTTGCGCGGGGCCGGCCACCGGGGGTGGTGTTCCCGGCGGATCCTGCGTGATGTGGCAAAGCCGCTTGGGCGCGGCTAGACCATACCGTTCACCCTTAAAGGACAGAATGGTTTTCGTGCATCGGTTGAATTCTTGCTACGATTTCCCACGAAAATCCGAAGTATGATTTATGGTTAAAGCATTTATGTCTTTAACTTCATTATAGGACACGTACTCGAATAGGAGTAGGATCCTGGTAATTTTTCCAACAAGCAAAATTAAATTTATTAAGCAAAAAATAAGTTGTCATGTTAACCATAGACCACTTGATCAATAGGGTTTTTTATTAATCGTACCACAAATCAGGATGTTTGTGTTTAAATCACCGACAATGTTTTTTTCCTTTCGATCCATGTCACGTTTAAGTTTATTATCTGGAATCTTTGATATGTGAATTTGCATTCTTGATTTAAGATCACATTCGATTTGATTTTGCGTTCCTAATCGAATTCTCATAAAATCTGGGTTGGTTGCGTACCTTGTATTTCCAAGTCATACCTAAACATTTGTAATGATGTTTTTGGCGACGAGGGTTGATAATTGTTAATGGATGTGACTTTATATGTTTATAATAATATATAAAAACTAAATTAAGTAGTTGCATAGTTGAATTAACAACGAAATTATTAAACCATCAAATATACAATAATCAAATCAACAACTACATTATTACAAATAACTAAACACATAATATATTAGTAAGCAATATTTGTAAGTATTACATTTTATGGAGAAAAAAATATCCAGACCATATTAATACATTTGACAAAAAACAAGTAAATAAAAAGTATTCCCATCTTTCTATGTTTGTGGCCAAATCAACACTACATTGGATTTTGTTTCTCTATTACCTCAGTCTTTTTAACCCCGTAAAATCATTGTATACTCGTATTGCTATTTTAGTACCATATAAATTTAAAAAGCTAGAAAGATATATAGATGGAAACAGAGTACTCATCTTGTACTGGATGAAGACTTCATCTGGGTATCTTTTCAAAACGACGGATACTAGTGTTCCCTTTCGATCCCGATGTGTTTAGGATCGAAATACATGTGTACGGTTCTATGGGGCACCTGTATGCATTGTACACTTTGGGAACCTGTATGCACCGTCAGATCTTGAATTTTAATGGTTCAGATTGTAGTGGCAAAAGGGTAATTAACTTAAAATGGGTGCACAGGTGCATAACTTCTCGCGCGCGGAATGGCAAAATCGGAAGATGCTTTAATTCAGAAAATATTCAACCCGAATTTAAACAAACATGATGCATTTTCATCCAATTTATTGGATTCGTCTTCAAACACGATGCATATTCATCCAATTCAATTTCAAACATGATGCATTTCGACCATATTCATCCTCGTCTTTGTTCCATCATTATGCATCACCAAAATCGTGATGCATTTCGGTCATCTTCATCCTCATTTTTGTTCCATCATTATGCATCACCAAAATCGTGATGCATTTCGACATTTAAACGTGGATTTATGGGAAGGTGGTTGATCATTTTATTTATAAATGATAAATATTAAATTAAATTTTATAATTTAACAATATATTATTAAGCAATCCCAAAATGTCATTAATGCACCCTTTGTAAACAAGCAATGCATTTTTGGTTCCCGATGCATATGGTGCCCCATAGAACCTCAATCTATACATATATACCTTTTAAATTATTAATTATACATTTTTTAGTGATTATTGATATTAACGAGTCACATATCATTAACTAAAATTAGAGTAAAATTAAGGAACTTAAGAAGCTATATTTTTTTGAACAGGAAAATATTTTGCTCCTACTTGTAAACTACTTCTTTTTACTCTAAGACTTACTTTCTCCACCTAAATTTCAAATTGACTCCAACGAAAGTTGAACCTGCGATCTCTGACTTACATAATACCTCTCTTTCCAAATGGGCTAAAACCATTGGTACTTAAGAAGCTGTATGATAGTTAAGATTACAAGGAGAGGATATGTGTAGCTAAAAATATCCATCCAATATACATAGAGGTTTGTTTTTGATTTGTCGTGATATGTAGTAATGTAGGATTGTAGGGGTTGATGCAAGTAGACTGACTGTGTGTACGAACATTATGAGCTAATTCCACAGTGTGTAGGACCCACTCACCTCGTGTCGGCTCGTAGGAGGCCAAGTACCATATTTCTTTGCTCCCTATAATTCCTCCCTCGACTATTTAAAACCTTTTTTCTCCTCTTTTTCCTAAAATATACATATATCATAAATTATCTTTAGAAATGTATCCAGAAAAGAAATTATATATCATCGGCGATCTTGTGAAATGATATTAGGTAATTTGAATTTATTATAATAATTTATAATATAAATACTAACAAATACATAACTAATATATCACGTCTCGACACTTATTTAATTAGTCGCATATCGAAAGTGAAGACTTTTTTTTTTGTTTACATGTCATTTATTAATATTTAATCCAAATCCAAATTAAATCCAACCGATTATAATCTAATAATTAATTAATATAAAAATATAATAAACTTAATTTTTTTATGAAAATTTATTTTTAAAATTTTTTTTAGTTCAACCCATAAAATACATGATACATAATCTAGTTTCTAACACCAATTTCATAAGCATAATCTTTTGATAAAATCATGACTGTAATCGAGTTTTTATTCTTTGAGTTTCATTGAAATAATTTTACTATTACTTATACTAAAATTTAATGTTAAAGTAAATAACAAATATTTCTGCATAAAATAATGAATTTGGTTCTTCTTTTTAAAATTTGTATAAAGTGTTTTTAAAACATTATTCACTTATAATTTTGGTTCTTAGACGTTAGCTTTAACAACTCATCTGGTAGCTTTTATAAAATTATTATTTAATCCTTTTTTACATTACAATGTCAATGCATGATTATTATAATTAACAATTAATAACAATATTATCAAATGATGATGATGATTGTCGTGTTTGTTTTTATTGTTGTTATACGTACACATCAAACTCCTCATTTCCTTCTACGAGCCTAATATCCAATTGTAGCATCATAATCGTCGTCTTCGTGAGCGATAACACAACCTTCACCGTCATGACCACCATCCATCCTACAGGCTCTCCGGTCCCCACCATGGCTACCACCATCCATTCCAGTAAGGTAGCTACAAAAACAACAAAGGTTAGCGTGTTCATCAATTAATGTAGTTACGTGTATCTACATCTCTAATTAATCTTTGCTCCCTCTTTTGTGTGTATATATGTGTGATTTGACAAAGGGTTCTCGCAAATTGTTCTTACTCATGTGTGTGCTATGCCTTTCGATCTTTTTAGGCTTTTTTTCATGATTGTGCGTAATACTTGATTTTGAATATTTACGTACTATCTATATCTATCTATTCTATTATATGAGTAACTAGATGTCACATGGCATCTCGATAGAGCGCCAATTGGCTTAACATGTGATTGTCACGTGTACCTAACAATTTCCTATTAATTTGCTTCTAGAATTTGTTTTTTTTCCAATCTATCTATAATAAATAATTTAAATAATATCTAATAAAATCTAAATCTTATCTAATATAAAACTCAAATTTGAATCTGAATGATAAATTTTCTTTTTATATATTTATATTTATATTTATTGTATTATATAAATAGATATCATAAATTTGATAAAATATATTTAAAAATTATCCTACAAGATTAATGAAATTAAATTTTTAAATGTATACACATGTATACATGGGTTTATGAACTAGTGTATTAATAAAACAAAACAATTCGTGACACGTGTCACTTTCTCAGCTCTCCTAATTTTTGTTTTCCCGCTCATTTTGACTAAAACCTTTTCAATTAATTTACATAATTGATTTTAAAAAACTAATTGATTTTAAATAAACTAAAAGATTACGAATATAATTAGTGATTTAAATACTTCCTAATTTAACCTCTAATTTACCTAAAATGTTTTATCAAAAATTATATAATTAATTTGTAAAACAATTTTTTTTTCAAACTTTAAATTAAATGTTACATGTTTTAATCCTAATCATAATTTATAATTTGTAAATATAATAAGGGTTTATTATGAAAAAAACCAACATGTTTTCATGTTTTTTAGCGTTTTCGTCCCTCCATGTTATTTTTTACATAAAAGTCCTCAAGTTAATTTTTTAGTTTTGGTTTAGTGAAATTTGGACATTAGAACCTGGTTTTTCAGTTTTTAAAAACCTGGTTCACAATTTATAACGACGATCTAATGTCCAAATTTCACTGAACCAAAAAGCAATAAATAACTTGAGGTTTTTTATGGAAAAAAATAGCAATGAGGGACGAAAACGTAAAAACATGTTAATTTTTTTTATAATAAACCCTAATAATAAATGAATAACTTTACTTATTACACATGGGATATCATATTCTAGAATAACAAATAATATCTGAATCATATTTTTCTAAATTTACATATAATATAATAAGATTTAAAATCAATTCAAACCAAATATTCATATTTAAATAATTGATAACTACAACATAATAGAAAATTTAAAGATGATAAAAAAACATATTATTATTCATATATATTTAGAATTCTAAAAAAAATTATAGTTTATGTCAAATAATAATATAATTCTTATATTTTTATAATAAAATCAATATTTTTATGTTTTAGTTCTTAGCTTGTAGTATGTATTTAATATAAACAACTATATATTAAAACATCCACGTAATACGCGGGTAATAAACTAGTTATTATATATATATGATTATTGACGATAAGGGGTAGAGACAAAGAATCTCATATCAATGTTTACTACCATAAAATAGTTAAAATTTTGGAGAAATACAAAATCCTAAACTATAGTTTATCTTTATTACACATTTAAGTATGTTAAGAAAATTCAATTTACTAATAATAATAAATTATAAATTCTGTAATTATAAATATATAAATGAAAGAAACTTTTCACTGTTCTAAATGCGTAAAAATAATAAGTCAAATATTTAAAAATAGCCCACACTTAAAACTATAGGGTGCGATTAGTTACCGAAAATTTTCAAAATTTTCATCTCACTTTTCATAAAAAACAAAAACATGTTTACTTAACAACAATTTCATAAATTTTCATTTCACTTTTCAAAATACCACTTTTCATATTCTCTCTCTTACTTTTTTAATTATCTACCCTATATTTTTTAGGGTTAATTACATCAAAAGGTAATCTCTTGTCACTATTTTTTCAATTTAGGTAACATACTAAATTTTTTTCTATTTGAGGTAACATACTTTCAAATCAAGTCAATAAAGGTAACCATATCAGATTGAAAGGTAAATTTTACTGACATGAAAGTTTCTGTATCCGTTCATCAGTTTTTTTAATTTCTAATATTGCTTAATTATTTTTAAATTTGCTCAAAATAACAAGGTATTAACAAAAAGTACTTTTAAATCGCACAAAAATATTGCACATCATATAATAATTAAACTGTCATTTCTGTAAAAAAAAATGCTGAGTGGACAAAGAAACTGTTACGTCAGTTATTTTTACTTTTCAATCCCATATGGTTACCTTGATTGACTTGATTGGAAAGTATGTTACCTTAAGTAAAAGAAAAATTAGTATGTTACCCAAATTAAAAAAACTGTGACAGTATGTTACCTTTTGATGCAATTAACCCTTTTTTTATAATACTCTATTTCTCTCTATTTCTCTCTCTTACTTTTCTATCACCTGTCATATTTTTTTTATTATTTTATAATCACACATCTTATTTTTCTTAAAACTAAAACTTCATCATCTAAACAAATTTTCACTTTTTATAAAAACCCTTATTTTTTACTAAAACTATAACTTGAAAACTGAAATTGAAAAATGACTAGTTTTCGTTAACTAAACGCAACCATAGAGATTTAGACCAATTAAAAAATGAGTTATTGTCGAAACAATCCTTTGAACTAGGTGTGTAATCGAGCCGAGCCGAGCCGAATATCATCAAGCTCGAGCTCGAACTCGACAATAAAACTCGACTCGAGCTCGATCAAGCCTTAACTTTGACTTTTGAGACTCGAGCTGAACTCGATAAACTACTTGATAGTATCGAGCTTAGCTCGGCTTGACTCGATTAATTTTGGGATAAAAGAAATCGAAATATAACTACAAAATATCTAATCTAATTTTATCCCAACAAGAAGTAAGAATGATAAAAATATAAGAATGCAATTTTAAGTTTAAAATTAAATAGTTTGATTTATGTAATAGTGATAAAAATATAATATTACAAAGTTGAAGGGTAAAAATGTAAGCATGTAAACTTAGGCTTGCGAGCCTATCGAGTAGGCTATTTTAATACTCAAGCTCGATTCGATTACTACTCGAATAGTTCGAGCTCGGCTCGATTAACTGCGAGTTCAACATAGAATCTTTATTTGATGTAGAATTAATATGTAATAAAGTGAAAATATTTACGTAATACATAAGTTAGAAAATTAATTTATAATAAAGAAAAACATTAATTTTTTAAACAAGAATAATAATTATAAAAGAATAAAAGGTTTAAAATTTAAAGATAATGTTAAGTGGCTTAAAGAAAAAAGAAAAAGTATGAACTTTGCAAGCGGATACCAGTATACCACAGATCTCAACCAGTGATTTATCAAGTTTTGAATAAAATTTTGGTGGTTTTTGGGATTGGAAAGCAGTGGTTAAATTAACAAATTTCTTGCTTATTAACCGTTAAATAATTGCAAATTTTAATTGATTATGTCTGCCTATTTTCATCCGACCGATTAAGCCTACGTGTACAAGTAAATTACATATTTTTACGTAAGTACCTAAGATTGTTTTTTATTGGTTAAAGAATTTTTGTACACGTACTCTTTCTGTCTTATATGAATATAATTATAAAATTGAACTGTGAAAAAAAAGGAATAATTACAAAAATAGACATTTCTCATATTT
The DNA here is from genome assembly GCA_020465985.1 of Centrapalus pauciflorus. Classification (NCBI taxonomy): domain Eukaryota; kingdom Viridiplantae; phylum Streptophyta; class Magnoliopsida; order Asterales; family Asteraceae; genus Centrapalus; species Centrapalus pauciflorus. Next base: position 204,343 of record JAANYP010005158.1, read on the forward strand.
TTATCTAATTTTTAGCCACTTTTTATACATTTTACCAAAATAGTCACACTTTACGTTACCACATTTACGTGATAGCCACAATTTACGTGACTTGTACTTTTTTTCATTTTTTAATGCATTACGTTACAAAAGGTGTTTGGTCACGTAAATTGTTGTACTTCACGTGACCACTTTAAAAAATATGTCTCTTCCCAAAAAAATGTGATGATTACTAATAAATAAAAAAAACTTTTTTAACCTTCCATTAGTTACCGTCACTTATAAGCAAAATTACCATTTCGTGATTGTCACGAAAGAAAGTATTCTCCGGCAATCCTCTTCTCCGGCGAGCCTTTGTTCTCCGTCGCTTTACCCTGTTTTCCGACGAAACCATATAGTCCAAGAACTTGAAACGCCACCATCAAAACCCTTTTCTTCGGCGCCTCAAAACCCTTTGAAACGCAACCATCAAAACCCTCTTCTCCGTATCGTTACCTTCTTTACCCTCTTCTCCGGCGAGCCCTGTTCTCCGGCTTTCTCCATCAATCGAGTCCATCGATTCCATTCCTAAAACCCTAACGAACTTCAAACGCAACCATCAAAACCCTAACGAACTTCAAACGCAACCTTCGCCTTCGTCTGCTTCGCCGGTGATGCCTGTCTGATCGTTCGTCTGTTTCCCGATGGAGTAAAAGGAAAAGAAGGGTTTATCTAGGAAGGTAAATTTTTTGGGTATGTAAAATATAAATGGTGTATTTACCTTGACAAGACATCCCACCAAATATTTATGGGGAAGGAGCAAAAATTTAAAGTGGTCACGTAAAGTACAACAATTTACGTGACCAAACATCTTTTGTAACGTAATGCATTAAAAATGAAAAAAAAAGTACAAGTCACGTAAATTGTGGCTATCACGTAAATGTGGTAACGTAAAGTGTGGCTATTTTGGTAAAATGCATAAAAAGTGACTAAAAAGCGAATAAAGATATGAGAAATGATTATTTTTGTAATTATTCCGAAAAAGAAACCCATATGATTACTTATTTAGAAAACAAAAGGTTATTTCATAAAACCATTATTTCTTCAAAACATTATTTCTTAAATTTATGGGTTAAGTTGTCTTTATTTGTTAAAATGTATAAATTTTTTGGTCTTATATAAACACTATTTTTGGTCGGCCTAATGACCAAAAATAGTTATAAATTTTGTCATTTTTATAATTAATAGTAACATTATTTATTTTTTATTATCAATAACATTGACTTTTATATATTTTATCGTTTATAGTAACAACTTTTTATTTTTCTATCAATAATAGTAATTGGTGACAGAAAACTTGTTTAGCAGGTCATCAACAACTTTTCAGTTATCAAAAATAGTAACAACTTTTTATTTTTTTTTATCAATACAGTAACATATCAACTTAAACCCAAATTTTTTATTTTTTAAGTTTTTCTAAGACTACATAAAGACCAAAATAAACCCAATTATGTTCAAATTTTGTTGTGAAATTTTATAATATAATTTTAGTTTTTAATTTCATTTATTATTTATTTATTTAAAGTTTATTTAATTACATTATTACTATCTTTAGTGACTATTTTTTTAATTTCATTAAATTTAATTTATTTACAATTATTATTTTCTCATGACCTTATAAATTTTTAATATACATTTTGAATATTCATTTACGATTTGATAAATTTGGATTATATAATATGAACAAAAAACAATATGAATCATTTCAATTTTCACTTACTCCATACGAAAACACTATGAACCATTCTCTTTTTAGTTTTTTCGAACAAAATAATAGGAACAATTTAGTTTTTTCAATCTAAATGGGTTGTAGTATGTTTTTATTTTATTAAAAAACTAAAAATCAAAATAGGTTGCTATAATTTATATTGGGAAAAACTATAAACCGCAATTACTAAGAGTTTTTTTTTGTTAAAATCTAAAAAAATGAATGTGTTGCAATTTTTAGTTATCAAAAATCGTAAAATCAGAGTTGGTCATAATTTTTTTGTTAAAAAATTCTAAAAAATGAATGGGTCATAGTTTTTATCATTTAGGAAACCTAAAAACTTTAATCGATCAAATATTATCTAACCGTAAATATTCAGAATATATATTAAAAAATTTATAAAGTTACGAAAAATAAAAATTATAAATAAATATATTTGATGAACTTAAGAAATTAGTTACTAAAGTTAGCAATAATATAATTATGTAAACTTTTTAATAAATAAATAATAATATAAAAAAATTATTATAAAATTTTACAACAAAATTTGAACATAAATTTAGTTTATTTTAGTGTTTATTAAATCTTAGAAGACTTAAAATATAAACTAAAACTTACATTTTAATTTGATATGTTACTATATTGATAAAAATATATAAAAAATGTTACTATTTTTTATAACTGAAAAGTTGGTGACCTGCTAAACAGGTTTGCAGATCACCACACACTATTATTGATAGAAAAATAAAAAGTTTTTACTATAAAAGATAAAAATTACAAAATTCAATGCTATTAATGATAAAAAAAATAAATAATATTATTATTAATAATAAAAATAATAATATTTTATTATTATCGGTGATTTGTCCTTTTTGGTACTTAAAAAGTTGAAAAATTGAAGGAAGTAAATAAGAGAGAGATATGGATGGACGGATGGGTATGGCGTGTGCGGTGTATGGGTGAGGATAATGCAATTGTAATTGTAATTGAGATGTGGGTGAGAGTGGGACAAATGGTGGCGCAAATTGCCGATGACACGTCCACATCAATCGCTCTCCCTTTCTCCCTTTTCATTTTGCTTCTTTTTTTTTTTTTTTTTCTTTCCTCCCTATTTTATTTCCTCTCACACATACATTGAATTTGGGTTTTCAATTTGATTATTTCCCCTTTTTCCCATGGCTATGTATATATAACAAGGTTTATTATAAAAAAAATCATTATATTTTTATATTTTTTTTTGTGTTTTTGTTTCTTTATGTTTTTTTTTCATAAAAGTCTTTAAGCTAAATTTTTCTTTTTAGTTTAGTGAAAATTGGATATAAGACCCCAGTTATAATCAATGAACTGGGTTTTAAAAAACTGAAAACCGGGTTCTATTGTTTAAATTTCACTAAACCAAAAATAAAAAATTAACTTGAGGACTTTTATAAAAACAAATAACATGAAAGGACGAAAACGCAAAAAACATGAAAACATGTTGGTCTTCTTCATAATAAACCATATATAATATACTTTGCGTAAATATTTATAATAGAACTATATACATGTGTGTGTTTGTGTGTGTGTCTATATATATATATATATATATATATATATATATATATATATATATATATATATATATATATATATATATATATATATATATATATATATAGACTAAGGATCTTTTGTGAACACTTTATTCGTTGTGAACATTGTGAACAACCATAAAATAGCTTTCGAATCTTATGAATCTTGTTGAAAATACTACCGAACCCTTCTATTAACTCATTAATCTTATTGGAACCTATGGATTTTATTGAATCCAATTAATTTGTCGAATCTCATGAATATTGTTGAATCTTATGCATCTTGTGCATCTTGTTATAAAAACTACGTACTATGAACCTTTTGAATGTACTGAATCTTAAATAGATACTTCTATTAACCTTTTGAATCATATGAATCATATTACAAACACTTGTTGATATATATGAATGATTATATGTATTTTTTTTATTTGTTCACAACGAATAACTTGTTCACAATGGATCCCATCCCTATATATATATATATATATATATATATATATATATATATATATATATATATATAAGAAGGTTCAAATGAAAAACCAACATGTATCGAAAACTCTCCATGCACCACCACAAATGCATCACAATTCTCGCGTGATGCATCAAATTCCCTTGTGATGCATCAAATTCTTGCGTGATGCATCAACATGTATCGACTTTCTGCGTGATGCATTACCTGATCCAATGGCTATAAAGTGGATCCCGGATTTTCAGATGCATATAGTAGGTTTTCCATTGAACTCACTCATATATATATATGTAATAATGATAATAATAATAAAACTTTGCGTAAATATTTATAATAACAAGCAACTTTTCCAATTTTTTCTTATTATAGCAATCTCGCAAATATTGTACCAAATAAAGGAACCAACTCTTTGTTCATTCCCGATTATAGCATTTAACCGGTAAACAACAAAAGTTAAGCGGTAAAAAAAGTTTATATATAGTGTTTATTGTTTGAAATGACAACCTACTTTTTATTTTATTTTTTTATGACGACGAGTTTTATTTTTTACCAGTTAATATATTGTTTGAAATAACAACCTACTTGTTGTTTACCGTTTAAATGTTATAATCGGAAACAAACCAAAGGTTGGTTCCATTATTTCGGGACAAAATTTACGAGATTGCTATAATAAGAAAAAATAGAAAAACTGTTTGCTATTTTGAGCAATTCTCCCATATATATATACACACACTAAAATTTAAAATATATAAATACTAATCATTTAAAAAAAATATTATTATTATTTTTCACGACCATTATTTTTTAGTTTTATAAATAGATAAATAATAAGTATTTTTTATTTATAAACTTGTATATTTCAATTAATATAGCATTGGCATTTTAATCTATATATAACATAATCTATTATTATGAATAATAAAAAAGAACACATATACGTCACATGTGACATTCACGTTTCATAACAATGATAAATATAAATTATAATTTTAAAATAACATAATAAATAAATACAATTTATTATTTTTAGAATCTATAAATATTGATAAATTATGAACTCTATCCAACATTTGTCATTATCGAATATTTATCTTTATTATTATGAATATAATACAAATTTAACAAAACTATTTTTGAATCAATCCCATATAATCTATTTACCATCACTTTGTATTTTTAGTGTCGTTTTTTCACATTTTAAGCGACATTTTTATGATATTAACCAATTCAAAATGTGTTTTGATTATAATTACTAAAACAATAAGAATAACATACAATGAATCATGTGAGATAATTGAAAATTACTAAATAACAACGTAAGATATAAGTAACATGTCATTTTGGCATTTTGCCTTTTCAATAGAATTAGTTAATAGTATTACGTAAGGATAGTTTTCTACATTGCACCATTGAATTTTTACTTGTCAACAATTTTCACTATTATTATAATAATATTATTATTATAACAACTTGTTTTCATATTGTTATATTGTTATTAATTAACTAGTATCGGTATAAAACCATGAACTCGACATGTAAATTAGGAAGTTCAAAAATATCTGAATCTGAGAGTTCGCTCCGAAAATCCAAACCAAAATTATCCGAAATTCGGATGATCCAAAAATTCGGATTCGGATTAGGATTTTGCATAATTTTAGATTTTTCAATTATTCAAAATTCCAATTTTGTCATATCTCTAAACTTTTTTGCCAAACATTTTATGACTAACAGTAGTTATATTCTATAATTTTAAGTGTATAAATTTATCACATAGAAGGATAGTTATTGGTAAAATTTGAATATCAAAATTAAACCAAAAAACATTTACTATATATAATGAATACATAGTTAATATCATGAATTAGTAAATTTTAGTTTTAATTATATTTAATCAAATCATAATTATAATTAACTAATTAAACTTAACCAAAGTTTTAATAAAATATAAAATGAAATAATTAAACTTAAAGTATAAAAAGTTTAAAGAATGACAAAAAAAATAAATAATTACAATGTTAATCGACCAAAAGTGAAAGGGCATATCGATCGATTTCAAAAAATTAACATCATGGAAAAAAGCAATGGTTTTGAACTTTAAAGAATTGTCAATACAAATTTGAAAGTAGAAAAATCATTTTTGTAATTTTAGATAAACCATAAGAACATTTTTGTAATTTAATCTTATAATTTGTTTTTAAATAAATTTATGATGGATTTAGTGGACCGTTAGTTAGGGTCATGTGAATGGTTGGTTATCTATCCTTTCAAAAATATTTATTTCTTTATCCTCTCATCTCATATATTTAAATTTGTATTTGTCGATTACTTTAGTACCATTTTCATGTGGTCTATGCAACCAATAGGTTTTATGATTTTATCCCCGATGCTACTATTTCTTCTGTTAAATTCTTTCGCTACCATTTTCATATATCGATAAGTTTTTACGTTATTCCAATAGTCACTGGAAATTTAGTTAACATTATATGCATTATATATATAAGGTTAGATTTTATGAGAAACCATATGTATCGAGAACCTAAAAAAGAACAAATCACAACCATTAGATTAAATGATCAAATGTGCATCACACGATGCACATCTTGGTATACATAAGGGTATTTTGAGAATAATAGTATACATAGTCAATTAAATTTTAATTTTATATTAATTGAATATTTAATCAAATAGTCAAACAATAAATGCTAAAATAAATTAAATTAATACACTTCCAAATTCACAAAATCTAAACAATACGTGATGCATCTAAATTAACCGTTCAAAATTCATGATTCATCTTGTTCATCGTCGTCAACAACAATTTTCGGTCATCTTCTTGTTCGTTATCATCATCGTCGTTGTCAAACACAATGCATCTTCATATGATTTATTTTGGAACACGGTGCATCTTCATCGGATTCATCCGGTTCATTTTCAAACATGATACATTTCATCGGATTTATTTTCAAACACGATGCATTTTATTTGATTTATCTTCAAACACGATGCATCTTCATTTTCATCTTTAGCATCTTCAGCTTTAAACATGATGCATATTCACCTTCATCTTTTGCATCTTCATTGTTTGCATGTTCATCTACATAGTTTGCATCATCTTGTTCGTCCTCGACTCATCTGCATCATCTTGTGTTCGCCGGGCAAGAGAGAGGGGGTGGTCGCCGGCCATGTGAGAGGGAGAGAGAGTGCGGTGAGGTGGTCGTCGACCATGGGAGAGAGGGGAGACCAGAGAGAGAGAAAGTGTGTGTGTGAGAGAGATAAAGGAAGAAAGAAAAAGGTTGAGAGAAAAGTGGAGAATTTATGAGAGAAAGGTGGAGAATTTATCAATTTTTCTTTTCCTGTCAACCCTGTTAATTCGATCATCTTTTCAAAATTTGCTAAATCTATAAAATTATCTCATCAAATATTTATTTACTTATTATAATCATAAATATGCTATTTTTGATGTTACAATATTAACATCCTTATCGTAATCAATTTTGTAATCCTCAAATATATGATTTGGATTAATTGTGTTTGCTGTTGAGGTTGGTATAATGAAATAGAGATGACATATTGTGGATAAAACATTGAGTTTAATGATTCAACTACGAAAATGAAGGATCTCGAAAATGCTGATTACGAAGTTACGAGATCAAATAATCGTCATAAAAATCCTGGGAAAGGCTAACTCAATAAAACTAAAACTTATATAAATCTCTCTTTATATAAATGAATAATGAATAATGTGTGTCTTGTTCACCAAACAAATCACAATTCAAATATAAAAACAAAATGTAAAATTTTTAAAAAGTTATTAATAATAACAACAATTTTTTTTTATCAATTATAACAATGATAATCTGATAAACAAATCATCAAGTTAATAATTACTATTATTGATACTGAATCGAACATGTATTACTCTTATTGATAGCTATTAAAAAAAATATTACTATTATTGATAAAAAAAAATATAATTTGTTATTATTTTTATGGCTAGCCCTAATTAATAATGCATAATGATCTAAACACTTTAAAAACGATTATTTGATAATTACGACAACACACAACAATTTCTAAACCAAATATTACATTTTTGCCAATACTTTTGTTACAACTATTATCAAATTATTAAATTCTAAAACACCACAACACTTTTTCAAACACAAATTAAAACATGTAAATTCATTTCTACATTATAATTTCCTCGGAGAGAACATTTTTCGGGAAATTTTCTCTTAAAATCTTTAAAAGGAGAGTTTGAATAGAAGCTCTTAACATCACTTGACCTCCTCCTCCTCCTCCTCCCTCCCTCCTCATCGAACCCCCTTTCTTTTTCATTAACATCCCCTCATAAACACTATCATTCTAGACCAAACAAACACAAACTCCATGCCCTTCCTCCTTTCTTGCATATCTATTCATGTAACGACCACAATAATTTCACTGTCTACAACTTAAAAGAAAACTGAACTCAAGTGGTGTAGTAGGTCTATGGATTTTGGTGTTTTAGATGGGTTGGTTTCTTCACAAAACAACAAAAGCAATGTGATTTCTTGTGGTGATTTGGATGGTAAGCCCAAATGGTTTGGATCTGGAGGTGGGTTTTGTAAACAAGAAAGCTCTGTTACGCCCACTCATGAAGATGAATGGAGAGACTTAAAAATGGCAAAGATCGGTGAAGATGATGTCCCAAAGGCAATGCTATTACAACAGCAGAGATCTCAGAATATGCTTAGCTTTTCTTCACCAAACACACAGTCTGTCACATTCCCTTACTTTGCTAGAAATAACACAGGTACAATTTTTTCCCCTCTTCCTTTTACATGCACAAAACAAGGAAACTTCCCATCTTTTTTCCCATGTTTTAGTCAGAAACTTGTTCTGTTTCCCCCAATGATTATATCCCATTTCTTGACCTTTTTAGGGTTTTATGAATTTTGTTTTGAAATGAAATTTAGTGATCTGTTTGCTGGTTCTGGTTCATATGTCTTTTCAACAACAGATATGTATACTGCTCATTATGCTGGTGGTTTTGTGTAGATTAAAAGTTTTGGGTTCTGAAAAAAATAAAATAAAAGAAAAGTAATTAAAGAATAAAAAATAAAAGGTGTCTTTGATCGGGTTTATGATTTTTAATATTCTTGATGAAAAAAAAAGACGATTTTTACTCCATGATTGACTGTATTGTCCATAAATGTTGCAGACAAACTCGCTATTTCATAGCTTTAACTCACTGACTGTGAAAATTTTTTTCCCCTTCTTCTCATTAACATAAAGAATCATTTCAGTTACATTCACAATATATGATTTGAAATTTGAAAAGTAAAGTTATATTTATTTTGATTTAAATTAAATGAGTTGCAGGTTTTGGGGGTGGAGGCCCATTCACTCCATCACAATGGATGGAATTAGAACACCAAGCCTTGATCTACAAATACATCGATGCTAAGGCAGCTATTCCTTCTAGCCTCCTTATGCCCATCAAAAAAGCCCTTGAAAATGCTGCTTATTCAGGAGCACATCTCAGACACCATAATTCTTGTAATTTTACCAACTCTGCTTTTCTTTATTTTGATTTTGGTTTTGGGTTTTCAAATTGGTGAAAACTTGTTTCTTGATTTTTCGCAGTTGGTTGGGGTGCGTTGCATTTAGGGTTCTGTAACAGCTCAGATCCGGAGCCCGGGAGGTGCCGGAGGACCGATGGGAAGAAGTGGCGGTGCGCCAAAGACGCCGTCGCTGACCAAAAATATTGCGAGCGCCACATGAACAGAGGCCGACACCGTTCAAGAAAGCCTGTGGAAGCTCAATCTTGCCATTCCAAGCTTACTGCCAACTCCGCCGTCACCGGCAACCACACCAACCGGCAGCCCGTAGCTTGTTCTCAAGATAACAGGTAAATCCTTCAAAGCTAGGTTCTTTTTCATTTTCTGGTTTTGTATGGTTGGACACACTTTGTTGAAACTTGAAAATAGAAAAGTCAAACAGAATGTACAAAGCTTAAAAAGTCAAAATATAGAAAACTGGAATTAGTAGCTAAAAAGATTCCTTCCAAGATCTCAAGTACACTTTTTTGGTCGATAAAAGAAATGGATGCTCCCATGCGCTTCGCAAACAAAAGAAACCAACCTCTTCTTGAACCGTAGATTTTGTTTTGTTTCCTTCACTCTTGAAATGTCTAATTTTATTTAATTTTCTTTTTAAATAATTTTAATTGGGGTCCATTTGGAAAGACTCATTAACACATAAAACAAAAATCACATGGTGTGACCGGAGAAAACTAATACGTGGTTCTTGTATTAGGAGCCTCGTAAACATGGAAGCAACTGTGGGTCGGTTGTCATCGGTTGGCGTAAAAAAGAATCAAATTCGTGAAGAAGCCTCAAGTAGAGCTGAATTCGGGGTCGTTTGTTCAGACTCGTTACTCAACCCGATGCACAAGAGCGACCTCAAATCCCCAAATCCGCTTCACCAGTTCATGGAAGATTGGCCGCATTCGAACCAGTCACAAGTACAATCCACGTCTCCGAACGTTTCTCCTCTGAGGATGGGTTTAGGGATGGGTGGTCCCCTAGGCGAGGTTTTGCAACATAGTACAAACAATAGCCCGTCGGGTCTAAACCTGATGACGGAAGGGTGGGCATCACAAAAGGCTTCATTAGGGCATTTGTTGTAAAACATAAGAAGGAAACTCGCCATTAGGCATAAATATATATATATGTTGAAATGTTTAGTTGAAAAATGAAGAAAATGTAAGTTGGAAGAGGACCCAAGTTTTGAAATTTGAAAAAGGGGGGTTTTGTGGAAGTTGAAAATGAAAGAAAGTCATGTGATGTGAGAATGAAGTAAGCATCAATTATGAATGCAATATTTGGTTGGTGGGAAGCATGTTTGTTGTTAGGTTGTTATAACTTCTGATGGCAATTTGTGGGGCTCTAACTTTGAGTCTCCCAATGCCCACCACCACCATATATTATATACACATGTTTTTTTCCAGATTTACTTTTTTTTTTTTTTTTTCTACAAATAAATCAATATATAATGAGTTTGATATAGAAAATTGTTTGCTAGAATCTTGGAAGGTAATTAGTACTTATGTAGCTTTCATTTCTCCTACATAATCCACATGATACCCAATCATTAAATAAGTTGATGACCAAAAACTGATTAAAGATTGAGGAACTGCAACTCCAGCGAATGATTACCATCGTTAAGAAAATTTCAAACTTGATAAAGTACAGTTTATCTTCCAATAACTAAAATAAACTAGCGAGTGTTGAAGTCATTCAAAACACAAGATGTAAACAAAAACTAATATGGTGTATTCATGATGAATAAGCCATTTCCTGCTAAAAGCTTATATCTTTGATCTCCAATCCAATCCATATTTCTATTTCTCTTATTATTCTAAAGCCTCTCTTTCACTTTACCCTTGTATCCAAAGTGTTTGATATGGACAATTCAGATTGGGAGAATGTGGAAACTAATCGCTTTCCAAAATTAAGAAACTATGACACGAGAAAGAGGAGTAAACAACAGAAGAGTAAAGTATGATCCAATCAGAACGATTCAGATTGTGAGAATGTGGAAAGCGGATACAGGGGATAATGGCTTCAAACACAAGATCTTGAAGATATATTATGTTATGTTCATATGCCCTTTGACCTTTTTTTTGGTATGCTTTGAATATTCAAGAGTCAAGACCGATATCAAGCATCTTTGAGCTTTCTTGTATTCAAACAAGGCTTTTAGTTAGCTTTCGGTGGGTCACGACGATCCATCAGGCCATTACCCAACTAAATAAATCATGATTTTACCTAGCTAATTTATTTTTAGGCATTTTGATGGTAATCGTTACTAATTCGCTACAACTTCTTCCTTTTGGGGTCTTGGTGGTTTTATTAGTTGTTTAAGGGTTCCCTCTATTGAATATTCGCTCGCTAATTAGCGCAATCATACTTCTCAATTGGTGATAGATCATAGCTTGGAGAATCTTTGGTGCCGTCAAAAGGGTTTTGTTTTTCACGTAAAAATCTTGGGGTTGTTTTGTTTGAGCAGTTTGTCAATTCTGATTTTGATATTGCAAACGTGTTGTTAGCTATTTCAAATGCTCCAATACTACATACATTGTGCATCCATGCATGCTTTGGGAAATGAAATGTGGTTTTTGGAGGGCAATAATGAAATAAGCAGAGAGGTATTATTTAATATATTTATTTATGGAGACCGAAGAGAATATTAACTTTTGTCTACAATAAGTATATTGGGCTTGCAATGATCAACTATGGGTTATGGCAGGCTCTTTTTGTATCTATGCTTACTCCTCTTTTCATCAACCATTTTGGCCCAAAAGTAAGCCGATTCAATCAAATATATATACATATGCTAAAATAACTTTCGTGGCGAAAATGCGAACGACAAAAGACTCTTTAAATGGATTTTTTCATGAGAATCCTATAATCATACCATGTGATTCGAACATGATCGGTTAAGGAATGTTTTTTTAGTAATATCAGACGTAATATTATGATCTCGACAACCTTACCAAAAACGCATGTAATAGAAAACCGAAGAATTAACAAAAAATATTATTATATTGGTCTTTGTATGGCCGTGAGGTCCAAATCAAATATTTATGTCTTAGAATTTAAAATTCACAACCAAAGATATATATCACACACAATTACATAAATGATGAAATCATGAAAAACCTCGAACCGAGACACATATTCACGGTTTCACCTTAAAAAGTAAAGAAAATAAAATATGAATTTGGTGGACAATCATAATCAAAGGCTCAAAGCCTCATTTGTTTATCTACGACGTGATAGACAATGGCTATGTTTGGTAAGGATCTTTTAAGAGCTTTTAGGAGCTTTGAGAAGCTTTTATTTTTAATAAGCTCTACTAAAAAATAAAAGCTTTGTTTGGAAGGAAACATAGAGCTTTCATTTTATAAAAAATAAGCTCTTTTATGAAAAGCTAGTAGAAGTAGCTTTTCGAAAGCTCTGGAGCTTTTAGTCATACATATATACTTTTTTACCCTCCTATTAATCACAAACTACCACTTTTAATTGATATTAATGTCCTTTTACGTAATTTAATTACTAAGCTACAGCTACAGCTACTTTTACCAAACACATTTATAAAACTAAAAGCTCCAGCTCTTTTTAAAAATCTTCAGCTTTCAAAAGCTTCAGCTACTAAAAGCTCTACCTCTTTTAAAAACACAAAGCTACAGCTAGTTTTGCCAAACATACCCAATATGTTTATGGAATTATATTTTTGAAAACTAAAGTCTCAGAATTTCTAAGGGTGAAGGTATGATGGTTATACTCACCCCTTTGAAATTTACCATTTTGAACACATCAGCGTCACATCGGTTTTTCTCTACCAACCATTTTCATTCTAATTTTTTTGGAAATACTCACCATTTTAATATTTTTATCCCAATACTCATTACTCAATTAATTTTTAGAGATATAAAGAGAGAAGAGTATGAGAGAGATAGAAAGCGGGGGGGGGGGGGGGGTGGGGAAATTAAACGGCGCCACCGGTGGAGGGGCGGTGTTCCCGCCGGTAGAAGTTGATTTTGGAGAGGCCGCTATTGAGCGGCTTGAGTATACCGCCCCCCTAATGGTTGATAAAAGTTTAAGTTTTTTGTTCGAAAATAAAAGTTCTTAACAAATTTTTTATGAGAAGCTATTTGAGTTAATCTAAAAAATAGTTTAAGCTTTTGGCCGAATAAATTAACTTTCATCTGTAAAATCAATACACTTCATACTTCAAACTTCAAAACCACTTCTTAAATATCAAAATTATTTTCAGGCTTTAGAGTCAAGATATTTAACACCTCGTTTGTTTTTGTCTTTTATCACCTATTGAAGCTCTGATATCTAACTTGATCAGAGAGACCTTGTTTGTCAAGACGTTCCGACTTCTTTGGTCACTTTGAGAGAGCAACCTATTGACTCAATTTCCCATTGGGAAACTAATCTTCTTTTTCTAGACAGTTCCATGAATTTAATGGAAATGATGATCCTACTCCCATTGTAGTATCAACTACATGAGGTTAAGGCTGATTTCTCAATAATTATGTTGCTGGCAATGATTATAATAGCTCTGGCCTTTGCCCAAACCATGGAATCACATAAAGTTTATGAGTTTTTTTTTTGTTATTCAACAAGAGTCTTGATTCTTAACGAGAGAGAGTAGGGAATGGAGTTTAGTTAGTTCATTTCTCACATTTCCTAACCAATATGTAAAGAATAAAAAATAGATGAAAAGAGAATAAAGTTTTATGATATATTTTTCATTTTCAATGTGATAACTTATAAATTTTATTTTATATCATTCCACGAAACCAACCGTCCCCTTAATGGGTTGAGTATACCGCCCCCCTAATGGTTGATAAAAGTTTAAGTTTTTTGTTCGAAAATAAAAGTTCTTAACAAATTTTTTATGAGAAGCTATTTGAGTTAATCTAAAAAATAGTTTAAGCTTTTGGCCGAATAAATTAACTTTCATCTGTAAAATCAATACACTTCATACTTCAAACTTCAAAACCACTTCTTAAATATCAAAATTATTTTCAGGCTTTAGAGTCAAGATATTTAACACCTCGTTTGTTTTTGTCTTTTATCACCTATTGAAGCTCTGATATCTAACTTGATCAGAGAGACCTTGTTTGTCAAGACGTTCCGACTTCTTTGGTCACTTTGAGAGAGCAACCTATTGACTCAATTTCCCATTGGGAAACTAATCTTCTTTTTCTAGACAGTTCCATGAATTTAATGGAAATGATGATCCTACTCCCATTGTAGTATCAACTACATGAGGTTAAGGCTGATTTCTCAATAATTATGTTGCTGGCAATGATTATAATAGCTCTGGCCTTTGCCCAAACCATGGAATCACATAAAGTTTATGAGTTTTTTTTTTTGTTATTCAACAAGAGTCTTGATTCTTAACGAGAGAGAGTAGGGAATGGAGTTTAGTTAGTTCATTTCTCACATTTCCTAACCAATATGTAAAGAATAAAAAATAGATGAAAAGAGAATAAAGTTTTATGATATATTTTTCATTTTCAATGTGATAACTTATAAATTTTATTTTATATCATTCCACGAAACCAACCGTCCCCTTAATGGGTTGAGGCTCACAAGGTTGTGGAGTTGGCAACCAAATTACGTTTCGCAGTTGTAGGGTTCATTGAGAGAAGACCATTTGACACTTGTCGATAAATCGATGCCTAATTTTGGTTGTTCTATTTCATACAGAGTTAATGATCAACCCATGAGTCAACTCCAAATTTAGGACTTATGGTTTAATTATAACTTCATGAGTTTATTGATAGTGACAAGATAAAGAAGAAATCATAAAATAAGAGGTTAGAGTATGTGCACAGGGATGTCAAATGGTCTAAACTCTAAAGTGGAACCAATCAAAAAGAAAATTTTGAAAAAATGAGAACAAAAAATCAAACCAGATGGTTCCGCTAGGGTTTGGTTGGTTTCGAAATTTTTTTTTTTTTCTTCTAAATTTTATAGAGGAAAAATCTAAGACCAATTTGATAGACCGAAAATTAGAATACGGATCCAAATAGCAGACCGTTTTGGTGCCTGTTACGATCCACTGTATGTTGGTTTCATGATGTTAAGTTATCCACATTTTACAAACACTAATATATGAATGATGTTAAATAAATGATTTTAGTTATGAATATTTAATTAGTTTCCACTTAGTCAAAAATCAATTCCTTTGAGTTGATCTAATAGGGACATAATCCCTCGAGTACGTACGTGTGGATGTTTTGATTATTGAATGAAGTGATAAGCAGGTTTAGAAGGAGGCTTGCTTGCCCATTGTAATTCTCTACTGTTATATTATCTATCACTTTTTTTGTGCTCCATCAAAGGTAATTGAGATCATTAATACCATTAGATTAAGATTTTTCTGAAGGGGAAAAGAAGATCAATTGGGTGTCCTGGGAGAAAATCTTTACTAGCACATGTAGTGGGGCTTAATTTGGGTAATTAATAGTATTTACTCCATATACACGATGCATGATTTCTTTGCCTAGTAAGTTAGAAGGAAGGGTTGTTCAAATAAAACTGAATCGTATAGTAAAAGAGGTGAACAAAAATAATAATTTTACAGCTAAATGAAATGGATGGACCTGTAGCAATCCAGCCAAAATCCTACCTACCTAGCTAATAGCGAACAATTGTGTCGCCATTTGATCAGATCGGTTCTTGCGGCTGGTTTTTCCAATTTCGGTTTCACCAAGTAAAGTGATTCACAATAAATATATGACA
This sequence comes from Centrapalus pauciflorus, assembly GCA_020465985.1. Lineage (NCBI taxonomy): Eukaryota > Viridiplantae > Streptophyta > Magnoliopsida > Asterales > Asteraceae > Centrapalus > Centrapalus pauciflorus. Next base: position 220,429 of record JAANYP010005158.1, read on the forward strand.
AATTTATATTTTATAACCTAATCATTAAAATATATATACATAAACTACGAATTATCCTCTAATTCTTTCCATTTTATTATACTTTACAATGATCTTTGATATATACATATTAAAACTAGTTATTGGGTAAAAATATATTGATAGTTAAACTCGGCTTTTAGGTAATGATGACTTCAAACCTTGCATCAACTTTTGTATAAAAATAAATATTGATTATGATCTTGAGAAAAAGAAAAAAGAAAAATTTATAAAGGTAATAATGTCCTATCAAGGCAAGTGATGCATTCCAGCTGATATGTTAATGTCTTATCGTCGACACATGAAATTGGACTTTTCGAATTAGTTTTCTTTTTTAATAATTTAAAAAAACTTAAATTAATATGTTTAATTGGACGAGATAAAATAATAAATAAAATTAACAATAATATTGAATAATTGAGATAGCAGAATGCCTCATTCTATTCTATTATATGTTTCTTGGTTGTCAGATATAGGGGAAAAAATGTATCATATAAACTGTTGAATTGAATTAACTTAAATTTGTATATATATAAACAATTATAAGTCAATATACTTTGTTATTTATGATCTTTGTTTTAAACGTACATATATATCATATGTGATTTTATAAAAACAGAAATAAAAAAGGAAATAGAATAATGAAAATAGGTTTTCAAAGATAAAAAAAGACAACTAATTATGGAACATAGATAATTAATCACATAAACAAAGAGATATTGGATATGTCTTTCCTAGAATCAATCATGCATGCATCATATCATATCAGATCATGCATGCACATATTCTTTTCTGCGCCCCTGCCGACATTGTTTTTTCCATATATAAAATTAATTTTAATGCCCCAATTATTTTATGTACATGAAGTGGTACTCTTCAAACCCATTTAATTTTATGAGTTAAACTTGTTAACATGTAAAACTTGAAAAAACCTCCTTGCACGGTTGCACCACCACAAATGCATCACCATTTCCGTGTGATGCATCAAATTCTCGTGTGATGCATCGACTTTCTGTGTGATGCATCACCTGATCCAATGACTATAAAGTGGTTCTCGGGTTTTACGATGCATATAGGTTTTCCATTGAAGTCACCCCTATATATATATATATATATATATATTATACTAATAAAAGAGTAAATATACTCAACTCTCATTAAACCATGTGGTAATAATGAATCGACATGTGCCATTTATAATTTTAAAAAATAATAAATACATTTAAACTATATCTATCCATATCCAATATAATCTACTTTTATCAAATCAAATTCAACAAAATCTAATACTCTAATAACTTATTAATTATAATATGATATAACAGAAGTTTAAAATATTTAAAAAAATAAATATCATTATTATATATTTTTGGTTAAAAATAATAATTACATTTTTACCTTTTAGTTTATTATATTTTATATATATTAAAAATATTCGCACAATAAAAAAACTGGTATATATAAAATTGTGTAGTTGTGGTGGAATTAGAATATATATATATATATATATATATATATATATATATATATATATATATATATATATATATATATAAGCGTTGTTTAGTGGAGGGATAATATAAAAAGCTTTATTTTAGAGTACTTTATTAGATGTTGCATTAAAGTGAAACATGCAGGGTATTTAATTTGTGGTGTTGCTTTAATTCAATTCTTTTCTATATACCAGATTATATATATCTAGTACGTACGTACCCTCACATTCACCCCTCACCTTTATTTGACTCTCACATCTTTTTCTTACTTACTTTACCCATAAATGCTTTCTTCTTTCTTTCTTTCTTTTATTATTATTCATTTATATAATATATATATATTGACACACCAATATAATTAAATGTAGTGAAATTGTATGGTATACGTTATGAGGATAAAGAAGCCATTAATTTGTAGATGGAGGCACGTACACATGGCATCTTCTTTGTGTACGTTAAGAAGATGCATGCAAGAGCATGAGTGACTTGTTAATTAACACACTGCTTTAGTTTCTCAAGTGTCCTTTATTTTTTTTTATCATGTTAGCCAATTGTTTTAATGTCCGACACGTATGTACGCGCGTTAGTTACAGATATATTAATTATACGATGTTGATATATATGTTATCATGCATGCATGTTGTTTAATATAATATTAGGCATCGATCAATCAAGTATAGATATAGATATGCATGCATGGTGGGCGTGGTCCTCTTGGTTATTCTTTTTGAAGCAAGTTAAAGACAAGTTTTTGCATGCATGTGAATTGAATGGTAATTAATTAAGTGAAATGGATATGGGTGTCGTTTAATGCATGCATGCATGGTAATTAGCAACCGAAAGTTAAGGTCAAAAGTGATTGTCTATACAATTTTATATATATATATATATATATATATATATATATATATATATATATATATATATATATATATATATATATATTAATAACAGAAAATCTGGGTTATATATATATATATATATATATATATATATATAGGGTCGGGATCCATGGAAAACCATCTTTGACTGGAATACTGGAAAACTATTTTGAGCCAGTCATTTCATTAAATAAAATATATTAAAAAAACAGAAAATCTGGGTTATTAATATATGTTAAAAAATAATCAGGGGAAATTTGGGTATAGATTTGTTTCAATCAATTTAATTAATGATAAACATCCCGTATTCTCCTCCCTTCCGTTATTTCCATGTCGATGATCTGCTTTCCTATTACCGTGGGTTTTTAACATTTGAACGACCGCATAATCGTTCACCGTGGAAACGTTGAATTCCAGTGAAAGAAGTTCATCTTCATCACCAATACTGCACATCAAAGGTTAGTGAACATGTTCGAAATCAAGTAACATGCTCTGTTGTTCGATTACATTACTGATTTCTATTAGTGGTTTGTTCATTCATGATTAACGAAAATTAACATTGGTATTCAACGGAAGATAAAGATGGTTTTGAATTCAAACTACTTTGCACATGTCCAAACCAACATGTGCCGTGTAAAGTATGAAATTGAACAAGTCCATCGAACTCAAATGTCATGTTAACTTTGTTTACTGCGTAACACATGTTGTTGAATAAGATATGGTTACAGCACAAGTACAGAAGGAAAAAAAAACAAAAACTAACATTGATACACAACAGCAGATAAAGATTCAATGATTTTGTATGAACATGTGCAGTGAACCAATGAAATTGAACAAGTTCAGCATACCCAAATTCCATGTTAACTTTGGTTACTGCACAACACATCTTATAGAACATGTTCAATAAGATAGATAAAAAAATTAAAAAAAAATGGATGCATCATCAATAAGAAGCATCGACTTTGATTGACATTTGAAAATGTGCATTTGAATTCAGACAACAGTTTCATAGAACTATGAACAAACTTTGCATATACAATGAACCCCATTTGCAATTGACTTCGTTAGTGTTGGGAACATGTGCATTCGAAACCAAAACAACATATTCATGGGAACATTTTGGAATTGACCGCAAAGAGATAGTTCATCATTATCGCGTGGATGGAGAGTATGATCATGGTTCAGCATGATACATGGTTCTTCGTCTGTGGAATCCATCGATCACCAATTCGCAAATGAGGTTTTTTCCGGATAAAAATACTTCGAATTCACAGGTTGTAAATTATACAGCAAAAATTGAACAAGTGACGATGATGATTGTGCAATGGTTACGGTTGACAAAATCTTTGCTGATTGTATATGATAATTTTTATCCATCGTGATTTGGGTTGAGATTTCCTCCATTGATTTTCCTCCATCGTGAAACAGAATAATTGTTCAGCAACCGAAAACCCCATTAATTTAGGGATTTCCTAAATTATTGATTATCAATTAATATTCAAATTATTTTGATGACTAAAATACCCTTTTGTGTTAGTAACCAAACAAACTAGTTTTATAACCAAACGTCATGGTTTTCCAGTATTCCAGTCAAAGATGGTTTTCCATGGATCCCGAACCTATATATATATATATATATATATATATATATATATATATATATATATATATATATATATATATATATATATATATATATATATATGTAGGACGTTTGATTCATGTAATGTAATCCGAAGGAACTGAAATTTGAATTTTAGTTACTAATATTGTTGATGATATATATATATATATATATATATATATATATATATATATATATATATATATATATATATATATATATATATATATATATATATGTAGGACGTTTGATTCATGTAATGTAATCCGAAGGAACTGAAATTTGAATTTTAGTTACTAATATTGTTGATGATGAGAGTAGAAGATAGTTTTTAATATTGGTTAGAGATATAAGTTGGAATCTAATTCATGTGTGTGTTGGAATTTAATTCATGTATGAGTTGTTAGGATCGTCAAATTTCTATAAACAAAGAAATTGGATGGAAAATACCTAAAATATAACCTAAATTCAAATTCCAATTCCAATTCCATCGGATTCCATTTGATGAACCAAACGCCACTTTAGAGTGACACACACATGTATGTATATATATGGAAGTGCCGGCCTTTTATACAGTGAAAATTAGGCAACATGAAGAAATTAAAATGAACGTAAAAAGCTACTATTTACACATCTCTCATAACTTGATCAAAACACTGCATTTCAACACTAACATGCATGTATCATGTATGTATGTATGTATGTATGTATGTATGTGTAACTTAATGAGTTACGCATACACACGTACGTACACTCGTATGTCGTACGGTACGTGCATGGCGATTGACTATGCCCGGCCAACGGCCGTATGAGATTGAGATGGTTTGTTTGTGGATATATTGGAGTTCATGTATGATGGATCGATGATATTCAAAATTCAAAACTGATCGAATGTTGATGGAGTAGAATTGAAGGTGGCATGTACATATAGAATGGACATGAGCTTTGATTGGAGATGAAAGCATTGGGATTGGAGATTATGGTTTTCTGTCAACACACAGTGGCACCGGTTCCTAAGTGTGGTTAACCGCTTCTTGAGCTCCTTGTTTTGGATTCTTAAACGGTTCAGCTGCTCTCCTAGTTCCTCCAACTGCCGTTTTTTCCTTTGCCTGGATCTCCTTGCCGATTCCCGGTTTGAAATCATTCGTCGATGCTTTCTTCGCTCTTCTTCCGAACAAGAAGCTGCCGAGGTGGAGTAATTGGATTGGAGGCAGAGAATTTCACGTATTTCGGATTCAATCAGATGGTACTGAACCGGGTCTACTTTCATGGCCGTTGGTTTTGAAATTTATGGTTGACTATAGATAGACCAACCAGGCAGGGGGGAAAGAAAGGGGGAGAATATAGGAGTGCAAATCCGGTATTTATGGACAAGTTTGAAGGCCCTTTCTATCTTAGTCCCACCAAAATTGAAAATAAGGGTATTTTTGTAAATTAAAGGTTCAAACATGTTGGCACCAAGTTGAACAAGATTTGCAGTTAAAAAAAAAAAAGATTATATCCAGATCACATAAATCGTAGGTAAATTGACGGAAGATAATGAATATTAACGTTATCTTTTGTTAAATAGAAGAAATCTTTTTTTATATCATTGTGTTTATAAATTTATTATAAATAATTATAAATGATATAGAAAATATTTAATTTTTAAAAATTAAATGTACTTAGTAATATCATGTTTCATAATATATTTATTTGTTGTATAAAAAATATAAACATTATGTTATATATAAATTAGAATTTCAAATTATGCCAATTAAAATATATAAATTTATAATTAAAACTTTATAAGAATCAAAGATAAATATTTATTATTCATATCTATTTATAAAACTAGACTAATAATAATTATAAAAAATACAATATTATTCTTATATTTATTTTTGCATAATCAATAGTTACATGTTTTAACTTAAATATATTTTATATAAATAATTTGTATTTAAAATATTCGTATGAATATTAAAATAATACAAGTATGATAACAAAAGTCCAGAAAAAATATAAAAATAAAAATGGAACCGAAAGAAGAAGGGTCACGTGTAATGTCGGAGGGCCAAGACATATTAATTAGCTTAATCATTAAGATTCACACCATACCATTTACCACTCTCCATACTCTTCAGCCTTTACTCCATATTTAATTTCTTTTTAAAAGCCATATTCAATTAATGAAATATAAAATCGTTATCGAAGTAAAACAAGTATTATGTATTTTTTTTAATTAATAAATTAATAAAACAACCTAAAAAATAATAAAATTAAAAGTTAAAGTCAAGGAGATTTTTTACAATTATTTTTTTAAATTTTATATATAATACAGAGGTTACTCTCTCCATGTACCAAAGTTTATGTGTTCATCTCGTAAAAAATATTTAACGTATTTATCCATAATATTTTATGTGTTTATCAATATTAATCATAAATTAAAGTTAAACTAAATATTATCTAATCTACATTTATTTATATACGTAATTCAACATTTATTTTATTTGTTTATAAATTTATATATATATATATATATATATATATATATATATATATATATATATATATATATATATATATATATATATATATATATATATATATATATATATATATATATATATATATATATAGAGGTGGATTCAATGGAAAACCACAATGCACCTGAAAACTTGTGAAAACCGCACTGCACCACCATAAATGCATCAAATTCCCCGCGTTATGCATCAAAATACCGCGTGATGCATCAAATTTCCCGCGTGATGCATCAAAATCCCGCGTGATGCATCACCTTATTTACGATCATGCCACCGTGTTTTTCGTGAAATGCACCAAATCGGACGGTATGTGTAGGTTTTCATAGTTTTCAGGTGCATAGTGGTTTTCCATTGAACTCACCCCCTATATATATATATATACATTCTATGGGGCACCATATGCATCGGGAACCAAATGGGAACCAAAAATGCATATATATATTATAAATATGCAATAAGGGTAATATATACTATATATTATTATTCTTTTAATTAATAGATTAGATTAAAATAGGAAACTAAATCAATCTCATTAACCACTTTCCCTATTTTCTTCCATACCTCTCTCTCTCTCTCTCTCTCTCTCTCTCTCTCACACACACACACACACAATCGACCGACGAGTTTGAGAAGACGATGATGGGATGAATGATGAAAATGATGCATCACGTTGACTCATGAACCTATGAGCGAATACGATGTGAATAAGACGAATACGAAGATGCATGGTATGAACACGATGATGCATAACCTGGTGCTCCATATGAACACGATGATGCATAACCCGGGAAAGATAAATACGAAGATGCACAGTCAATGAAGATGATGAAGCATCATGTTGGATTTTTGTTCAATTGGAATTTTTTAATTTTAGAAGTGCATTTTATAAATTTATTAGCATTTAATACTTGATTATTGAATTAAATATTCAATCAATATAAATTTAATTTTGAGTTGACTTGATATATTATTTTTTCCGAAAATACCCTTATGCACATCTAATATGTAAATCGTGCATCATAATGCGTTCACAAATTTCATCTTTATTACCCTTTTGCCATTGTAATCTTAGCCATTCATTTTCTAGATCTAACGGTGTATATGGGTTCCTAAGTTGCACGATGCACACAGGTGCCCCATAGAACCTAACCCTATATATATATATATATATATATGGGTTCATATGAGAACCCTTATATTTCGTGAGAACGTGTAACCACTCTAAAATTTGTGCATGCACTGTATAAATTTGTGCATTTGTATAAGAAACAATGTAAGCGATTTTTTATGCATTTCATGTAAAAAATTACGCATCTCATGCTATAATTTATCTATTGTATGTACGAATTGTGCATTTAAGAAAATTTATGCATTTGATGTTCAAATTTGTGCATCACAGACATTTTAAGTAAAACTTTTAATTTTTAAATTTATGCATTTGATGTACAAATTTGTGCATTTTGAGTGGTTCTCACGTTCTCACGGTAACAAGGGTTAGGTACCGGAACCCAACCATATATATATATATATATATATATATATATATATATATATATATATATATATATATATATATATATATATATATATATATATATATATATGAAAAAATGAATACACATCATACATGAAAAGTATAAGATAATTCATGAAAATATATTTCATAATTTTGATTAGCTCTTATTTTATAGGTTTATCAATATGAATCATATAGTAAATTTAAATTCTATCCTATCTATCCTTATCTATACATCTATATAAAAAGGTAGTTTATTTGTTTATAATTTTATTAAAGTATCTTAAAAATAATTACACTGTATATAAAAAGTATTAAATGTTTGAAAAGTAAAAAGTAATTATTAATATAAACATATTTCATAACTTTTCTTATAGTATAATAAAATATATAAATATTATATATAAAAGTTTAAAAAAAACATATAAAGTATCTACTATTTATATCTATCTATAAAACTAGAAAAATAATAGTTATGACCAATGATAGCACTATTCTTATTATTTTTTAAGATAATTAATATTTGTATTATTCAAATTTCATTTCATTTACATATTTTTGATTTCTTTCGTGTTGATAACGAAATACTAAATTTAATTTCCAACTCTATTATGTTAATATTTTCAATCAAGCCATCTGTCACTAATAAAAAAACATGTAAATCTCACCTCATTCAATTCTTTCGAAACGTCCCAATATATCAAACATAGCAGAGAATAAAACATTGCATCAGCAGCCTTTTAGCCTTTTGTTCTCACTTTTTCAGTATTTTACCCCGGGAAAAGACCATAGATAGTGATCAAATTTACCACAACTCTTGCTTCGTAATCCAACATTGATAACAACACTAGTTCCCATTCGGACGGAGCTTGCTGCGACAATAATATGTTGCTCGTTTATCTCACGACATACTGAACTTATAATGAACGACACCTTATCTAATTCATTCCGATCACAAAGTTGCCTGGATTTTTGACGTGTTAATGTTGTCATGGATCGAATCTCTGAAAGTTTTTGATCTACAAAAGACACTGCTTCCAGTTCCCAAGCAAATAAACACATGTGCAAAGCATTTGATATTTCAACCAACTTCCATTAAAGAAGAAAGTAGTATAGTAGTACTTCCATTAACAAATATAAATTAACTACTTCATCAAAAGCTAATTCCAACATTTGAATATCTGGTTGATTTAAACTACCATGCCATCTCAACTTTCACTAAACAATCACTTGGAAAGATAAAGCCGAAAATGTTTAACCATTTGCGTTGTTCCCAACAAGATTACGATCCATCTATATACATGAACCCTTACGCCACTTTCAAGTCTTCTTTCTCCTTCTCAACATCAAGTAAAATTCGATGTTTTTGCTTCCGGACTCTTCAACTATAGATCCTACAAGTTCACTGGAACGCTTCCCTGATTTTCGGCAAGCAGTTTATGTAATAATTAATTAGGGTGCTACACATAATCATACATACTCAAAGCACAAGTATAGGAACGTACTACATATAAAAAGAAGGTTGTGATCCATCTTACTTTAAAAATAAGATCATAAGCAATATGTTCCCAAGGTAGTGATATTGACATGAGGCAGCACTTGAGGGGGACCATTCCTCCATCTGAATTCCGTGTGGATGAAGCAGCTGCATATGCGTTTTTGGCTGCCACCTGGGCAACAGATGCAGCTTTGCGAACCATTGCACCAATCTTAAATCCTCCTTGCGATATATGTAGGGGAGAGTGAGGGCCTGATTCATCTAGGCTCTGATCTGAAACAGCACCACAAGTTAAGCCATAAAGCGGAGCCAACTTTTTATGCATTTCTCAAGTCACACCCATGTTTGCTTACAAAGATCACAAACTGACGTTACCTACAACACCAGAAACTGCAACCTCAACTTCCCCACGACCTCCAGGCCCTTTCATGTATATCCTGTCTGTTTTCCCAGGAGAATGACCAAATGGCAGTAGGCTTCCAAATCCAGACTTCCCAGCTGTAAAATTTTACAAATTTGTAAAAATCAATTATTTGTGATAAGTAAAGCATCCACAAGGCACCAAAAGTTGTGTATGGCACGACCTTATACCCCCTCTATAACTTCGATTTGTGATACCCATTTCATCCACCTGCCTAAAACTTTACCTAGCAAGACATGAATTTCCACATGCTCCTGATTTAGTGATTTGAGCATCTTATTCTTAACTTCTTATTGTTGGTAATTACAGGTTAACAAAGCAATCTTTTTATCTAATCTTTTAAAAGAGGAAGGGTTATTTAAGGAACATCAACTTTGTTTTAATATTCGCCTTTAAAATGTGAATCTTTTATGGGATAAAGAAAATTGGGAGGTTGAGTCTTATCTGAAAAGGAGGGAGTACCACGCATTTGCATGAATTCCCTTCTTCCCTTCCAGATAAGTCTCCATACTTATCCGACCCCTTATGAAGCTACTAGGTGTGATTGAACATGAAAGTTTGTGGGTCCCTTGTTCTTAAAGAATCAATATCATAATATAAACCATTAAACAATTTAAAATCCCCCTCATTTCCCTACCCTAACAATCTTAAAAGCTATTGAATATAAATTAGAAAATATAAACATATTTACCATCATATGCTTCACGAACCATTTGGTAGCTAACAAATCCTGAGAACAGAGTAAGCTGTGATCACAAATTACAATCTTGTTAAAACTACAGGCAAATCCAAGTGCATATCATCATGAAATTTGAGATACAGAACAACATTAAATCAACAATTACAATAAAAAGAATCATCAAATCTAAATGTAAAGTAATACTCTTTATTTACTAGCAAGCACTAAATTCTTTTTATGAATGTACCTAGAACTTAGATTGGATGAAGTATCTAATATGTTTCTAGTTTAGGTTTTTGTCATCATTTGGTAACATACTAACCATTTGTCCCACTTAGCTCAGGAAACTAGTTTTAAACCACCTAAGCCGTTATACTTTAAAAATGCATCACACATAGGTCATATCGAAGGTAAAGTATCACTAAAAATGTAGAAATGCCAGTAAAAGTGTAAAGTGTCATTAATGACCCAGAATGACCAAATTGGATGCATTCGAAAATATAATTATTTAATCAGTGCAAAAAAAAAGTTTCACGACTTAACTGGGACAAATGAAGAAGTTACCTATATGATATACGCCCTTCCAGGTTCCATCTTCTTTTAGAATCAAGCACAATCCTTTTTTCCTTTTTCAGTCAGCAAAAAGTTGGAGCAATAGAAGAAAAAGCCAAAAAAGCCACGCATCTTTCAAATCATATCTCATGCTTTATAAATAAAAATTTTCTTTCATAAGACCAGTTTAGAGCTCCAAATTTCCACTGTATATAATTCTTTTCTTTTTCTTTTTTGATTCCTGCATCTGACTGACTGATTATTGGTTGTGGAAAGAGTCCATGGTCATATTAACATGGAACAAAATTTATATTTTCACACACAATTATCCAGTTTTACATATAATGCAATAAACTGCTCCCATAATTCATGGTATTGCCCTGAGCTTAACTGTATTTATTAATTGGGTTTATTACGAAAAAATTCCAACATGTTTTCAAGTTTTTTTGCGTTTTCGTTCCTGCATGTTATTTTTTTTTCATAAAAGTCCTAAGGTTAATTTTTTCTCGGTTCACAAATTATAACCGGTGTCTAATGTCCAAATTTCACTAAACCAAAAAGAAAAAATTGACTTGAGGTTATTTATAGAAAAAAATAACATGGAGGGACGAAAACGCAAAAAACGTGAAAACATGTTGGTTTTTTTTTTTTCATAATTAACCCATATTAATTCACTCATTTCATTGTACATCTTACCCTGTAGATAGATATTCAATAAGCAGCCAATCCAAAGTAAAGTTAATACTGTTACTTATATTGTTGCTGTATTCTGGCATTCTACCAAAAAAAAAACCTTACAATTCAATTAGCTTCTTGAAGAAAATGGTCCACCGTCATTTTAAAACAGAGCATAAGAAAGTGTTCGTTATTATGCAACATTAAGAAAATATCAACAGCAAACCTTTGTTTTATTCGTTTGTCCAGCATCCATATTATGTTTTGGACTGGAAGTTTCACTGGAACTACTATCATGTGGTGGTTTTTCACTTGGAAATGCTGCCCCACCAACGGCATTTAGAAGCACGCAGTAGCAATGGTCTGTATCAGTCAAAACCTGGAAAGGAAAGAACTTACAATTACATATTTTTACACATTGTGATATGAATTAAGGTATTCATTGAAGAGAGAACATGAAAGACAAACAAACTTCATAATAAGTCCCATCAGTAGTGAACAAAATAGTCACAATTTTAGCCACGGAGCAAGTTTTAGTTGCTTGTAAATGACAGTCATATGCAGAGCTGTCAAACTTACCACAGCATCAAAGGTAGAATCGAAGTCATCAACTGCAAAACATATATCTGGATATGCTGGTTTTGTCTCCACTTCCTTGACACGAACAAAAACTATCATTTCTTAAGACCATAATAGAGTTGAAAATAACAACAAACATCAATCTGAAAGTAATAATGAAAATCATGGAAGGTAACAACATTGTTTACCTTTCTAGAGTCCAAGTGAAAATTGACACGAGTTGGAGATGCATAAACGGTTTTCACAATCTGAAGACACATTAAGAACATGCTTAGAGCATTTATCAATGCAAAAACTACAAGGTCATCAAAAACTTCAAATTCCTATCAAACTACTACAAGAAAAGAGTAGAAAAACAATTTAAATATAGGATCAGTGTATACTGACTGGAGATGGAACTTTGGAAGCGAACTTGATATAAGTAAACTTATAAAGCTATAAATATAGGTATAGGTATTATTTGCAAATTAGACACCAATGCTTTCAAGTTTCAATGGAAAATGGTCAGCAGGAATTCATGATACACACAAAAATTTGAGGCGAAGGAAGCTTTTTCAAGACATCTAATTAAAAGTATGAGTCTATGATATTATCTTGTCACTGTCAGCAAATACAGCTGTATCCATTTGAACATACAACTCAATTTGTCAATGATCTTTATGCATCAAAGTAATTATACTTGCACACCGGAAATCCAAAAAAACCAATCTCCCAAATCCATTTGAACATGCAACTCAGTAACAACATTTTGTCATCACGGCAAAGCCAAAAACACCAATCTCCCAAATCCAGTCAGTATAAATGTAATTATACTTGCACACCGGATCCCTAAAGAAGCTCCTAGAAAGAAGCAAAATTTCAACGAGACAACAATATCATATCATGTTCCCTTCTGACAACATGATTAACATCATTGTGATAAGTTGTCGCTTCATCAATAGCTGTTACATAAGTATTAATATGAGAAAACAAAAGTATTCGGTGTTGTAAAGAATAAAATATAGAGATATGTAACCAGACAAAAAAAAAAAAAAGAACGCATATTCAAGAGTACCAACTAGCAAACTACACATGTTCGGTCAGAAAAGTTACCTTGTATATAGGAGATAGAGGTGTTCCTTGGTTACTCTGATGATTTTGAAGAGATCGATGACTAAAAAAATAGTAAGTGCTATAACCTCCTCCTCCAAACAATTTCAATTGATCGAATTAACAAGAAGATAAAAACAAAGTTCAGCATAGAAGAGGTTATTTTACCTGCAAATCGCGACTGTTACACTATATGAAGTTTGGGCGATTAAATTCAAGTATAATGAACGCCTCCAATCTACAATCACTGAGCTCTCTCCGACCAAGTCATCCAACTATCAAAGAAAAATAAAAGATACTCTTCAAATGTAAATCCACATCATGGATAAGACTTTCAAATACTAACATATAAGTGTCCATGGTTTCTTTAAAGATGAACAATATATATATATATCCTATCCCAATGCAAGCAACACACCAAGTGTGCTATTAAAACCTTACTGACTCACTTATTAACAAATCTTAAGTATAATGTATCATTGCTTTATTTACCTTGGAGGCCCACCTGCGTACAAAGTAAGGAGAGTTTCCTTCCAGATTATCATTGAATCCATAGCCATGCAAGCTCTGAAACGAAAAGGCACAGCATCATGGATAAGTAAAGCATTCGTATATGCAACTAAGTGCAAGAGGCTAAGACGATACCATTTTTCTAACAAAGAACAAGAGATCATCATCCTGTTGGTCCTTTGACTCCCTCCCACCAATAAAATATAAATCCAATACGTCATGCCAAAACTTTTGATCCATTTCAACATCGGAAGCATCTTGCTCGTCTACTACAGTTTTTCCTATTAAATTTGAATGTTTCTTCACCATACTCAACAATTCATACCTAAAATATAAACATGACTTTCAGTAATATGCAATGTCAAGATTGTAGATACCATAACGTTAGAAAATAGAAACAAATGCAATTGTTATATTATGCAAACCTTATAAATATAATTTAGGGAAGATCCTTTTATGGATAAATATTCAAGTAAGAAACTTATTCAGCTGAAATTAAAAAATCAATGAAATGAGAAACCTAATTTTGGGATGGTAGTGTAGGATAATTACAACCTTTTATCAACTACAGTTTCAAATTAATCCAAAAATCACTGACCTAACAGGATCGAAGGGTGTCTAAAGATAACTTGCATTAGTAATTAATTAACAGCAATACGACCTAGTTAGATCCTTGCAGCAGTGATCAAAAGAATGTTGGAATGTAAACTAGTTGAGCAATCAAAGCTCGATTCATCAAGTTGAAATAACGGCGGTTAGACACAGATAAGAGGAATCAAGATTCATTGAAGGGGATAAAGAAGGAATTTTGCTTACCTAGAAGGGGATTCCCCTCCACCGCCGAGCATTTTCGTTTGGTATTGATGATTGATTGAATGAAGTATGGCCGCCAATTCAAATGATCAATTCAATCTGGTTTCATAGAGGAAAAGGACATATCGAAAGAAATGAAATCATGGGAATCCAAAGAAGAAGATGACGACAGCAGCATAAAAGTGTGTGCGACTCAATTGTTACAGGATCTCTTCTCGGACACAGACACAGACACAAACACAGTTACTTGTTTTAAAGATGTAGTTGGTTAATTAGGGTATGCAAAAGATGGAAAATCTTGTTTTAATTTTGTACCAAATTTTGACTTGTAGTTATTAGAAGTGCCACTTTATTACATTTTGTGGATTATGTTGCCATTATGAATAAAAATAAGAATCACACCTGTTAATTTTTAGAATATACAAATATCATTTTAATACATTAATAAATAATAAATAATATAATGATATAATCAATCACAGAGACTGAGTTTATTTAGTCATAACCTAAAAATGGTATAGGTTATATCGATATAGAATTTTAGTTTTACAAAAATTTTATAACACATCATCAAATCACTTTAATTTTAAGATTTTACATCTTAAATAACAGAAAATATGGCTATTCACATAAAAACTTAAATATTGATATTGAGATCTCAAACTAATTTGTTCTTAAATATGCTTAATTTTTATAAGTTAAAAAAACTGTAAAATAAATCAAATTAAATTGCATCACAAGACTAAATTTCATGAAGCACTTCATTTTAGTAGTATCTTTTAAGGTAATCTTTTTTATATTCATCTTTACAAAAATCTTCTAATATTTGATTTGAGAACATATGTAATGAGATGTTTTTGTAAAGACCTTTAGAGATTACATAAAAGTTTTTAGTTGACGTTTGGTTCGCAGAATGTTTCATAAGATAATTAAAATATGTTAACGAAATGGAATCTAACAGGAATTAAAATTGGAATCAAAATTATGCTTGGTTGATTAAAATAGAATTAGGCGGGTAACATAGGATGGGTGTGGGGTTGGTATGGTGGGAAGTGTAGGATAAGGGTGTGGTGGGTAGGGTGAGGGTGGAGTGGTTGTGGTGGTCGTTATAGTGTAGTATATGTGTGAGAGTGATGTGGGTATGGTTGGGGACTTGGAATGGGTAGCGTAAGGAGGATAAAGAAGGTTAGATAATGGGTAAGTAGGGTAAGGTGAGGTGGGTTGTGGTGGCCAACTGGCCATTGTAGGATAAGGTGGGTGGGAAGGGTAAGAATAGGTAGGGTGATGAGGTGGGGTGGTTTGGGTAGGTAGTGATAGGATTTTCGGTTAGAGGTATTTTGTAATCAATCATTTTCTCTTCTCGAAAGAAATTGAATTCCACTCATGATGCAAATTATATTTTCTTTCATTCATTGGAGAATTTTAATTTTGAAGTAATCAAATTCCATTTAATAGTTAAACCATACACATGATTTGGCTGCAATTAGATTCATTTCCCTCCATATCCATCAGATTCCAACGAATCAAACGTTATCTTAGAGATAATCCATTACCAAAAAGTTGTGGATGACTATGAAAAAAAAACCAGTTTAGCTATAGAGACTTACAAGGACCCTGACATATTAACATTAAATTTATAAATGTTTTTTTTTCTAATATTTAAATTGTCTTCGTGACTATATTGTGACGTCTGGTTCACGGGACGGAATTTAATTTTTTGTTATTAATATGGTTGATGGGAAGGTTATAAATTATTTTTAGTATTGGTTAGAGATATAGGTTGGAATCTAATTCATATATTGGTCTCTTGTGGTTTTACTGGTTGTGTAATCCTATGGGTTGTGGCTAATACTATTGCTATATTATTGTTGCTTTGTTTCGTTTATTTAGGATATGACGACATGTCATGTTTTACTAGGCTTGTAGTGCTAGTTCGTTACCTATCATGTTCTTTAGTTTTGTTTTTGCTCTTTTCCTCTTTTTAAATATCGTAAAATGTGAAGTTATGAAGTGCTTCTTTGTGTACTTTTTGTGGGTTGTTTTATTTATTTATTTATTTATGCTATATGTAAATCAATAAAAGCATTGGGAATCAAAATTTTAACTTTGACTTTCTTTCTTTGATACATTATATCATTTTTTAAATCTTAATAGCATCTTAGAAATTAGAATCTTTATCTTAATTGAATACGATCTAATTAAATTAATGGAGTTAAAAAACATCGAATGATTATAGTCCAGCAGTCCAGATTGAGAATTTGAATCTCATAATGAACAAAATGCGTAGGGTTTAAAAAGTGTGTGATAGCCTTCCAAAAAAATGAACTAAAAATAATAAATAAGTAACTTTTTTTGAATAAAAAATACTCAAGAGATTAATTTCAAAATAAATTTCATGTTGATTTCAATAGTTTTTAATCCAGATATATAACAGTTGGTAAACTAATAATTGTGAGGTTAATTTCCTACATGGTTTGTGAAATGAAATTTAAAACTATTGAAATCTAAGTTACAATTGGTAATAGATTTTTATTCATTTTTTGAAACTAAACTGGTATCGTATCGGGATCAATAAAAAACTATAATCGATTTGGTATTCGGTATTAATATTATGTTAAAAAAATTCAGTACCACCCGGTCCGGTATCGAAATGGTACCGATACATGACCGATTAAAAAAAATATTTAAGATTGACATTTGTTATTTTTATTTATATCTAATGATATATATACGTTGACATTTAAAAAAAAAATTGATCTTGCACCGATATATATATGTCTATGGATGGTAAACTTTGTGTGTTGGTTTTGATATTAACTTTGTTTTGATGGTAACATTCATTGTTGGTTTTGATATTAAATTAATTTGTTGGTTTTGATTTTAATTTCATTTATTCGCTTTGTTATTAATTTTCTATATGGTTTTGATACTATCTTTTATAATCGATTTGGTACAGATACCGATACCGAGTTGATACCGAAATTTTATAATCAATTCGGTACTTGGCACTAAATTTATGCCTCATAAATAAGTTTTAATTCATTTTATTTTATAGTTATAGTTTCAAACATACTAAAAAAAAGTTGTAACTTAACGTCTAATTACTTTAAATATAGTCAAACACACATTGAATGCTTGTTAATTGCATTAAACAATTATTATAAAGAATAATCACAAAATTAATCACTTTTGGGACTCGTTTGTTTGATTTTATCCAATTAAAGGTAATCAAACGAATTTACCTATTATTTTGTTACCATCACTATATATCTCACTTTTTGTTATTTGTATTTTTTTTTTTTGTTTTACTTTTTAAATACATTTACGTTAAAAATGTGAAAATAAACAAAAAGAGTAGGTAAATTAGTTAGAATATCTTTTATTTCAGATAAAATTAATAAATAATATAAGTTATATGGAAGATAAAAACTAGAGTAAATTACATAAATGGTCCCTGTGGTTTGCATAAAACTTTGGATACGGTCCCTGTAGTTTTAATTTTGCATAAACAGTCCTTATTATCACTGTTTACTTGCAAAAATAGTCCCTTTGCCGTTAACTTTAACAAACTAGTGGTTAAATCTTTTATAATGACCATTTTACCCTTTTCTTTGATAACATTTTGGTCCCTCAAGTTTGTACTTCATTTTAGTTTTAGTCCCTCAAGTAAAATTTTTATTTAACTATTTTATTATTATGTTATTATTATTATAACTATTATTATTATTATTATTATTATTATTATTATTATTATTATTATCATCATTATTATTATTATTATCATTATTATTATTATTATTATTATTATAACTTTTTTGTTCAATCGTAAAAAACTACAAACCATTTCATTTTTTTTGTTTTTCCGAACAAAAAGGCTACACACTATTTCATTTTTTTTTAAACTTTAAAACGTAATGTTTCGTAGTTTTTCGTTCGGACAAAAAAAAATAAAAGGTAATGGTTTGGTTCGAAAAACTAGAAAAATAAAATAATTTTTTTGTTTGGAAAATCTGAAATTCAGAATTATTCGTAGTTTTTTCGTTTGCAAAAACTAATTACAGAATTGTTTGTATTTACTTTCGTTTCCCAAAACATAAAATCGGAATAGGTTGAAACTTTTGGTGCAGAAAAAAAATAAAAACACAAATTGGTTTTCGTAGTTTTTTACGTTTAGAAAATGAAAAAAACTAAACATGAATGGTTAGTAACTTTTTTTCGTTTGTAAAAAGAAATAAAAGCTTAAGATTCAAATTTTTTTGGTTTGGAAACTACAATATAAAATATTTGTATTTTTCATTCGAAAAAGCTAAAAAAACAAAATGGATTCTAATTTGATACTATTGTTTATAATAAAAAAATTAATAAGTTTGTAATTTAAATTGAAAATATATTAAAACTGGAAACTTAATAAACAAATAAATTAATATGTAAAAAGTTAAATCAATAATAAATAATAATAATAATTTTTATAATAATGATAATGATAATAATAAATAATAATAATAATAATAATAATAATAATAATAATAATAATAATAATAATAATAAAAGAGTTAAATAAAAAAATTTACTTAAGGGACCAAAACCAAAATGAACTACAAACTTGAGGGACCAAAATGTTATCAACGAAAAGGGTAAAATGGTCATTATAAAAGATTTAACCATTTGATTGTTAAAGTTAACGGTAGAGGGACCATTTTTGCAAGTAAACAGTGATAATAAGGACCGTTTATGCAAAATTGAAACCACAGGGATCATATCCAAAGTTTTAAGCAAACCATAGGGACCATTTCTGTAATTTACTCTAAAAACTAATAATAATAACACACGTAGAAACATATATGAAAACTAATATATAAAAGGGCGCATAGGCAAAAAAATCCATCTCTCTCTCTCTCTGTGTGCAAAATATTAATGATGGCGAAAGTTGGCACTCTCTTCATGGTAGCTCTCCTGCTTGTTTTCATGCTAACCTGCGCTGCTCGGCCGCCCAAGGACACTTCTCCGGTGACTACCCGACAACTCAAGGTTAGCAAACAAATTTATCTCGTACAACGAATCTCCACTACATCTTAACGATTCCCTAGATCGATTGCGAATTAGGAATTAGATGTTACGATTACCATTTTCCAATCATCATACTTTCGACTATATGCCCCGTTTCCTAATTTTAATAAATTTCAGATTAAATTTATCCTGTTGATGATGATATCAATTTCTTGTTTAGATGTTACAATTTTCGTCGGCTAATGGAACAAATGTTTTTTTTTTTTTTAAGAAAAGTTGTACAAAGAGGAAATAATAATAATGTTGCTTGTTGCAGGGTGTTGAAGGGGAGGAGAAAGAAGAGTGGTTGATGAAGAAGATGGATGATGAAGCTCATCTTGATTATATCTACACCCAACATCAACCCTATTCCACTCACCATCTTCCTTGATGCTTTCCCAATTTTTTGTAATGAATCCTATTACTTTTTTATGATGAAATTGAATCCATAACTTCATATATATATATATATGTGTATTTGTTTATTTGCCTTTACCGACTCAGAAATTCTTCTTCATACTATTATCAATAAATTTGAATCAAACAGCTTTGGGATTGAAGACTAAGATTCATTATAAGAATACAGCAAGTTGGTGCAGCTGTATCTAGTTATACTAATGGAATTGGCACCCCAAACACTCACCAAAAGGAAAAAAACAACAAGACCATCAATACTGTATATATCTTCAACAATGTAACAAGTTACAAACAGTTCAATTTTTGTACAAGTTTTATCCAAGGAAAAACCCAATATCTCTAAATTATCTATATGATGTGCTGCAAACCAGTGTCTGTCCAAACAATACCTTCATGAAAAAGATATACTAATAGTGTAAATGAAAGAAACAAAAAAATGAATTTTCAATCGTCCAAATCTTCAACAAATCACTCCAATAGCATGATCTTGATGAAATAACACCGCTGAACCCATTGCAAAACCAATAGCTGCATGCAGCCTTCCTGTACATTTCTTGCAAACAGATGCAGTCAATCCCATCTCTGAAAAAAGACGACCAATGCTCCTTTGGGATGCATCGGCCTCAGACCTGAGTAGCCATACACCGGCATCTTGTTGAACCAAAATTCAGGAGTCAACAAGCCAGCATCATCCGACCAAGATGAACCAATTTCTGAAATCCTGGCTATGAGCAATTTCTTTTAGATAACCTTGGATCACACTCATCGTCCTCAAGATCACTGAATGAAATATCTTCATCAGCTCCAACAGGAACATCAGGACAATCGTAACCATCAAGTTCCGAATTCTCAAGGATCCAATTGTCATCATCATCGTCACCAAAATCCTCAATTGGTATTGTATAAGAGGGAACCACCCTCCGATCAGATGCACCCTTTACCAATCCTTCTTCTTTGGTAACCATCAGCTCCTCACTTTTCAAAACTGAGTGATAAGTTGTATGTTCAAAAGCATGTGGTTTACTCTCCAACATGTTTGCAGAAGGAGATTCTGATGACGAGGTATTATAATCTTCACGACTACTTAACATTTGAAAAGTATTACCCTCAAACAGATCTGGTCCCGGCTTGGTCTGCATTTGTAACTCCTTCATCCACATAGTCCGAGCTGCAACTATCTGCAATACAATAGCCAGTCCAACCACCCGTCATAACTCCTAGTCAACATTTGATAGCCCTCTCTAAAATGGCCGTCATGATAAGAATATATATTATATATTAAATTGATCTGCTTGTAGCAGACTACATTGATCGTCTTATTAATGGCATAATAAGTTGTAAATGCAATTTATTATATAAACAGAAGACTGATGATCCTCTCTACCCAAATGGTTGATGCAGAATGGTTCAATGGTAGGATTCTCAGTAAGGGTGCGTTTGTTTTCAATTAAAAGGGTCTTAATTTGGTCTAAAGTCTGAATTTCAGATCTTAACCTAATTTGTATTGTTTGTTTAAATTCAGACTTAAGAGGTTACAACCTCTGTATTTCCCTCTGAATTTTAAGAGAAAGAGACTGGTCTGAATTAAAATTCAGAGCCTCTTAATTTTAGATTTGAAGGCCTCCTCTTAATTTCAGACATGGTTTTCAGACTTCAGACGTTTAACCTCTTAAAAAACAAATACCACCTAAGTATGTAGAAGAAGTAAATATAGATACATAATTGAGATCAATAGTAAAAAAAGAAACAAAGAAATGACCGGCTATACTTACCTGGGGAGTTGATAAAAGATCAGCATCGTGTTTATTGAGCCTAGGGTGCAGTAGAACAAAGTAGACCTTCCAAAAGTAACTCTCGCTCATGTGAATAGGACAAAATTCAATTCTGAGAGCAGCTAATCTTGGTACCAGATGTTCCACCAAAGTTGCATGGTTCCATTGAGTATCAGACATTTCAAAATCTAAACCAAGGAGAGAAAAGAAGGTATGTGCACTAAAAGTTCAGACACACAAAAAACAAAAACAAACAAAACAGATCATCATAGCAACTCAAACACCTCTTTCAACATTAATACTATTACATCGGGTTAAAACCTAAGATGAGATAAATGTGTAAATCTGAAGGGTCCTAGAAAGTGCCTGTATCCATCCATCCACATTGTGCAGGACTGCACTGGAAATACGGTCTAGTACTCCGAATGAAATTCTACATGATAGATCATTGATGAATCATGATATCATGTTCACAATCCACTAACAAACCATTTATATGAAGCAGGACAGATTTCACCTAAAAACCAATATTCATTTTCAAATGTAAGACAATGATTGGTTCTTGTTGAAGGGGGTATATAGCCCGTTATGAACATCGAAAAACGGGTTGGTCCAAATATCCAATTATTATTTAACAGAAACCTAAGGAACTGCTTTTGTTACGAAGCAACGAGGCATTTACAATACATGTCTGCAAATTCTTAATAATTAGATGACACAACTGATATTCACCCAACATCACATCTAGTGGTCACTAAAGCATACTACATTGGTATCTCAATCAGAGAATCTAATATAAACCAATCATCTTATAAACAAAAGCTTGAGAGCTCATCATCAACACCTTCAGGCATCAACCAGTTCATGCTTCATTCTCAAATCTATGTTGTTTAAACATTGTATAAAGTACCTAAGATTCCAAGATGAAACTATCATTATAAGAGTACTATGAACAAAAAACAGAAACATGTTTTTATCTGTAGTAACTTCTACCACCGTTAGTGCAGATATCCACCACAAGATCATGCGATCTAAAAGCTAAAAGTCTACCTGAATTCTGATAACATGAACCTTTCTTGAAGCTTTATAAAAGCTGTCAAATGATGATAAATTCCTCTTCATCTATTGGAGCATCCTACACCATATAGGATTCGAAATCCAACAAAAAAGGGCAATTCAATACAAAGGTCTCTACTTGAATATAGTAGTAGACGTGGGTATGCCAAATTGTCAATTGTAAAGTCTAGTTATTTCATTTGAAGACAAGAATGTCTTATTGGAGGTCAGAGTTATAAAAATCTGCCCCTTGTTATTGATATTGCAATATAAGAAAGAAAACTTCCAGATTAGTACTGTTTTGGGTTAGGTTTTGTTATTACACATCATTTATTTCGGAAAGGATTCATGTACTTGAAATTTCAACTCAACCACACGAAAGTCAAACAGCATATCATATGTAACAGAAGTGCAAGCAATCAAATTACCGTCACTATCTTCATCTTCCGATAAGGGAAAATCCAACCACGTCTCAGGATGATGTGCTATATTCATGGCAAATGACAGAACTTCCTCTGTAACACCAACAAAAGCCGTATCGTACTCCTCTTGATCTTTATTGGGAAATGTCGATGAATTGGAAACTCCCGTTCCAATCCTGAATTTTGAATCCTCGCAAATTGAATTCGACGCATCATCATCTCCGGAGAGGGCTGGATCGGGTTTGATTGTGATGGAGCGAAAACGTTGATGTGGTGGCGGAGGAGGAGGCGGCGGAGGAGGAGGAGCGAGAAAGGACGCAACGTCCCACAGTTGACGCGCTAGGGATTCTGTAAACTCGGAAAGATCTCCTTTGACACCTCCAGTTAGGGTTTGAGAATCTGATCCTTGAAATTCTTGTTCCTGTACAGATTGAGGGTGATTTACATCGTGATCGTGTGAGGATGACGTGGTGGGACCATGATCTTCATATTCTCCGTCGATTTGGAGAGAATTAGCAATTGAGCGAGGCAGCCATGACATGATGGTGTGGTGGTCGTTGGAAAAAAAATGGAATTTTACAGGTACAGGTGACGATGAAGATTCATTCGTAAAATGCCACCGTCGTCCCAGCCACCCGGTTTTCTCTTCTCTCCTTGAATAATCAATCTGATGGACTGGCCCAGCCCAGCCCATTTCATTTTAACTTTTGTCCATCTTCATGTACATTGGCCCATGTTTTTAAACTTTTGTCCATCTTTATTTGATAGCCCACATATTCAACGACAGAAGAGAAACTATAATTAAAGAAAGAAAGAAGTAAAAAACTCAATTTTGATGAATCATGTAACTAAATCAAACTAAAAAACCATTATTTCTAGCTGATAAGCACCTAGTCAAAAGCAAGTTTCATCGGTGTTGGACTAGGCTCACGGTTAACCAGCTATTGATATTCGAGGGTCAAATGGGCTTATCTAGGTTAAGAGATCATGACTAATTATGTCTTTCTCAAGACAAGCTTGGGATGGTATTTGGACTCCGTTCGAGACCTTCATCTGCATCTCTAGCTACTGTTACCATCTCACATTGGGATAAATCATCATATCCTAACGTTTTTATTTTTAATCACCAACATCATATCGTGCCATAGTGCTACCTAACATAAATGTATGTTATTCTCTAGAAAATAATGCTAAACCCCTCATCGTTTAAAACGAAGAACACGTCACTACATGTAACTTTTATACCTAATGAGATTAAATTGGTAAGTTTTAGATATAAAATGTATTTGTTTGATAAAGTTAAGGTTGTCTTTCTTTTATTTCCTTTTTCTCTTTGAAACAAGATGTTTGTTACGCAACAATAAACAAATCATGTTCTAGTAATGATGATCATCATGTGTTCAGATAATCACCCATCTTGTCTAATTTATTGTTGGTGGATATAGATAAAGTTATATTTGTTAATATCAAACGTTGAGCACATATGAATGGTTATTGGAGTAAATATAACCGATATCACTTCTTTACCTTAAACTGTATCATTCTTGTGTTATCATCAGTCATATAACTCCAACTGTGATACTTTTTTAAAATCTATAATTTGGTAAATATATAATGCAACTAAATAACTTAGTAAAAAACTAAGTATTCAGGGGGGCGTTCGGTTGGTTCAGATTTGACGGAAAAGGAATGAGAATATCGTTCCAACATGTTGTTTGGTTGTCAAATGGGACGGAAAAGGAAAATAATGGGAGAAAAACATTCTAATGTTTAAGAGAATGCTTATTCGTTGAGGGGCCAAAGAAAGAAGATTTTGGGTTGGACGCGGAGTTGGTGTTGCTAGCTTCGCCCCCGCTCTGGAGTTTTGGCCGGCATGGAGACAACGCCGGGCAGCTCCTCCCCTGCTTTGGAGTTTTGGCCTAAAACATGGAGCCATTGTTGGTCAGCTCTACACCAACTCTGAAATATTTTCATCTAAATTCTTACGAAATCCTTGCGAACCAAACATGTTACCTATTTCAATTCATTCAATTTCCATTCTTTTCCATTTTTAATTTCTTTGATAAATGTCATTCACTCAGAAAAGATTATGTGAACCAAATGTCATCTCATTGTGTGAATAATTCTTACAGGTTACACATCAATAGATCCACTTCAACACCCGATTACAACATAGCACAATTTAACTAACAAAGATTTCGAAACACCTTTTCCGTTTCGTAGCTTTTATAACTCTTGATGTTATTGTATTAATACATACATATACATACACATATTCATATTGTATTTTTTTTTTTTTTGGAAAATGTGTTGTATTGATGAGAATGATGTTTTAAAAACTGTTTATCAAATATTTGTAGCGAAAAAGCTTTTATGATATTCAGGGGCTATCTATATGCTTGCTTCATGAGTTCATGTTCTGGATATGGATATCATTGATGAATTAAATTTAAATAGACGTGGATATAGATGATGATAAAATTAAATTGATATGAATATAAACATAGCTTCACTCGGTATATATTCGGGCGATCGTCATTCCTATCTAATTTCTATACTAATTATAGGTGCAATTACTAATAAGTAATTAAAACTAATTGTGTAATTAATTACTTTAAATGGAGTATTTCAAATACTTTTTGATCCTTGATGAAAATTTTATTGTGAAACTATAAATCGAAGGATGTTATTATCCAAAACAAGAGTTTCGTGGGAACGTGTTCAAGTCTGATTTTATTTTATTTTATTTTTTTAAGAAGGTTCACAAAAGATGAAAGGATGAGGGACTAATCACCAATGTTATTACATACACTTCAAGTTTTCAATTAACAGATACGAATTTGTTCTTATAATTTAAACAATTTTATTAAATGTATTTTAGTTAAAATTCTTTTGTTTGATTGTAAAATATAATTGTTGCATGCTTTTATATATCATTTATAAAATTTATTTGAGATTTGTCTAAGGCCTTGTTTGTTTTTTGTTAGAAGATCTTCGAACCTCTTCTGTCTGCGAACTCGAAGACGCGGGAAGATGTTTTATATGAGAGTGCGTTTGTTTTTTTCCTTCTTCCTGCATCTGCGAACGTTTTTCCGCGTCTGCGGACGTCTTCCCACGTCTGCCGCATCGTCTGCGGACGCCTTCCCGCATCTGCGGACGTCTGCAAACCTTTAGACCATCTCTTCTGACCACAGATTTCTACAACTAAGTTCAAAGACCGCAGACATCAACCTCTTAAAAAACAAACAACACCTAATATATTTTGCTTAGTTTATTTAATTACTCGTATTATTATTAAGCTTTTATAAAGTTAAAAGGTTTTACAAAGTTTTGGCTCGTTGGGTTGATTCCAAATTCCAGATTGTCTGTTGCTACTAATTGGTTGACTAGTTAAATTTAAGGGTTTTGGTGTGAAAAAACCTCAATTTGGACCTATTTGCGATTAAAATCCTCAATCATTTTGTTGTTATAGAACCTAATCCGACAAAAACTTAACAAAATAGTGATTTCATAAAAAAGGTTTAACCGGTTGCATTTTGCTCCAGCCACCACCTTATCCGATAATCCTCTTAGAACAAACGATTTCGGATGAAAAATTTAGAACATAATTGAATCCAAAGCTTAACATATTGAATCTAAAACCTAAATCGACAAAATGATAAACAAGTCAAAGCTTCAAGTGCTTCAAGGGTCGACGGAGGCTACATTGGAGGTGGCGATGTCACTGTCAGAAATTTAAGTACATCTGATCCTAAATGAGAAACCAATCGGTCGCTGGAAGACTATTTGGAGATAAAGGTAACTAGTTGCACCATATAACATACCGGTTTCGTGTGATTTTAGTCGCTTGAGGATTTTTTGTGACGATAAAAATGGTTGGAGATTTTAATCATAAAAATGATCCAAAGTTTTTTTTCCATAAAAACCCATTAAATTACAGTATTTTTTTTTTCTTTATTTTGCATCTTGCAAATTATAGTCATAGTTTGGTTCGTAAGTAATTCGTTGGTATTGTTTCTTGGTTACGGTTTTGTATAAAAGTTTTGTCGACTTATAAAAAAATTAAATTTATTATTTATAATTAATACTATATGTAATTTTCATAGTACAGATAATGTGTTCAACTTTATATTTAACAAGAATAAAAACTAGGCCCAACAAAATGTGTTATGCGTATACCCTCTCTTTTACTTGTTTTTTTAATGACGTAAGATTCATTGTGTGATTTAGAGATGTGTGGAATGATTAAAAACCGAACCAAAGTCAAAACTGATTTATAATATTCGGTTTAGTTACCGGTTCTTATGATGTTCGATTTTCAGTTATCGGTCATTCAGTTAACGGTTTTGCGGGTATCGATTTTATCGGGCATGGAACCGAGATTTAAAAAGCCCATAACATGCGAATCAAGAAAATGATTTAAAAGCCAACAATGTGAAAACCGATAAAATCATTTGTTGGAACTATATTTTGGATGATGAAACTACATAGCTTATATGAAAACATCATGATCGACACTTCTCTCATTCCATTTTCATGTTTTTGTTTATATCTTGTTATAATAGATAAATTTATATATTTTTTGTACGCTTCTAATCAGTTCTTGCAATCTTCAATATTCGGTTTTGGTTAAATCAGTTCCGGATCAATTCGATTCCAGTTTTGAAACCATTTACATCCCTAACGTGATTAGTGTGAAGGGGGATGTACATTTAGAATGTCCCGATTGAAAATAGTTTGAACCAACTAAATTTGATTGGGTTCTAGAATGGCTTTTGTATTTTTGACTTTAACTTCATATTTTATTGCAAGTTTTGAAATATATTCAAGTAGAATATATTTATTATCATTAATTTTTTTGTAAATTACACAAGAGTAAAAACTTGGTTGTTTTTTCATATTTTTTTATGTTTACATGTTTATTCTGGAAAATATATTTACATACTATATTCGAGTCGATCGAGTGGCATGTTTATACTTATCATTTGATGTAAAATGTTTCCATTTATTTTTAATTAGTTTTGTTTTAAATATTCGATGGATACAAGATTAGTTGTTTAAATATAATAATGATCTGAAGATGACAGACAGATAATATTAATCGGGGCCACGTCTGTCTGGTCAAATAAACTTTAAATCTGGTCAAAATTAGAATCTACCCATCGGATACTCACTTCTCTTTTTCTTGTATTAGTTTAATTATTTATTCATTCAAATACACAGATTATTAAATAATATCTCGATAAATCCAATGATTCATTCGTTATTTTCGGAGAATATTTCTAAAACTATATTATTGGTATCATATACAGATATGATATTATCAAATAATCTTTACTTTTATAATTTCATATGATTTTATTATATATTAATTTATTAACCCGTATAAATATAAAATTATAAAGTTTTTAATTCGTTAATATTTTTATACTTTTTACGAATTAAATTGACTGCAAATCTAGTAGTTTGTTATGATTTTAGAGTATTCAAATATATAATCCACACTTTCTAGTTATATCATATTTTTCAAGATATTTTTTTGGACGTGTGTGTGTAAACAAACAAACAAATGAGAGGAACAATAAATATATTTTTATCCTTCTAATTTCATTTTTAACAAGATTTAAAAAGAGGAGATAGGACACAAAGAAACACATGAATAGATAATTGATATAATATTTATATATTAGTTAAGAATTTTTAATTGACAAATGTCAAGTTAAAGAAGTGAGCTTAACATTACGAGAACATGACAAGTGACACTATATTTATTAATTTATTTTTTTATAGATATAGACATAGAAGTTTTATAAACAAAATCTTAAGTTTCATTCTTATGAATAAATTTACATTAATTTGTCTTAAAAAAAGATATAGAAGTTTATTAACAAATTTCAGTATTTATAAACATATAAATAATCTTTTCACAATAAATTTTATCATATGATAAAAAATATATATTTGGTTACCTTTTTTATATGTTAAGCTAATACTTCTTCTACCACTTAGATAAAATTATAAACCGTTCATATTCAATCTCATTTCAAAAATAATCAACACTAGAATATTGTTTAAATCATCATTCCACGTTCTTCAATTTGGTCGCACTATACGTGCACCCATGTAACTAAATTTCTATTAATCAGACACCTTTTTCTCTCGTATAATTTCCGTTAATGATGTGTGACCCACTAATTAAATTTAATATTTTCTCTCACGTTAGGGAAGGGGTTATGTAATTAATAATGATAGGATGTGTGTTTAGTAGGCATGGCAAAAAAACCCAACCCCGACGGGGAACCCGTAACTCGACCCCGATTTGACCGGGGAATCCCCGAGTTGACCGGGGATGGGGACGGGGAATCCCCGATTTAAATTAATGGGGATGGGGCGGGGATGGGAGACACTTTAATCCCCGACCCCGGTTATAAATTATGTTTTAATATAAATTATTATATATATATTTAACTTTACAATGTAAATTATTCATTACATTTTATATAATATATTAAATATCATTGTATATGACTTTTCTATAGTTTAAAATACTATTCTTAATGTTCATTTACATATATTTGTTATACTAAATTACTATTTATAGTTTAAATTTAAATAATCTTTAGGAGCTTGAAAAACCCGATTCCCCGACGGGGATCCCCGATCCCCGATTGGGACGGGGATGGGAATAGGAACTCATTCCCCGACGGGGATGGGGCCGGGGATGAGGGAGAGGATTATGAAGCGGGGATGGGGATGGGAACTGAGATCCCCGTCCCGTCCCGTCCCGTCCCATTGTCATCCCTAGTGTTTAGTATCATCCCTTTAATTAAATAATGACGTCCAAAGACCTATAGTACAGCTCGTATTCCAATAACTAGTCAAATAATATTCGTTTCGGATAAATACAATGTTATATTTTAAATATAATTTGATACAAATATTTAGGCATTTAGCTAGTAGGAAAATACTTGTTAAAAATATCAAACACAGTTTTGAATAAAGGCTAAAGTGATAACTTTGCGTATGAACTTTTCTTGAATACAGGGATACATTACAGTTTTAAACTAATGCACTTTTTAATAAACATATTATATAAAAATATATTCAACTTTAAGAATTCTAGTGTTCAAATGTGAGTGTGTTTGGTTTCGTTATGACTGGGGTTATGACTGGGAATCTCATATTATTAAGTTACAATAACATAAATAATTGGTTTATAGTGTTTGGATTGTATTCATTAATAATTGATTATTTGCATTTAAAATTAATCCTACCACACTTTTTCATAAGTTAAAAAATGTAGCTTATTTGTTTAATAAACGATTATTTTGTCATTTTACAAGTTAAAACGCAAATCCAAACACTTTAAAAACTAATATTTGATAATTGTGATAGCAAACAGCAGAAGCTAAACCGAACACTAAATTTTCGGCAACACTTTCTGTTACGACTATTATTTGATTAGTAGTTCCAAAACGTTACAACATTTATTCAAACTCAAATCCAAACACTTTGGTAAACTATTTTAAATTTAAGGAAAAGGACATGCAATTATTAAAAAGATGTGTATTAACTCAAATGTTGGATGTGGTGTGTGTGTACATGAAGTATGAAAAAATATTTAAAGTTAAAAAACAAAGCAGAAAGGTTAATTAAAAAATAGAGTAGGTTGAGATCCATGAATGAATAAAGAAAAGAGTAGAGTAGAGTGGGGTCTCTCAGTCAAAGATACCAAAATTGCAAATGCCAACAAAAAATATGGTTCCCCTACGCACCAGACCACTCACCCCACCTTTCCATTCCATTCGTTAATCCAATTCCCTCCTAATTACATTCCCACCTAATAACACTGGTCAATTACTAAAAATAATAACATTTTTTCGATCTTTTATCATTTTTAGCAATAATATTTATTTTTTATCATTAATGATATTAACTTTTATATTCTTCATATGAATAACATCAACTTTTGTATTTTGTATCCTTAATAACATTAACTTTTGTATTATTTTTATCATTTATAACGACAACTTTTTTAAGTTTTGCGATTAAATGATAAAAAGTATAAAATTTGATGTTATTAATGATAAAAATAAATAATGTTATTATAAATGCTAATAATGCATAAAATTGTTTCAATTTTAAACAATTAGCCCAATTACTAATTACACCTCTTACCAAACACAACCATTTC
This sequence comes from Centrapalus pauciflorus, assembly GCA_020465985.1. Classification (NCBI taxonomy): domain Eukaryota; kingdom Viridiplantae; phylum Streptophyta; class Magnoliopsida; order Asterales; family Asteraceae; genus Centrapalus; species Centrapalus pauciflorus. The sequence continues at coordinate 252,209 of JAANYP010005158.1, forward strand.
CATTCCATTCCATTCTCCTCAACATTTCATTTTTCTCAAACATCTTCGGGGTTATTCGAGTTTGAGTGTGTGGTTTCTTCGGTCGAACCCGAACCAAATAAGGGAACGGGTTAATCGGTTTGGTTAAACGGGTTATTCGGCTTTGATATAAAAAATGAAATACTTTACAAATTAGTTTAAACGGGTTAAATGGGTTGGAATAATTTGGGTACACGGGTTAAATAGTTTGACTATAAAAATTGGGTATTTAAATCTTTACATTATTACATATAAACAATTCTAATTCTAATTGAAATTGGAAATTTAAAAATCAAACATGTTATTTGGGTACACGGGTTAAATAGTTTGACTATAAAAATTGGGTATTTAAATCTTTAAATTATTACATATAAACATATCTAATTCTAATTGAAATTGGAAATTTAAAAATTAAACGGGTTATTTGGGTACCCGAATAAACATGAATCCTACCCAATACCCGAACCGAAATTGTTATTCGGGTACCATTTAACCCGATTAACAAAACCGAATAACCCGACCCAAATAACCCGTTTAAGATTCGGTTAGGTGGGTTATTCGGGTACGGTTATTTTGCACACCCCTAATCATATGAATGCCACACTTGACTTGAGTAACACTAGGTAGTCATGTTGATTCATTCTTGATCAACAAAAGTGGCATTCATTGCTTCTGTTCGATGAAACCTCTCTTTTAGCTTTCCTATTTTTACACTTTGTTCCCTTTTCCTGTTCTTAGAGGAAGGTATATACATGTATACATATTATATAATATATATATATACAGAGGTGGGTTCAATGGAGAACCTTAATGCATCGCTAGAAAACCGTAATGTATCATGCAGGAAGTCGATGCATAACGTGGAAATAACGATACATCACACGAGATTTGGTGCATCACGTGTAAATAACGATGCATCAGCGGGAATTGTGATGCATTTGTGGTGGTGCATGGAGGTTTTTCGAAGTTCTTCGATGCATAGAGGTTCTCCATTGAACCCCTCTATATGTGTGTGTGTGTATATATATATATATAGAGAGAGAGAGAGAGAGAGAAAGTGTGTGTGTGTGTGTGTGTGATTGAGTGAGTGAGAGAATGTGTGTGTGTGTGTGTGTGTGTTTGCGTGAAGGTGAGTGCTGACAAGATTTCTTGACATGAACACCTTCCACACAACTACCCTAGTAGTTGTACTCATCATCATGACTTTTGGTCTCAATTGTCATTTCCAAGCACCACAATGTGTGTGACTGTGTTTGTGTATTTTAGTCGTAGGAAAAAACCACAGGGTAATAAGCAATGCAAGAACCATAGTAACACAACTGTCAATTTCTGCCATTTATGAACATATATATATGGTGTGGACTGTGGAGTCTGAGGATGTAAATAAATTCTAGTATGAACTTGCAAGCAAAGTTTGAAGCTACTCTAGCATTTCATTAAAAGCTAAAAACAAAATTGAATTACAATGGGTTCCCCCCAAAAGAACCCTGAGATTTGTAGGGGAGGGGAGGGGAGGGTGGGAAGATGTAAACCATTAACCCAAACAACACATTTTTAACATGATTCAAATTACAATTTTAGGCATTGCTTATATCGAACAAAGCCCAACCCCCATTGCAAACATATATGTACTCTCTGCTTATATCTTTCTTCTTTCAGAACAGACTTTGTTTTGCCTTCACAAGATTTACTGACTCGTATCTTGCTGCATTATGGCCGATGCTAATTATCAAAGGGATTTGTCGAATTTACACAGGATAGATGAACAAACTGACTGCATGGTATTCGATACCTCTTCAGATCCACCAATCTTAGTTACAAAGCTTTTGAGGAATACCAATCAAGTGCACCAGCATAATCCCAAACAGTTCTTGATCACTGATTTAAAAGATTATCCTCATTGCAATGTTCTTGTTAGCTTGCATTTGGAAATGAAAATGGTAGATGTGTAGTTCAAGCTACACAATTTCAAAAGCTCTGCTGACCGTTGCTTTAGCCCTGGATTGCAACCACTCTGAATTACAAGGAGAAGCTTGGCTGCAAGCCCTGCGTTAACCGCCGTGGCAGCAGATTCCTCTGGGGAAAGTTTGCAAACCTCCCATAGGATCGACAAAGCGTGCTGGGTACAACACTCGGATATTTTCATCAGCAACTTGACCAGATTGGGAATCGTGTTTGAACAATCCTTGAGAGCTAAAGCACCCTCCGGATTGGAAGACAGAACTTGAAGAACATACAAAGCTAACTCTAAGCATTCTGAATTAAAATGAGGCAACATCTCAACCAATTGAGGGACACCCCCAATGCTCAAAATGGAACTTCCAAGTGATTCCTGTGAACTTATCATCTTCAACAACCTGAGCCCTGCCAATATCCCATGTGGGTGCCTTTTGTCCTTCACCAGCCTCAATACTCCCACCAAAAGACTCAGACTTGGAACAATGTCGGACCCCATAAACAAAACTTCCATCAATTTCACACAGTTTATTTTGGTTTCTGTTGATCCCTCGTTCAAAACATCAACCATTAATGAAATCTTCATGGGTTGCAACAGATTGGTTATGGAATCTGAAGTTAATTGTAAATTCACCAGAATCCCAATTGCCTCTGATCCAACTGCGTGACTGGTGAAAGGTCCTAATAATGAAGAGATGAAACTTACCCCGCCATTGTCGACCACTGTTTTCTTGGCTGATTCATGGGCTGTGACAAGCATCCTCAGGTCCTTGAGTGTTTGGACTCTGGCTTGACCTTTGACCTTCTTCAATGTCTCCAGCAGCTCCAAAGACCTTCCTTGAACATCCTCTGACCTCTTCTTCATAGCCAGGTACTTTTGGGAGAACCAAGTATGGATTAAATGGCTGAGTGTTGAGTTTGGGGTGAGTGAGTCATCCCATAGCTCCTGCATTGTGGTGGGGCAAGTGAAGTGTCCCATCGAGAACCATTTGAGGATGTTGGACCGTTCATAAGTCTGTCCTGTACAAAGGGTCACCGGATCTTGCATTGGTTCTAATGAGATTGGACAGATGAACACAGATGGGACTTCGATTGAGTCAAGCTGTTCAATCATCTTCTTCAGATCGACTTTCTCCACGTTTGCGGTGGTGATAAGTCCGCCGCCTCCGCCGCCGCCCAATATGCCATCTTTGACGGCAGTTTCCAGATCCAATACCTGGCCACCAGTAGAAGGCTGGTACATGGGCATTTTCACAAACGCTTGGTGTGCACAGTGGAATTCCAAAATCAACAAGTTCTTTTCAGGCAAAAGAAGATATCAATTCAATTGAATCCAACCTTGTCCAAGACGACGTATCACATCCAAAAAGAAAAACAAATTTGAAGCGTGTGGATGAAAAAAAGACTCCCCTCAGGGTCTCACATTGACAAAAACAGCATCAAAAGAGACATCTTTTCTTCTTTGATAGTGCCTTTTTCTCTGGTCAAAATTCAAAAAGACCCACATTGTTCATTTTCACTATTTTCATCATCATTATCAAAGACCATGATGACTTTTTCCCCCGATCTTCTTCCCTAACACCCAAAAAAAGTTAAAAACTTGCCCTTGAAGCTCAAAAGAGTGAAATCATTCAATAACCCATATCACCAAAAAGGATAAGAATAATTACAATTCAACGACAACACTCATGACCCAACACCAAACAGTGCCATCCACTTAAATTACCCAGCAATTAAAGTAGCAAAAAAATATCAAAGAATTATGATGAAGAAAAACAAGATTCAAGTCAAAGAATGGGCAAAGCTCAGTGTCATGGTTGAGCTTATTGAGAGAGAGAAAAAGATGAGTAGATTGAGATTGAAAAAAGAAAACTGGTTCACCGCTTTGCTTTTGGCAGATTGGGTCAAGACTCGAGTGTTGAATTGTAAACCCTACCATATACCATTTTTAATTGCTGCGGAGTAATAATCTTTTAGCAATCTCACGCTTTCGGTCCTTTTGGAAACCTAACATCTACAATCAGTCCTTCAACTAGATTGAAATTTCATTTTTCTTTAATTGTATTTATAAAGTAATTACAAAATTGGTCAAAGTTACAAAAATAGTCTTGAGTATTTAGAAATGACAAGATTATGATTTTTTAAAATACTATTTATTCGTAAAAATAGTTACTCCATCCTTTAACGTTTTTAAAACAAAGGTTTATTCTTTATTCAATATTACTTTTTATAAATTTATTCCAGTTTAGGTCATTGTAATAAATTTTTATATTTTTTGTTTACATTTTTAATTAGATGTGAACATTTAAAACCGGTTTCACAAGGACTAATTTGGAAAAAGACTGGTCTGTCAGGAATTGGTCCAGAAAAAGGCATATCCGATCTCAGATATTTTCTTAAGTTGTTTTATATTAATTGTATTAATTTTATTTATGTATATTGTAGTGATACTAATTATTTTTATTAAAAATGTTACAAATTTATTTTATATTCATTTTATTTTTGTATACACACATAAATATACAAACATACACATATAAATATACACATTTCGCTAACTTTACACACTTAGGTATGGGTCAGTGTTCCCGTCAGCCTCGATGAGTAGTGGTTACCCCTATATTTCCCGATGAGTGGGGGTTACCCCCCATTCCATTATATGAAAAAGAAAATTGATATAATTATATCTTATAAGTCATGTGTACATATATAACTTGTAGTAGTTAGTTTTTAATAAAAAAATGTTTGAACTTCTTTGCAATGTTTTGTTAACATGATAATTTAAACATACATGTAATTATGACTATGAATACACCATAAAATGCATAGATGATTAGGGGAATTCTATTTGCACTCTTTCATATGATGTGATGTGCACTTTCTGAATATGACATTTTCTCTAATATTTTAATATATTTTTTGAATTATGATGGGTTAATAGAATTGATGTGACATGCATCAGAATGGTGTGTTTAGTAAAAGGAGGGCGCGAATAGTAGGACCGGCTTATCGGAGTGTGCAACATGGGTTACTGCTCCAGGGCCCAAAAAATTTTTTTCCCTATGGTTCCTAAGCTACTACTAGTTGTTTACTTGTTTTCCAAGTTGTTTGATTGTGATATTTCTATATATATATATATATATATATATATATATATATATATATATATATATATATATATATATATATATATATATATATATATATATATATATATATATATATACACATGATTGTTTCTTTTATTTTTAACTATTATATATACATACATGTTTAGAGAGCCTATATAAGTTTTTGTCCCGGGTCCCAAAAACGATAAGAAAATCCATGGTGAATAGCAACTCCCGTATGAATATTTCAACATTCAAAAAAAAGATCCAACAACGAATAATAAATTCATAAATTAGTATTCTATTATTTATGTAGTTATTGTTCACTTAACATTCTTAACGCGAGATATTCACATATAAATATTTATAAACATACATATATTTACAAGAATGAATATATAATGACATGTATGTATGAATACTTTAACATTTTAAAAAAAATCTAAGAAGGAATAATATATTTATACATAAATATTTTCATCACACAAACTAATTTACGTTTACTTAAAAATAAATCATATATGATTATTTCTAGCAATAATTCAATTATCCTATATTTAATTTATAGAATATAAACACATATGTGTATATATATATATTTATCCGTAAACTTGACTCATTGTTGTGTCCATACACCATAAGAAACTTTCAAGTAGGGTGCTGATTTCGACCGGTTCAAGCAAACGGGTTAATAATCAAAAATCAAAATTTTACATACTTTTGAAATTTTTTTAAAGATAATTTATTTAACACACCATTTTATAAATGTTAATTTAAAAAATATTTATACTCTAACTTAGTTTTGTTACTAAGGTCAATTTAACCGTTTAGTTCGTTTGGCCCGTTGGGTCAAAATTGCCACACATGCTATGAAGTATACACAAATGCTACATTTTATTTTTTATACCTCAAACCCAACAAGACATCTAGGTAAATAACTTGTCAAATTTGGTAAATCAATTACTTGACAATTTAAGGGACGTGTGAAGTGTGTAATTGTGGAGATAGAGAGAGAAAGGATGAATTTAAATATGTGTAATTTTTCAATAATATATATATATAGTGTGTAATTGTGGAGATAGAGAGAGAAAGGATGAATTTAAATATGTGTAATTTTTCAATAATATATATATATATATATATATATATATATATATATATATATATATATATATATATATAAATAATAAAAGAGAACACAAAACGCCATATAGCGTCACCATATTCCACCTAAAAAGATAAATACATATTATTATTTTTAAAATAAAATAGAAGATAATTATAATTTCTAATTTCTAATATCTATAAACATTATTAAATAAAATAATTAATTCTATCCACTATTTCACATTAGCTACTAATGTTATCTACTATCATTATCTATTTAACATTTGTTAATTTTAGCTAATCTAAATCTAAAAAAAATATATTTAATTATATAATTTATCTATAAACTTGAAATAAAATATTAAAATAAATAAGATTATATTTTAAATGAAAAAATATATAATATTGTTAAAGAACATCTTATAAATATAAATACACTTTATTATTTTTAAATTTAAATTAAAAAATTTAAAAGAATGTTAAAAACTAAATACTATTCATGTATATTTAAAAAGATAGATATATAATATTTTTGACAAATTACTATACTTTTATTGTATTTATCTTATAATAACTAATACTTATACGGTTTAATTTTAAGTTTACATACACATTATATAACTAATTATTTTTAAAAAATAGTCCACATAATACGTGGATACATAACCTAGTGATTTGTATATATTAGGTTTAAATCATCAAATCAAACAGTTTTGACCAAACTCAAACATGTTACGTTCATTCCATTTGAATTCATAAAAAAAACACACCTTTGTGTTATTATTGATACAAAGTTACAAACGTAATAACGTATTATATATTTAAAAGTCATGTATGGTAAAATTTTTGAAATTTAAAGTGTTAATTTCCTCAAAAGCACGTATGGAATACATAATAATTTTTTTTTTCCATCAAACGTAACTTACACTCTAAATCATCGATGTAACACTTAACGGACTAATTATAAGGCCTTGTTTGTTTTCTATAACAAGTGTTTTTTTTCACTTTTGTCAGCAGGATTAAAGACGCTGGAAGACAGAACCAATTGAAGACTGTTTGCTTTCATGAAGAAAAAAGAGATAGTAAAGTTTTCAAAGCAATTCTCATCTCTTCTTTCAAAAAAGGTTTTTGTTATCATTTTTGTTACAATCTTCTCCTCTTCATTTAAAAAGTGTCTGTACTTTGAATTAATTTTTTTTATGGAATGCAATTCATCATCATGAATTAAATCTATCGATAATTATAAAGTAAATGAGAACACAATTTGTCACATGTCGTTCCAACATTTTATCAAAAAAATGATATATACAAATAAATAAATACAACTTTAGTATTTTTTATATAAAATAAAAGATAAACACAATTAATTATTTTTTTTTATCTAGAAACATAAATAAATAAATACAACATTATTATATTTTATATAAATTAAATAAAAGTTAAATACAATTTAACCTTTTTAAATGTCTATAAACATACATAACAAACTCTTAAATTTACTTATCATCGTATCTATTTACATGTGTTAAATTTTAGCTGATTTAAATTTAAATTTTAAAAAAACTCTTAAATTATATAATCAATCTATAGATTTTCAAAAATATCTATAAAAAATCTTAAATTGTATTATTAAAATATATAAATACATAGTAATAAATAAAAATAAAATATTAAAATATTAAAATAAATGAAGTTATATTTGAAATGACAAATTACAATATTAATAAAGAACACAAGAAAAGATAAATAAACTTTATTTGATATTAAAATTATTAAAATATCATTTGATATTATCCAATAAAATATTAAAATAATTTTTAGCTTACAACTTACAATATTAATAAATAGTTAACACTACTTATTATTTTATACTATCCAATAATGTTATTTTTAATCATAATAATAATAATTAATTAATTAATTAAATCATTATTTATTATATTAATATTTACAATTTCAAAACAAAAATATAATTTATAAAAAAAAGAGACCAAAAATGTTATTGAGAATAATAGTACAATTGTTATTAAAAAAAAAAATGAAACGTATGAATCATTTCTACAACTAAATTATGCAACTAAACATTATTTATGTAAAATTGAAACCAGAATAACCGAGTAAAAATTTACACTAAGGGGCTGTTTGGTAGAGAGATTTGAGGGGAGAGAATTGTGTTTTCTCTTGTTTGGGAGAAATGCTTTCAATTTTGGGCGGAGAATTGAATTCTCTGGGAATTGTTTGAAGGCAAAATATGGAGAATTGCAATTCTCTCCATTTGGCGGAGAAATGGTGAGAATTGACTATTTTGTGTCTTTACTCCACCTGATCCACCATTTCTTCTCTTTATTTCTCTGTTGATACCAAACAAGATACACAATTTCAATTCTCCACACATTTTCATTTCTCCCCAATTCCATTTCTCCCCCATTTCCATTTCCATTTCTCCTCAATTCTTTTCTCTGTACCAAACGCACCCTAAGTTCAAAGTTTGATGCGAACACTATTTTTGTAATTTGCTCTTGTTTATTTCAAGCAGGAGGGGAGTAACTCGGTAAAGTACAAATGCATGGAAGAGGGCTGGAGGTTGGTGCTTTACCTGTAATAAGTAAAGGGTACGGGCTATAGCAGGTAAACATGTGGGTTTTGGAGGGTGTGCACCACACGTGCACTGACTTCCAAATTCCACAGTTACCTAGATATCCGGTAAATTAGTCTGAATAAATAATATATATAGGTTGTTTGTTTGTTTTACGGGCCAAGTACCCAATAAGAATTTGTGGTGCAATAATTAATTAAGCTGTATATATATATTTATCGGGTTATGTGAGGTCAGCTTGGTCAACAACACAAACGTACGGCGTATTCCCAGCAGGATGCACCTACTGACTTCCTTGCCCTTTTTTTATTTTTTTATTTATGCGCTCTTCTTTTCCAAAACTACAACTAAACAAGCCTCGTTCAGGGGACGGTGTTTTATTTTTGCATTCTGATAAATACTAAAGAAAATGACGTCAAATAGTTGTGTACTTTTGAGTTTGTACTCGTTTATGTTGTGTATTTTTTTGTGCGCATTTGGTGGTCAAACTTTCAAAAATGATTCAATTAGATAGATGGGTGACTTGGAAACCGGCACCAACCGGTCACCATGCTTACGTGGACGGTTTTTTCAAGAAAATGACATCAAATAGCTATGTACTTTTAAGTTTGTGCACATTTATGTTGTGTATTTTTCTTTTGTGCACATTTAGTAGTCAAACTTTTAAAAGTGTTTCAATTAAGTAGTTGGGTTACCTAAAAAATGAACAACTTGATTTTTATAAAAAAAAGCTCTCTTTTTAAGAAACTTGTAATTCCATCAAAGATGTGAAGTAATGTTGAATTTCTTTAATTATGGATTATGATGGAATCTAACTAAATCTTACTTTGTTATCTTTGATTTCCAATTGTTCAAATACACTAAACTTAGATTTCAATTCCATCAAAATCCATTCAGTGAACCAAACGCCTCCTAAATGAATGAATGTTAGATGTTAATAAATATTGGATATAACGTGGATGGTGATTTGTCTTCAATGAATAATATTCGTCTATACGGAATTAACATTTTTAACATTTTATTTTATATAATAATTGTACGTATCTAAATATCTTAAAATTTTATTCTATAACTAACTAATCGGATTTGAAAATATAATATTATTTTACTTATCATAATATTATCTATTTATAGAAAGATAAGTAGTTAAAGGCTAAAAGTACAATACCAATAACAAAAATCTAATCTCCTAACTAATAATTTATTATCATCTTTCTTTTAATGTCACTATTGATAAACTTAGTAGACATCCGTCCTTTAAGTCTCAAGTTTTAATTAGGATTCAAGTGGTAGAGCCTTTGCCTTCCGAAGTAAATTAATTAATTTTTTGTTTATGAATTTCTATAGTACAAATTTACACGAGATGTATATTATTATGTTTGAAAATTTCGAGTGAATGTAATCACCAAGAAGCAAATGATTTTTGTATTAGTGTTTATAAAAATTAGATTTTGATTGTATTTGTTTTAAGTATGTTTGGATTATGTTTATATACACATCAAACTATATATTGATGAATGATTACAATCATATAAAAAATTATATCCATAGTAATTTAAATAAAATGTTTTCTTAATATCTAATAAATATATGTTTAGCCGGCTTGTCCAATGGATATGGATGATAAAAAGTAAATTGATATAACATTATCCGATCCATATATTAATATATGATTCATTACCATTCCTACTCAATACGTACTAAATGAATGTATCCATTTTGTTTCATGGATATTCAATACTTGAATTATATTCAAATATAATTTGTTTGGGTACCTGGATCTTTGACTCGCTCTACAAGTGGATTCAACTTAATGCGACCACTCGTTTTGTGGGTAATCTAGAGTCATCGCATGTGAACCTCAATGGCCACAATGGGGTATTTTATTGTTGTTTTTTGGGATCAAAATTGAAATCTTAAGATATTTTAATCATTGGAGACCATCTACTACCACTAAACCACCCTCCTTGTGGATAAAATATAAATATTTTCAATTCAACCAAATTTGAAATTTGTTTTCTGAATCCAATCTTCGATTTTGAAATTGGATTATGAATTGGTAGTTTGAAATCCAAAACCAAATTGGAATTCAGATTCAAAATTTACAATTGTATTAAGAAAATGTATAAAAAGTTATTATTTCATCAATATCCAATGTGCTTGTTTACCATTCCAGTGATATTTGAGGGTTCAAGCTCTAATGAATATGTTAATCTTTTACATATGTGATAAGTGACTGATAGCTGACTGCAATGCTGATAAATAAGTGACTAGCGTTGATTGCTAAAAACTGAATCAATAAGTATGTTTCTTTTTTATGTTGAATTTGTATTAAACCTTTTTAATTAATAAAATATCAATCCATATTAATAAATTATATAAACATAAAAAATATTGTTAGTTCAAAATACATATACATCAAACATATCCAAAATGAAAATACTTTATAAACAAAGAAATCAAACATGAATACATCTATACATCATAAACCCATCACATTTAAAACAAAATTACTTTGTAAAGAAAGAAATCATCATATTAAAACACATATATATGGACGCCACCGGGGGAGCAGGTCGTGGGTGGCACAAGGGGGTGGCTGATGTAGGTGGTGGATGGCAAACGGGTAACTGGAGGGTGGATGTTGGATGTGGTGAGGGAAATGGACGGGGGAGATAGCAGTGTGGCAGCGGAGGAGGACGACGACGATGTGAGGAGGGAGAATGACGATGGCGGCGATGCTAGGAAGGAAAACAACAACGATCACCGGTAGTTGACTGTAGAGCGAAGACACCGTTCATCGGTTGAGGTCTATATGAAGAGTTGATGGAATGATGATTTGAAGAGATATATTGAGCACAGAGGATAAAAATTTATCTGATTCACTTATTCAAAACGAGTAACAGATTTTTACTTACCCAATAAGTATGTAATAAGTAAATTTATCACTTATAACTTCATTTAAAATTTTACAATTATCAGGTATTTTCACTTACTAAATAAGTGGAGTGGGGGTATAAACACTTATTGGAAGCAAAAGAACACAGTTAAGTGTTCAATATAATATAAAACTCCTAAAATTCTGGTCCATTTGATAGAAAAGTAAAATACTCATTATTTTGTACAAATAAAAACCAAAAAAATAAAAAGGGAAACATATTATATTAATGATGAATCATGTAAGTGAAGGTACGTTATTGCAATAGAATCAATATCTATTAATAAAAGAAAACATATTTGTCAAGTGTCACTCTCACATCTCTTAAAATTTTTGATTTCCCGCCTTTTTTCCATAATTATGTTTCTAATTTTTACTAATTTATTATTAAGAAATATGAAATCTAATTCAAATACTTTCATATTTAATGCATACAATTAAAAAATGAAATATTTTAAATATTCTAATAATAATCTAAATTTATTTCTAAGATAAAAAAGTTAATATTTTGATGTTTAATTTTTAATCAAAACATATAATTTTTTATATTTTACAAACATGATATTTTCTTGGTGTAAAAAAATCGAATGTAATCCATGATTTGTAATTTGCGGATTCATGTTTATTTATTTATAATGATATCCAACAACCATTAAGTAATAAAAATTTGTAAGTGTACGTTAATTATTTTAATTAAAGTTAAGTGTTTATGTTACTTTTTAAAAAAATGGATTTAGCTTACGTATTTTGGGTTTTTCTTATTTAGAAAAAAAGTAATTGAACTTATTGTATAAATAATTAGATAAAACTAGATTCCTTTTGAATTTTATGTAAATCGTGCACACAATTTTTTATTTTTTTTAAATTGAACTAATCTCACATGAGAAAATAAAATAAAATTAAGTTTGAATTAAAAGTTTATGGATAATCTTTTTCTTGACATCTTACATAGATAGCATACAAAATTTTATAGTTGAAAAACATTACAAATGTTTAAGTTGAATTGAAATTTTGATAAAAAAAAAATATATGTTTAAATCATATGCATATAATAATTGTGTATTTGTTTATAACGTGTCGCATCCTCGCTTGATAATAATTCCGTTTTCTCGCCTTATTTTTCATATACAGTTCTTATTAATTAGTTATTTATTTTTTTTAAAAAAAATTGAAGTTAAAATATAATTAAGTACTGCCTAATTTAACTCCTATAAATAAAAAATAATTTTTTTAATGATTTAAATAAATTTCAGAATTGACTTCTAATGTTAGCTAATTATGCATTATTTTATATGTTTAAAAGGTAAAAATAATGCAATATTTGATAATTTATTTTAAAGATTTTTAAATTTTATTTTGTGTAAAAAACAAATATTTATTTATACATAAAACCTAAAAATAAAAAGTTTTAAAAAGATGAGACACGATAAATACTATTCATACAATTTCAAAAATATAAAAATTTTAGTTATCATTAATAACAACATATAATACTATTTTCGTATTTTTTAGAAAAAAATTAACATTTTTGTATGTACTTGATGTTTTGTTTAAAATTTTAGTAAATGTTATTTATAAAATATCCACGTAATACGTGGGATACTAACTAGTTGTAAACATAAAGTAAGTAAAAAATTTAAAGTATCACATGCACATGCTCCGATCCTCCTTTATGCCAACTCACTGATCAAGCCATTAAAAGTATTAGTTGGACCACGCACGCCTCAACCTCAACTCCATCTTTCATCTATCAATATCTTATATATTCAATATAATTAAGACCTTTAACATTTTTTTTCTTATGTTTTCATTCAATTTGCATTGGGTTTAAAACGTACTATTAATTATCAAGGTCGTTCCATTGATTTTTGGGGTCCCGGACGAAAAACATATGAGAGTGCCTTACACATACACACATGCATAAAAATTCATATACACACACATATATGTATAATAACACACGTGCAAACAAACACACACATGTGTGTGTCTACAAACATACTTTTAGTCTACTTTCCGTTGATAAGTTAAAAGATTCTATGTTGAGTATTTATGAAATCACAACCCTAAGAAATTTTGAGCATTAGACGGTCGCCCCTTTTGGGCACGCTCAGGGCCGGCCTTGTTTATTATGTGTGTGTGTGTATATGTATGTATGGCGTGGTATGGCATTTTACGGTCGGAAAAATACATTTTAGGTTAGAGTTACATCAATTTTGTGCAAATGGCAAGGAGATGAATCATTAATTTCAAATGTTTATTTATAGTGATAAAATTATGAAGGCCAGGTTGTATTAGTATATTTCGAATTGGTGATGTTTTGGAACAATTTGAGGGAAATTTAAAATTTCATTTCCGCACAAGTCACAATATTTTTTCAAATTTTATGACATCATAATAATAAATAATATATTATAGGCCGGGCTCATTACAAAAAACCTTAGAAACCGGAGACAGGGGACGAATTGAAGTAGGCATTGCAGAATTAATAGCATTGATTTCCTCAATTATTCGAGCAACTGATTTATCATCTTTCAGTATATTCGTATGAGAAATCCCATCAAGTTTAATCACTTTAAGCGTCTGGTTTTCTTCATCCCTCCACTCTTCTTCTAAAGCCAATAAGCTCACCATGTTCACCATCCCATCACCATCTCCATATAAAACTTCCGGCTGCGTCTCAAACCCTTCCTCTCCGTAATACAAAGTTTCCGGTGTCTGGACCCCACTTCCGACGATACACGTTACGGGCACTCCTGGTGCAAGCAGCTTCTCAACCAAAGGTAAGATACGCGTCTCGTAAGGTTGCACCCCTTCAGGAAATCCGATATCTTCAAGAAATCTCGAGATGTCATACGAAGAGTAAGTTGCATTTTGCGTGACGACAAGTGGCGTCTCTTGAGGGAACTGTTTTCGTCGTGGCATTAGCCATAAATTGCTCTCGGAGCTCCGTTGCTCGTTTTTGAGGAGAAACGGGTTCATTAAGGGCACCCCTAGTGAATTACCAGACGTAAAAGTGAGCATCTTGTCAACCATGCCACCCCAAGGTGCTGACAATGCGATGAAATGTTTGATGTAATGTTGGCGCCAAGAGGGTGGGTTGCGGTTGAGGAGTTGAAGGACGAATAGGCTTCCAAGGCTATGAGAGATGAGGATTACGGGCTTTCCGCCATTTGAGTTGCTTGCTTCTTCGATTAATTGCTTTAGGTTTTGGAGAAAAGCCGAGCCGACTCGGGAAGGATGTCCTTCCGATGCCAGACCGTAACGGAAATCGTAAGGAGCTCCGAATAGAGTTTGGGTATCGGTGTAGCCAAGTCCTTGTAGAGACTCCACTAATGGTTCCATGTAACTTGTAATGTGCCTGTGTAAAATGTAAACGTTGTGATCCAAGGATATATTAAAATGATTAAAAGATATGTAATCTGATACTGTTCTCACTTGTTTTGATAATTTTAGATCTTAATTCGTCTTAAATATTAAAATTCAAATCTTAAATGATTTAAGACTATTTGTTATGTTTCATACTTAAGATATTAAAACCTCTAAAATTAAGTATGAAATTTATGAGGTAAACTACGTCTGAAATTTAAAATATTTTCATTATGAATTATATTTATATTTTATTTAATAAATATATTAAATTCAGTTTCATTAAATAAAAATAATTATTTAATTAAAATATTTGTTCAAGGAAATAATTGTGGAAAATAATCAAAATATGTCATTAATAAATTTTCAAAATTTTCGATTTGTAAAAAATATTTTAAAAGTATGTTCTTTTTTATTTTTATTCTTTATAAAAAAATTTCTTAATATTGATAAAACAAATTATTTCCTTCATAAATTTATAATGCAGATGTCTTAAAATCATCACATTAAATATTAATAATTACTACGTAAGTAAAATAGTATCAGATGTTGTGAGTTTAATGTGTGCTAGGTGACATGTAGGCATGACATGGGTGAGGTTGGATTAGGTAGGATGAGTTAAAAGAGGGACGGGGCGAGGCGAGATGGGGTAAGGTAGGGTGAGTTGAGTGTAATATAAAGGTGAGAAAAGATTTGGTAAATTTGATGGATGAGTAGATTGATGGTAATGTAAGGTGATAGAGTAAGATAGGTGGGTGGGTGAGAGAAGGTAGGATAAGGTGGGGTAAGTTGGGTGGGATATGGTAAGGTGGATAAAATATAAGTAGGACGGATGGGTTTGGGTGGGTACATAGAGTTTAGGTGTAATATAAGGGTATGAAGAAATATGATAAGTTTAATATGATGGATAGAGTGGAAGGGGTAGGGTATAGTAGGATAGTTAGGGTGGATGAAGTAGGATATGATGATGTAATGTGGGGTGAATAAGGTATAGGTAGGGTATGTGAGGTTGGGTTTCGTCGGGTCGATCTAATAGGTATGAGTGAATAAAGAAGATATTTCATAGAAATGAAATGTGATTTCCTTGATAACTCTTTTGGAAAACACATTTCTTTAGTGGAGAAAATATTTTGCTTAAAATAGAATTGACATTTCATGAAATTTGACAGTCAAACATGTCATAGGAATGAAATGTTCATTCATTTTCTATCCGATTCATTCAGCATCTGTGAACCAAACGCCTCCTAAAAGTCTTACGATTTCAGATTTAGGCCTTCAAGGCTATCTCTTAAATTTCAGATAAGATTTCAGATTTCACACCTCAAAGCCAACTCTTAAATTTCATATGTGATTTCAAAATTGAGACGGTTATCTTCTTAATAAACAAACAAAATCTAATAGTGTTTCTTTTGTATGTTTAATGTTAAGTTAAGAGGTCATACATATCAAAAGCTTCTAAGTATACATTAAAGCAAACAGTTATCATCAAAACATCTAATTAAACAAATAGTTTATTGTTGACCATATATTTATAACAAATAACATTTGAACAAATTATTTGAAATTAAGGCTTACTTGAGATAAGGATCGAGGTAGAGAAGCGATTGAGTGGAACCAAAGTGAGACACCCTGGTCTCAACACCGGGTGCATTTATGTAATCATCCAACAGTGGGTCGTAGTAAAGCGTCATACGTTCTGCAAAACACTTCGCGAAGGGTGCAAATAGGATGCTAACATCGAACCACAGCCTGAACCACCCTCCCTCCTCCTTTTTAATCGGATACAATAGGCTGCACCACCAACTTGTTCCTTTATATTCCTTGGTCAATCGAGATTCTAGCTGGCTTCCACTAGATCCAGGAACCACAACAACCGGGTAAAGCTGCTGCTGGTTGTTGTCGATTATGGCCCGGCAAGTGCATGGCACCGCAGCCACCATCATAGCCATACTTATCACGAACACCACCCTCCCTTCCATGATTTTGTTAATCAAGAATGTTGTTGTGACAAAGGTCACAACGTACATTAAGCGACTAGTTTTTTATTTTTTCCCCTTGCAAAAATGGGTTCAATATCTTTGTAAAATGGGTTGTTTGTTTTCTTGGCAAAAAGGTTCATTTGACTATCTGGCCTACAAAAAATAGAAAAAAAAAAAAAAAAAAAAAAAAAAAACCGTGAGACTGTGAGAGACTGAGAGTTTATAGAAAATCTCATTTATAACCCTTTGACATATATAATCAGTGTTATTTGTATCCCAAACTTTTATTAATATTTGTTTTATATTTTTTAACACTTATATATTAACTCCATTTATTAGAAATATATAACAAAAAAATCTTAAATTTTATATACAACTTATAGGACAAGGAACTTTTAATTTTTCAAAAGACGTAAAACAACAACATATTTATCAGGGATAATTACCCAAAAAACTTTTAACTTGTCAGTTTTTTGTGATTAAAACCCCAAACCATTTTTTGTTGCATAGAAAACCACGTACTAACTAAAAATCAATAAATTAAGGTTTTATCAAAGGATAACCGGTTGAAACCAGTTATTAATCCTACGTGGACCGGTAAATAACCTACGTGAAATAAATTTGAAATGTCACAACCGGTTGCCAAGTATTACATATCATTTAAAACCCCGTTGATAATGTATCCCGTTTAAAAATTAAAATTAAAAATTATCATTGGATTTGAAAACTCAAACCTTTTATCCCTGGAGGGTTTGTCACATAACATAAGTGAAAAAATCTTTTTTCAAACCCCTTATTGGATGGAGATGCCATTAGTAATACAACCATGATGTGTGTTTTAGATTTTTCTTTCTTTCTTTTGCTTCTTAGAAAACCGTTAGCAATAAAATAAATTAAACTTGAATAATTATTATGTTTAAGTTTATGATTAATTCATGTAACCACCAAAAGATGAAAAGTTTGGTGATTAATGTCTAGTAACCACCATGAGTTATGAAAGGTGAAGAGTTTAGTGTTTAATGGAGTAGTTATGTAGCTAGTTATGAATCTCATAACTTAGTCTTTATATTGACATTACTTTTGAGTTGTAAGTGGGTGGAAATGAAAATATTCAAGAAATAAAATAAAATTGTATTCTTGTGGTGTCAAATTTATCTCTCATATTTTTTATCTCTACAAAAACATGGTATTCTAAAAACTAAAAACATGTTTAAATAACTTTCTTTTTTCTGAAACATGGAAAGCCAGCCTTGTTTTCCGATAAATAACTACATTTTACAAGTCTTGATATTATATTGTTTTCTAAAATCTACACAGGAAAGTGTTTTCCATATTTTCTACGAAAAAATAGAAAAATTTTCTTTACAATCGGAGGGAAAATTGGAAATTCCCTCTTTCCTCGTAATGTTTGTTTCAATGTTTGGTAATTCAATTCGTGAAAGATGCATGTGATTAATAGTACAAAAAATCTTAGGAACTGGATAAAATTGACCAAGCAGACATGGCAGCATTGATAGCAATGATTTCCTCCATAATTTGAGCAATTGATTTATCTTCTTTGAGTATACTCGTATGAGAAATCCCATCAAGTTTAATCACTTTAAGCGTCTGGTTTTCTTCCTCCCTCCACTCTTCTTCTAAAGCCAACAAGCTCCCCATATTCACCGTCCCATCCCCATCTCCATACAATATTTCCGGCTGCGTATCGAACCCTTTGTCTCCGTAATACAAAGTTTCCGGCGTCTGGACACCACTTCCTACGATACACGTTACCGGCACTCCTGGTGCAAGCAGCTTCTCAACCAAAGGTAAGATGCGCGTCTCGTAAGGTTGCACCCCTTCAGGATATCCGATATCTTCTAGAAATCTCGAGATGTCATACGAGGAGTAAGTTGCATTTGGCGTGACGACAAGTGGCGTCTCTGGAGGGAACTGTTTTCGTCGCGGCATTAGCCATAAATTGCTCTCTGAACTGCGTTGTTCGTTTCTGACGAGCAACGGGTTCACTAAGGGGACGCCTAGTGAATTCCCAGAAGCAAAAGTGAGCAGCTCGTCGACCGTGCCACCCCAAGGTGCGGACAGTGCGATGAAATGTTTGATGTACTGTTGACGCCAAGAGGGTGGGTTACGATTCAGGAGTTGGAGGACGAATAGGCCTCCAAGGCTATGGGAGATGAGGATTACGGGCTTTCCACCGTTTGAATTGCTTGCTTCTTCGATTAATTGCTTTAGGTTTTGGAGAAAAGCCGAGCCGACTTGGGAAGGATGTCCTTCGGATGCCAGACCGTAACGGAAATCGTAAGGAGCTCCGAACAGAGTTTGGGTATCGGTGTAGCCAAGCCCTTGTAAAGATTCCACTAATGGTTCCATGTAACTTGTAATGTGCCTGTGTAAAATGTAAATTTTATGAAGTAATATTGAAAGCTTCAAACTTCAAAGTATGTATTAAAAACACATGTAATGCCACGTAGATGTCACGTCTGGACGTCACGTGTGTGCCATGTAAGCATAACAATCTAAATTTCATAATTCGAGTTTTTTTATGAAATGGAAAATGGTTAGGAGTTTTAATCACAAAAATAGTACAACTTTCGGGTTATTTGTGCAAATTTCCCTTACATAAACAAGTAACAGATTTATGGATGCACAAATTATAACAAAATAATAAACGAAGCTTCAACAGCATTTAAATAAGAACGATGGAGGATTGAAATTATGCATGGATTACTTGAGATAAGGATTGAGGTAGAGAAGCGATTGAGTGGAACCAAAGTGAGACACTCTGGTCTCAACTCCAGGGGCATTTACGTAATCATCCAACAGTGGGTCGTAGTAAAGCGTCATGCGTTCTGCAAAACACTCCGTCAATGGTGCTAACAGGACGCTCACATCGAACCACAGCCTGAACCACCCACCCTCCTCCCTTTTAATCGGATACAATCGGCTGCACAACCAACTCGTTCCCTTGTATTCCTTCGTCAATCGCGCTTCCAGCTGGTTTCCACCGGCTCCGGGAACTATAACCACCGGGTGAAGCTGGTGGTTGATTATGGTCCGGCAGGTGCATGGCACCGCAACCACCATCATAGCTATAACCATCACCACCACCCTCCCTTCCATGATTTTGTCAAGGCAATAATGCTGTTGTGAAAAGGTCACAATGTACATTAAGTATGTATGTTCTAGTCCACAGAAACAATATCTAATCATATGTACAAGTGGAGATAGCATGTTGTACAAACATTATCGAACTTTAGATTTGTAAAAAAGTCAATTTGTGTCACCCATCTGGAAAATAAAATTAACATACGCATGTGATTAATGAAAATGTAAAATGAAGGGGATAAACAATTTTTATTTAGTTTTTCCATTTTAGAATTTGAATGAAAAATGGTTTTTTCTTAAAATAATCTCAAAACCCAACCATTTAGCCATCCTATGAGTTATTACGTTATTTCATTATCTTTTTTAACAACAAATTACAACGTCTAATTTTGTACTTTAAATTAAATTTAAGACCTCAAATATTTTCTTATCAGATTCATCAAGAAATCTGATAAATAAACGAGTAATTTATTTAAATCACAGGGATTAGTTTTTTTTTTTTTGGTGGGCTTTTAGCCCAACTTTACTCAATAGTTTTACATGGAGTCATGGACTGGGCTAATCAATCTTGGGCAAATAAGTTTAAAACGTCATTCTAAAATTGTCTAGTGTCATGAACTCTAAGAAATGCATCAATATAGGCTGGGCTAATCAATCTTGGGCAAATATGTACTTGATGAATCTAATGTCTGTTCCAATATTTATCTCCTAATAAATCTAAATTCATGTTTAAAAGAATATGTTTGTAGCCATTTATAAATTTGGTTTTTTAAATTTTAGCAATTTATAAACCCATGCTTCTAGTTGACCCAAATCACCATATCCCACTCCAATCCACCAAACATAATAAGGATTAAAATTTAAAATCTAATTCTTAAATTTCATTTTGCTAGCCAATGCAGCGTTGGTGGGACACACAGTGAGAATCTAAAGATGGTGGGTGCACAACACAGCTTTGTACTTCATTCGTAAAAAGTAACTGGTCCATACATTATGAACGACAAACTAACATAATCCTACTCCTAAACTACCTCTTTGCCTCAAATGAGGACTTCAAAACTTACTTTTACCATCTAAATTCAAACTTGCCTCTGACGGGAGTCGAACCCGTGACCTCTCACTTGTATATCTCTCCTCATTACCAGATGAACTTACTAGTTTATTACCCGCGTATTACGCGGATATTTTTAATATATATAAAATATAATAAATAAAAGATAAAGATATAAATATTATTTTTAAACAAAAGTATATAAAATGATATTATTATTTATTATGACCTATTAATTTTGTATATTTCTAAATATATATGAAGAGTAATTATTTTCTTATATATTTTTTAAACTTTTATTATATTATCTTATAATTAATAAATTAGTAGATTTGATTTGAATTTAAAAGTGGATTATATTAGATTTGGATAGATTTAATTAATAAGTTAGTTGAGTATTAGATTTTGTTTGATTTGATTTGATTTGAATTTAAAAGTGGATTATATTAGATTTGGATATATTTGATTTAAATTTCTTTATTATTTTTAAAATCTATAAATGTCACGTGTCGATTTATGGTGACGACACGTGGCTTCACCATAAATGAGTATAGTTACTCTTTTAATAGTATAGATAGATTTTATATATGTTATCATAGTACTATAAATTTAGTAACTTCCCTCTTTAATTTGTATCTCAATCAAAATTATGTACCCCTTTGAAGACCATGTAATTCCCTACCAGCCCACTACATACGCTGATCCACATTAATTCAGAAATCATGTTCAACGTGGTCTTCACTCCAAGTAGGGTTACTTTCGATTAGATTATAGCAGTCTACACTCAACAAGAACAAGTCTTTAGGTCCCATAGATTGAAAATAAAACATCTTTGTCTTTTATAATTGTACATTTACTAAAGATATATATTTGTCATAATTTTTGCCAAAAAAAAAAAAAAAAAAAAAAAAAAATCTAAATAGCATAATATTTGTCAGTTTCTCACCCATAAATATATAAAAATAATAATCATATAAGGATATAAAATCTCAACTATATATATGTGAGTATGTGACTATGTGCACTGCATAAAATACATGAAAGGATGGGGGCCAAATTAAAGAAGAAAAGTTTGGCCATAAGGATCTTGACAACACCTTATCGGGTTATATGCGAAGCGAAAGATTTGTACGTTCGAAGCATCATCAATTGTGCCAACCACACCACCTATGGCAGGGCAGCTGTGATGGGGAACCACAGCCACATGCCCAGGAGCTACGGCACACCTGGTTCATCTAACAGTGCAGCCGAGGACCTTACGGAGCTCATCCGGGCCAACTCCAACACCTGTAGAATCGGAGATGTTAACATTAGCAAAGTGGAGCTGGATTTGTATATAAAACAGCATATGGCGAGACAGACGAGGAGTGCTAGCGTTGGGATGGGAAGGATCGATGAAGATTCTTTGATTTCATAATTCGACGATGGAAAGGTGCAAAGCTAGTGATTCAGGAGCAAGGCGATCTTACGTTGTAAGTAGCTACTACTATACAACTTAACGTAAACCGATTTTCAAAACGTATGTTTGAAACAAAGTGAATTATTAAGGGCTGGATGGAAAAATATCTCGTTTTTGGGTCCAGATCGACATGGCCGGGGTTAATTTATGTATATGTATGTATGCTAAATTACTTGAAGGATGGTTGATGCATTTAACGTTTATATATATACAAAATATAATGTCAAAGTGACATTTCCATCAACATCTCTTCGTTAATTGGGGTGGAAGAAAAGAACAAATCAAACCACTGAATTATGAGATCGAGAGTTTGTGACCCACGATGAATTAAAGACTGAAAAGACCTGCCCATAACACTGAAAGTTTAAAAAAAAAAAAAACCAAATACTGAAAACATAAAAAACCAGAAATTACGGTTTAGTTTTGGATTGTACCTAAAAACTGAAAAGGAAATTGTTAATCATAAAGATATATATAGTTTTTACTAACCAGGATATTTATATACTTTACATTTATTGTGTTCGCAAAAAGACTCAAAAGAAATAACCAGAGAACATTTAACAAGAAAAACTTTAAAACTTCAAGATTCCTAAACAATAACCGGTCAAAGACCAATCTACAACTTACAATATAAACCTCACTACAATCACACAGATTACAACACCAACAGGTGTTGAACCCACTCTCAAACATACAACAGAAACTACGAAGATCCAGTGCAGATCTGTTACACAACTTATCACAACCAAACTCTAAACTTGAGTGCAACGAAGAAGAAGACTTAACAGATAAAAGACGATACAACTACTTACCAGAAAATGAAACAATAAACCTTTGCTGCTTTTAGGGTAAGGAGAGAAGCTCAATATATAGGCATCTTCAGATTCTGCACAACAAAACTGGGCAAGAACCGCAAGAAGCTTGAATGGCATAACCATTTGAACAAAAACAATGAATCTCCAGTTAGGGCACCATCTCCCTTTATATAGCCACAATAAGCAATAGGAAAGGCAGAGACAAAAGGTATGAATGAGATAAACGAGTTAGCAGCCCACATAACAGCCCACAATTAAAAGCCCACAATTAACTTGGGTTCAAATAAACATAGAAAACCCATATTTTTAACATCCCCCCTCAAGTTAATTGTGGGTGTAGAATCAACTTTCATTTGATGAACAACCCTAATTCATGCAGTTCGCTCAACACCTGAAAAAAACCAAAACAATTAACTTGAATATATACAATATATATTTTAACATCTCCCCTCAAGTTAATTTTGGAACAAATTAAACAAGTTTTAACTTTGAACTTGTAGTCTCATATTGGGCCACCTGCAACCCTTAGAGAAAATATATTATTAACAGACTCAACCTCTACAGGTTGTATTAACAGTGGTAATTATTTTCTCACGTACTAAGAATAACTTGTATTTCAAAATTTGGTATGGTGATGAAATACAGAATGGGAAGCAACAAGAATAGTTGATCTACTTCACTGGTAACATAACACACATATTCAGAACTCCCAAAACTTTTATAACCCTAACATAAGAACCGAACAGACACACTTACCAACTTACTTGGGCCCTTGGGCTGGAGCCGCAAAAAAACTCTCATCGCAAAAAAACTCTTATTAAGCGATGAAAACAAAGATAACATGTATATATAGCTAAAGCAAAGAAACTTAACCCTTTCGGTACCCCCAGCCGCATTTTCAAAACAAAAATTAAATCCAGTTTTAGACTTTTGGACCGACTAAGATAAAAAGGGTTTGCTGTTATCAATATAGCAGCTCTACCGAAAAAATGAGCCTTAACCAGCAACCTCACAGAACCATTTTAAGGCTGATAAACCTCTTAAAAATTACCAAATAACCTCACAAATAACAACGGCAAAAATAGAATACCCTTCCATAGACTTAGGAATTAGTATGACTTACCTCACACGCATGGATTACCAAAGAATGCAGCCACAAACTCAAATCGGGATAGAAAGTTAACCAAGCTGAACTCAAATCGGGATAGAAAGTTAACCAAGCTGTCACTCAGCAGGATGCAATTATACACTTCATATATCAAATATCATTTTACATTTCTAGACAAACCAACGAATAACTTTCAACCATTAACCAAACCAACATTTTTACCAACTTAACAAAACAACATTTTAACAATTAACTTGAAACATTTTAACCAACTTATTTTGTCAATTTATTTGACAGATTAACCAAACCAAACATTTTTACCAACTTAACAAAACAACATTTTAACAATTAACTTGAAACATGTTAACCAACTTATTTTGTCAAATTATTTGACAGATTAAACATTTTACCAACAAATAACTTGAACCAAACAACAAACAATGTTTTAACCACAACTACAATTAACTTGAACCACACTTTACCAACTTTGAACATAACAACAACTAACCACAACTAACACAATTACAATTAACTTGAACCACACTGTACTAACTTATTTTAACAACCCCACCTCAAGTTAATTGATAACCAATATTTGACAAACTCAGCTTTATCAGCCAGTTTCTTATGATGAAAAACTTGACAACCCTTTTAAGAAACGAATCTCTTGTATTACCAGCAGATATAACTTCCACTTACAATAGAGATCAACTTCTAAGCGACTAGAAATCTTTAAATCCCTAAAAAGCTAAACAATTCAAAAAAACTTTTTCTGAAATAACAGAAGTTATAGCCATGAATCTAGCTTTTGCGAAAGACTTTGAAACCAAGGACCACTTCTTGAGAACCACACAAACCCAGTAACAAGCTTTCTCAATAAAAAATAATCAAGTCCAGTGAGTGTTAACAAACCACAGAAAAAGCACATCGACTTATAAAGGACATTGAAAAAAAAAATTATATCCTTTATCACACTTTACATGAGACTTCGTAGGATTATGGACAACTGACAGAAAATATGAGTGATGCCAAACTTGGACAAAATTAAGTAAGTCAATTTTTCAACTAACCTTTGACATTCAAGAATACATCAATTGCCTTTTCATGACTTTTACAACTTTATAAAAGTACCTTGATAAACGGGACTGAACCCAATTTCAGGGAAAAAGAAAACAATCAAGACAATCTTCTCTTTGTGATAAACATGCTCCTTATATATATTTAGCAATTTTAATACCTAGAGGATACTTTAACTTCCTTTAGTCTTAGAATTTATAACCATTTTTAACATTTTCAATTTCAGCAGTTATAGAATCACTGACAACATATACTAACAGCATAACAATAAGAACCAACACATTTAACAAACAAGAATTAATTACTTCTACATCGAATAACCATTATCCATAAGAGCAACAAATAACTTTGCACTCCATTTCCTAGAAGCATGATTAAGGCTTTAAGCACATAAACATTTTCTTTTTAAGTCCCCAAGGCATTATTTATATTTAGCTGAAACAAATCCCATCTAATGTTGTTTGCCAAATTTAACACCCATCTTACGGCAACCTTATTAACTCGTAAACAATAACCATACACTAATAACAATAACAACATATACATATATACATATACGTATATACATATATACATATATACATATATATATATATATATATATATATATATATATATATATATATGTATGTATGTATGTATATATATATCAGAACCTAACACTACAAAAAAAAAGGATAATTCTATAAAACACAAAATCAAATAACAGGAACCACTAACTCACACAGAGGTCAAGCCCGTGTATGGCAGGATTCCACAGACGTTCAAACGCCAGGTCAAGCCAGGACATAACCTCTCTCACACACACACACCATATCACCCGATAACCAAGGACACATACAGAGACAACATAAAGAACAAAACACAAGTAAAGCAAAGTAATAGATCCTCGTCTATAGCCCAAGTGTGATTCTCGGGGGCAGTTGATTCCTGTATGTACGGAAACTCCCAAGAACAGTTAGTTGCTACAGTACGAGAGAGATACAGAGTCCTTACAGAGTACTCCACTTATTTAAATTGACTTGAACCTCAAGAAGCAGGGACACCCAAGCCAGGACCAATCATATGAAACCAGGTGAATCCCAATGAGAATAACCGATAACACAGCGGAAGTCAAACACATAAAGTAGTAACGATCAGCAGATAATAAAAGAGTTACACGTAAATATTACCAGATATTTGTACCTTCTTCATCCTTTGGTTTTCTGACTTCTGTTATAATTGCAGGTGATGGTCAATGACCGGTTATGCTTAGGGTTCTTGCTTGATGGTGAATATTAGTTATTGTTTTAGATTGGTCTGGAGCACTAATCGGAAGAAACGCTGGAAAGATCTAAGAGAAATGATAACATAATTTTTCCATCTGGGAGAAAACATTCAGCAAACGAAACACGAAACAACAAGATCAATTGCTAAAATCAAATTGGCCTAGCACGATTGCCAACTTTGATCGACTAATTTGATTATGCAAAAAACAGATTCAAATATGACCACCGAGTGAATCTGCAGTGCTCATCAATTCTATTTTCATACAAGACTCCAATTGAATGATCAGACTTGATATCACTATTCCAATTGAAAAGATAGATACTTCAAATTGAATATACTTCAAATTGAATACCGACTGACAAAATAGATGGCTGATTGGCCAACCTCAGTAGGCGATGAGACTAAATTGATTGTTGAAATCAGTTGGAAAGCATCACAAAACCAGAAGCATAAACTAAGAACCAATATGCAGAACGGACTGAATGGCAAAATTATATCCACAAAAAATTTAAAGAAGACACCAGATTGATGTAGAATAAGAAATCAAGAACCTCAATTATGATTAACACCAGATTGATTTCCAAATCTTGAATTGATTTCGAATATCCAGTTTCCATTCTGCTCGCCAATTTGAAATGCGCGTCGGCCTCGCCTCAACCAGAATCAACAATTGCAATTGCCAATCAACGATGACATATAACTCTTAGGGTTTTGATATCAAACCCTAAATTATCAAGAGACTTTTGGGTTTAAGGTCTAAAAACCAGATCGACAGGCCAACAACAGTGAGGGAACAAAAAAACAAACCAACCCAGGGTTTGCATTCAATCACAATAACTCATGAATCCAAACCCTACTTTACGTCGAAGAACAAATCTGAGCCAGACGAACCTGGCTCTGATACCATGTTCGCAAAAAGACTCAAAAGAAATAACCAGAGAACATTTAACAAGAAAAACTTTAAAACTTCAAGATTCCTAAACAATAACCGGTCAAAGACCAATCTACAACTTACAATATAAACCTCACTACAATCACACAGATTACAACACCAACAGGTGTTGAACCCACTCTCAAACATACAACAGAAACTACGAAGATCCAGTGCAGATCTGTTACACAACTTATCACAACCAAACTCTAAACTTGAGTGCAACGAAGAAGAAGACTTAACAGATAAAAGACGATACAACTACTTACCAGAAAATGAAACAATAAACCTTTGCTGCTTTTAGGGTAAGGAGAGAAGCTCAATATATAGGCATCTTCAGATTCTGCACAACAAAACTGGGCAAGAACCGCAAGAAGCTTGAATGGCATAACCATTTGAACAAAAACAATGAATCTCCAGTTAGGGCACCATCTCCCTTTATATAGCCACAATAAGCAATAGGAAAGGCAGAGACAAAAGGTATGAATGAGATAAACGAGTTAGCAGCCCACATAACAGCCCACAATTAAAAGCCCACAATTAACTTGGGTTCAAATAAACATAGAAAACCCATATTTTTAACATATTGATTTAATGAGGTTTGATATCAATTTTATTGGTCTATGTAATGACGTTATAAGAACCAAACCAAAAGTGGGGCTCAAGCCTCAAAGAGATTAAAGCAAATAATCTACAAAGTACTTATAGGCACGTACCCTCTAAATATGTTTGGAAGATGATATAGTACACTTTGATGTGGACTAAAGGCGGGGTTTAATTGTATATCATCTACTTGACGAGGCTTTGGAAGGAAATGCAAAATTGCCTATAACTAACATTGTAACGATGGGAAAGAAAAATAAAACCGGATTGATGAAGGAGATTGAACACCGTATTCAAAACCTTCCAGATCTGGAACGAATGGATTTCGAACAAGATATTGTCCATTTTGACAATTATAAACATATCTTGTCAATTAATTAAGGAGATAAACCCAACATATCATGGATAATGTAGGATGAAAATATAATCAATTTATCATGCGGACTGGTTGAATGTTGGCCCAAAGAATGATAAACCACAGACTTGCGGCCCGTCATGGGCGAACTACGTCCAACAAGCTATATTTTTCACTGGACTTTTTAAGATCAAATTAGGCTTACTTGAGCTTTGTGTATATTAGGCAAGAGTATTCTAGAACCCACTCACTGACTCACATAGATTGTTATTCTTTATTTTAACGTTCGACGATAACAAAATACCATTGAATTACTAACCTCAAGATTTAGATCGATCGAGATCAAGGTAGCAACAGCTTAATTAAGTATCTTTAAACCCATAGTTATATATCTTAGTACTAGTTTTTTTTACTCGTATAATATACTTTATTGTTTGAATAATAACTTTTTTAATATATTACAAATTTTAGAATAATTTTAAAATTTTATAATAAACAACACAAACTATAAATATTATAAATGAGATGTGACGCAAAATTTATTTAAACACTATGGATTACAAAATAATAAAAATTATTAAAATAATTAAAAAACCTCTATATAATGGAGAGATTTTTCACCTTCCCACTGCATCAATATTTGTAGCAACAACCTTATTAAGTCACTGCTTCATTAATAAATCAACATTCCAATTTGACGTCAGCCATTTATTTTTAATTTTTTGATAAACATTGAAAATATAGTACTTCTCACAGAACATATTAGCATAATGAACCTTCTATATAAATCATAATCCTTATATGCTCATATTCTGACTCAAACATGTTCTAGTTATATGTTTCGAAAACTAAAACTTTTTGTTTTTTAATTTATAACTATAAAATGAAAAATAACCATTAATCATATTATGTTTTGAAAAATTTTTCAACCCACTTTTTTTTTCTCTCTCTCTTGCATGCACACGCACAAACCTCTCGGTCTCCACCATCGTCTATCTATCTTCAAGAACTCTCACTCTTCCAGACCATCGCTAACTCCACTCACCATTGTTGCGATTCTCCTCCTCTCTCAAACCTCTCACTCTTTGCTCTAAGGCTGTGTTCTCGAGAGAGGAATAACAAAGGAAGAAGAATGGGAGGGGAGGGAGAGAATACAGGGATATCAAATAGAAGTCGTGTTCTTTAATTATCGCAAAAGGGGAAAGAAATTAGCCTAAAATTCTATCCTTTCAAATTTGGGTGGAAAGAACAAAACACAAAGATATCGTGTTCTTCAATTATTGCAAGATCTTTTTCTTTCTCATCTCATCTCATCTCTTTTCTCTCTCTTAGTCCGTTCTTTTCTTTTCTTTAATGAAATTATTCAAAAACACAACGTAAATGTGCAATCTCGTCTCAATTCACATGCTACTTTGCTCATTGCTCTGACCATCGGTGTAATAGAACCAAATAATCATTCATGCTGCCTTAATATCATCTGAAATTGAAAAATGAAATTAAAAAATGACTAATTTCATAAGTATAAATTGGCAACTGAAATTAAAAAATGATTATTTTTCGTAACTAAACACAACCGTAACTTTAATGGAATAATTAACTCACCTATATAATTATATATAAACTCATTTTTGAAGATTTGTTTTAGTGTCTCGATTGAAATCTGATTTAGCACACGAGTGTTGACAAATCTTGTTTCTTGGCATTTAGTGTTATTATATTTATGTGTTAAAATTAAAAAATTGCCAATCAAAGTGATTGCAAACTTTTCTTTGTAAACTGACTCTAAATTAAATTATCTTTATTTTTGTTGAATTTTTTGTTCTTATTAGAAATTACAGTTCGATAATTTAGTACATTGAAGTTAATATTTCATACTAAACCCAACCACACACGGGATGGAGTTTCAAGTACCACTTTTCACAGATATTGGAATTATCATTTAAAATATATTTTAAACTTTTTACATAAAGATTTATAAAATAACATTGTAAGATAAAATAAATTGGTCTCATGAGTTTTTATTAACTAAATTGATTACATAAACAACCATATAAACGTATGAATGATTGTGAATTCACGTGATATTTCGTTCATTCACATGGTCTTTTTTTTTTTTTTTTTTTTGTAATTTTACTTCATAAAACTTCGAAAACTAGATTATATACATGTGTTATGTAAAAAAATATTTTTTGTTTGGAGTGGTACTTCTGATACCCTACGAAAGATGCATTTGATCACGATTACACACACACATATGTACACACAAATACATATAAAATCAGGATCGGATTAGAAGAAACTTAAAGTGATGAGAAAAAGAGAGAAACAATTAGGAAATGCCAAGAGTGTAATCTGCAAGTTGCAAACAAGCCCAATTAACTAGACGAGACCATAATCTGCAAGTTGCAAACTTCAGCTGAGATCAACGAAAAATGACCCGAGAACATTATACATACAATTCTTATTAACGATATTATGAGATAACGAACTAATTAAAAGCCAGACCAGAAGAAGCTTCAAATTTGAAACAAAATACTCTTAGAAGTTCGAATCATCATACATACGGATGATCGAACTTGTCCCTCCGAAACTTCTTTAACAACCATCATGTTGTTGTTGTTGTCGTCGTTGTGTTGATCGTTGTCGTGGCGGTTGTGGTTGTTGTCATCATCATCATTGTTGTTGTTATTATTATTGTTATTGTTGTTGTTGCTGCTATGGAAGACATATACCAAACACTAGCTTACAAGTGAACTAACAAGTTTTTGTCTTATTTGACTAAAATAGAAAGATAACATTTCAACAAATTCCATGCAACACATAAATTTACATGATTCATATACTTACAAAAAAGTATATTTGCGTATAGAAGTGGTGTATGTTTAAACGGTAACCTTCAATCTACTGCATACATTTTGAGACATCTTCAAATATAATATTCATTTACAGTTATGCTTTGCTATATTTGAGGAAGATGAGATATATAATGTGTTTTGTGTTGATGTGTCAGGTGTTCATCGGTTCATAATGTTCACAATTAAATGAACTCTCTAAATCCTCCAAACCAAACACACTCTAAGACTTAGATTGATATTACAATTCTATGTCAAATTGATGTTTTATATTGATCACGATACCCCTTCTGTCTTTTTCTCTCTTTGTATGCTTTCTTTATATTTTCAAATTTGATAGAACATATCCATATCCATATTCTGATGCAGGCCCGAGTGTGGATGATCGAACCATGCATCTTGTTTCCGGAGGCCCAAGATAGGGTCCGTGATAAAGGAGGCTAAACGGAAAAGTCCCTAACTTTTAACTCGGGTCTCCGCTTGGGGCCCATCAGGTGTCCAAACGACCGTTGGCTCGAGCTCCACACAGTGACAATCTACCGAAGGTGGTTTGCCCAACCTTTTGGCCCAAATTCGACCCGGAATGAGAGTTATGGCTTTTTAGTGATTTTTGTTGGTTTTTTGGGTTTTTATTTTGGTTTCCTGGATCGGCCGTTGGGTTTTTTGACCCGTTTTTAGTTTCCCGTTTCTATTTAAGCTATGTTGAAGTATTGTAAGAAACCAGATTATCACTCAAGAAAACTTTTTCATTTTCCGAATTCCGAATTCAAATCGGTTGTTTGAATCCTAATTGTTTGGCATTCTACGGAATCAACAAACTTTTAGTAGGGATTAATCTGGAATTCTTTGAATCAACAGATTAATCTATTTTCCATTTGCTACGCTGCATCAGTTTTCTCATTTTTCTTTTCGTTATATTTTGGTAGCTTTCGGACTCTTTGTAAGTTTTCTCTTTTAAAATGTTCAGTGTATGATCTCAGGATGCTTTCTGGCTGATTGATCTCGAACTTTCTTTGAGATGACTTTGTAATGTCGTTTGCTTTGATTTACTACTACTTTCCTTTTGAAAAAGAACTTATTTCCTGTGGGTTACTGGGTTAGTTGAGCAAAAGAATTGAACTAAATGAAATTTAATTAATAGCCATGTGTTATTTTCAAAAATATATGGTAAAAAGTCAAGAAAGTTTTGAATTGAATAGATGATGTCCACGTCGATCAGAACAACTATAAAGAGTTAAAGACTAAATATATATATATATATATATATATATATATATATATATATATATATATATATATATATATCTCCATTCATGGTTTCTTTTGATAGTCAATTCGCTTGGATCTTTCCTTGAAACCCTCCTCCATCGATCAGTACCCTCCATTCACTTGCTCCCTTTGTCGGTATTGGCGCCACGCATCTATATAAACCGGCGATTCTCACTTCTCGATCCGCGTATATATTATATATCTTACTAATATATTACATCATGAGGAGCCTAGCTGCATCCAATTCCAATTCCAATTCCAATTCCAGTCACAAGAAGCAAGTGAAGGTGGTTAGGATCATGAAAACACCCATAAGAGCAATCTCAAAAGCCCTCGATCTTTACGTAAAAGGCATCAACAACTTCGCCATCACCTACAACACACCTCTTAGGACCATGGAACAGGCGCTTCCTAGGAGTTTTAGCACCACCAGACTATCTGATAATTATGACCAACAGCCAGAGGGGGCACTTGTGAGATCTATATCCACTGCTTCCACTGATCAAATTAATATTGCCAACTTGGAATTATACATGATACAATATCACCGTCACCAATTGACATCAAGTGCTGGGAGGAAAGGTATGCCCAGGAGTTGTAGTGTTGGCATGGGAAGAATTGATGAAGATAGGGTTGCTTCTTTTAGAAACGAAAACGTTCGCTAGCTCCCCATCGATCGATTAATTAAGGAGCTAGAATGATTGCATGGGATGAAAATTTACAACTTTTTTTAATTAGATCGATCGACCTACTCTAGAATATATTATATAAGAATTTGCTATATATTTAGTACGTAATTACATGCTATAATGTATTGGACTATGCTAGATGACCTATATATATTTATAGTTTGAGTTCTTTTATATGATCGAGTAGATCCATCAGCTGCCCGCTCTTTGTGTTATTGTCCAATAAATTTTACCAAAGATTAGTTCATGGAAAACAAGATCATATTATGCTATGTATAAGATTTTATGAGTCTCGATCTAAAAATATATATTGGATGAGTGTTTTGTTATTTAATTCCTTAATGTACGTGACAACAAAATTAAACCTGGACATAATGGAATTGCTTGATTAAGTATATATAGACATTTTACATATATAACATAAACCCATGTATATACGTGCATACACACCATTCACAACCTATATTAAAAAAAAAGTTTGTAACTTAATATATAATGTTGTAGAAATCGGAGGATTGCAAAAACACTTGGAAATCTGATAGTCGTGAAACACTTTTAGATTGAAGTATTTCGATGGTACAATCGAAATCCCAATCAGATAAAACTCAGAAAATCGAACAGAGAATATGGAGTGTTTCTGATTTCTTGTACCGCGTAGAAATGACC
Organism: Centrapalus pauciflorus; assembly: GCA_020465985.1. Lineage (NCBI taxonomy): Eukaryota > Viridiplantae > Streptophyta > Magnoliopsida > Asterales > Asteraceae > Centrapalus > Centrapalus pauciflorus. Next base: position 286,531 of record JAANYP010005158.1, read on the forward strand.
AAAAACAACGGATTTATTTGACGGGAACCGCCAAAATGGGCAACCGCCATTTTAACCGCCAAATTCAACCGAATTTTAAATGGGAACCGAATTTCGGGTATCGTATCAAATTTGTACCGCGTAGAAATGACCAGCTCGACCCCAACCAAGGGCTCTGCCACTTGGACTCCGCCAAGGACTGCCGCCCCTGGAACTCCAATATCAGGGGCGCTGCCCCCGAACCCCCAGTTATTAATCTCAAACAATATTGAACAAGTGTGCACTCCGCACCATCCCAATTTGTTCAATATGTAATAAGATTATTTTGGTCAAACAAGTTTATCAAATTACACTTAAATCATATTAGTGATAAATCACCAACACACACTAGCTATGATTTTAATTAAAAGAAGATATTGATGTTGACGTTATTTTTATATAAAATATCATGTAAATTGATTAATTATATATATATATTGCCGACGGAGCAGAGAGAAAAAAAGCTGACGTGGCGCAATATTATTGGTTATAATTCCTACTTTTAATGCTGATTTGGCAGCATCTCATTGGGTATAATTCAGATTTTAAAGGTTGGTTTGGGATTGGCTATAATTCAGAAAACAATGGGATAAAACTAGAATATTTGATTAAAATACAATCCAGAAGTTTACATAGTAGCCAGCACGTCGGTCTCCAAAATTCATGTCAGCAAAACTATATATTTAGTGCACCATGCCTCACCTCATCTTAATTCATCGTTGTTGTTGAAGAGTAAATATGTATAGTATGTCAGCAAAGCTAAAGCTAAACATTTTTATAGTATGTCAGCAAAGCTAAAGCTAAATATGTATAGTATGTCAGCAAAGCTAATTTGAAATTTTCCTAGCTGCTGCCCACGAGGTCAGTGTATTGCCAGAGTTGTAAATAATTTGGATCATGGTCTCTTACTCATGCAGAGCCAATCCCTGCAGCCAAAGTCAGTGTCATCTGTAAAAACCATAAAAAACGAGTGAGCTACTATAACACATTTGAGACAGTCAAGAAAACAAAAGTAGATTTAAACTTCAAAAAAACTGAAAAAAAAAACCTGGAAAAAAACTGCAAGGTTGATGTAGAAGATAATTATGCAGAAAAAAACCTGGAAAAAAATCTGGAACAAAAAAGTAGATTAATTATGTGCAGAAAAAAATCTGGAACAAAAAATATCGGATAAGTGTAGAAAAAAATCTGGAAACAAAGATGTGCAAAATTAGTGGGATACCATCCTGGATTCCAGCAAAAGTGAACTCATAGTCAACGAAAATCCTGCATAACAAACATTGCAGAATTAATAGGGATGATATTTGACAATTTCAAACTGTTTTTTCAAGTGATATATTACACAAAAACTAATTTCCAGGTAAACAGGCAAAAAAAATTAATATCTAACATCATAAATACGTGCAGCTACTTTTTTTTAGTTTATTAGCATTAAGCAAACATATTTCCAGTGTTACATAACTTTTTTGGTCCAGATTCACTCGCTGTCCTATACAAACAGTGGATCAGAATGTTAATATTTTATTTTATTTTTTTTGAAATCAATCCAGAAAAAAACTGCAAGAAAAGGGGATATCTGGATAAATATTTCTGCAATATTTATCCAGAAATATTGCTGGATCTGCTAGATATCTAGATAAATATATCTGGAGTTATCGGGTATAACTAAAATTCAGAAAAATCTGATAATTAAATGTCATATATAATTTTAAATTTTTACTAATATTTACCTATATATATCCATCGTTTTCTAGCTACATTAGTACTTGCTTTCTGCTAAAAACTCTGCTAACTTTCCACTGGTGATTCAACCGCGTCTGTAGAAAGAAACATTGTAAGTATCTTATTGAATCTAATATTCTTCATCTTTTATAAATGATTTGAAACTAAATCGTGTTGTGTAAATGATTTGAAGACAAGATGAAGCCGACGCCTATTTAATTCCAACAATCGGATGAAGAAGAAAAGACGCATTCGACTAACAATGATTTATCTCAATTTGACACTGCTAAGAAGGTTACACTTTTCCATGCTAGACTGATTTTGTTTATCTTTTTGTTCTATAAAGTCGACACACACACACACACACACACACACACACACACACACACACACACACACACACACATATATATATATATATATATATATATATATATATATATATATATATTGGTGTTTCTGTCGAGTATTAGGACTGCACAAGACTTCACAAACTAAAAGGGGTGCTGTTATGCTAATATATGTGTATATATATATGTATGTATGTATGTGTATATATATATGTATATAAATATATATATATATATGTGTGTGTATGTATATCACGTTGCACATACATCACATTTATACACACAAATATGCACTGCACATATAGAGTATATATATACTATGTGTATTAAAGGAACAAGGCTGCTGGGCTCTTTTATTTTCTCTGCACACACAAAGACATGCTGCAAATGTGTGTGTGTGTGTATATATATATCTATATATATATATATGTGTGTGTGTGTGTGTGTGTATAAGGTGCTGGAATTGTTGCTTTTACACACTGCACATATCAGTTTTATACATACAAAAGGAAAGGTTTTGGTATTGGGTTTTATGCAAAAGAAAAAGGATAGAAATGGACTGCTGTTTTTATTCTATACATCGACACATACATACATATATGCTAGGCTATTTCGGTCACCTACGACAGCACCCACATACACAACACACACACACCATGCATTTATATACATCACAACACACATACTGCACAAAAACATTATTACCTTTACCATCAAACTTGTAAAATATAAGGTATAATATCATATTATTAAATTATATAAATCATTTAGAAACGTAGTTATAATAAATAGATGCCTTAAACTTTCTATATCTCAGATAATATCAGTATAAATTAATGTCAAACTAAATAGTAGAAAAAAATGGAATAAGGTTGACCAACTGATATGACACAAATTTAATTAAATCAATAAAAAGCATCTTTATTCGTAGAATAAAACAGGAAAAACCCAACAACTTCAGATAAAATGGGATAACATTGACTAAATCAACAACTACCTAACAAGAAAGCAACAAAAAAGAAAGATAATGACAGAATACAAGTGTGCGACTTGTATTTCAATAATTTATATAAATGCAGAAAAACTATGTATTCCTGCGGAAAAAAAAATCTACCTGCAAGTATGAGCGTCCCTCCACGAGCTTCTCAAACGACATAATTCTCATTAACAAAGAATTCGACTTCTATTTCACTTCGTCTCCACAACATCCATGCATATCAAATTTAAAGGTGCTGTCCAAGAAAAAAACAATGTGCTTTTTAGTACAATTGCTTCTGTTTTGATTAGTTATCTATGGTGTTCATTCTGTTTTGGTTAATTTTTTTGATTATAAGCAACTTACGTGATCTCTTGATGTTTCTAACTTTTTATTGATTAATTTAGTCAGTATTTCATTCAGATTTCCATTTCATGTTTAATGCATTTTAATTACAAACACAATATTTAATTGAATTGACTTTGTGAACAATAACACCAGCAATTATTATGCTCTATTAGTATATAAAACTAACACTCAAGCTTTCGGTAAGGTTACTTTCACAAACTATTGATGAATCGAAATTTTTAATTTCAATTGTTGCAGGGAATGAACCCGTTTGCAAATTGAAAACGAGCACAACAACAAACGAAGGTGGTGCTGATGCTACAATGCCTAAAGGCTTAAAGATGAAACTACATCAAGACAATGTATGAATGTATCAAAATATATATATTTTAACATATTTCAAGTTTTGTTGATCTCTCTTTTGACAACTTCTCAAAAAAATTGCCTAAAGTGACATCATTTTCAATAAAAAGAACGGGTTGTAAATTTTCTAAAGAATAGCGTCAGACGGTTGATTATATATGGTATATGTAAATATTATGTAAACATGTATATAATTTTTGTGATTCTTTAGATTTAATATATATATATATATATATATATATATATATATATATATATATATATATATATATATATATATATATATATATATATATATATACTAAAAAACAAAAAATAATTGTTTATACTTATTAAACCTAAATATCATGTTGTTAAACCAACACATCAGAGAAAACAAAACATGAAACTAACGATAATACATCTATTAAAAAATTTTAATTATTAAAACCTACATCTGCTTGTCTTTCAACTGATGCTGAAAAAAAAATTCAAAATAAGGATAATATTAAAGCAAAAAAACATAAACTAAAATTTTTAATATTAAAAGATATTGTTAGAAAATACAAAAACCTATAGAATAAATCTATAACTCAGATAATATTCATATAAACTAATGTCAACTAAAAAGTAGAAAAAATGGGATAAGATTGACCAACTGAAATAAAGGAGGTTAAGAATGCTGGATTTATTCATATAAATCACCTACAAATGGACTAATTTAATGCAGAAATTAACCTACCTGTTTCTTTCTCAAATGCTTCCAGCTGATTGAATATGAACTCAACCTCGCTTTCACCCTGGCTGCAGAAAATGCAAGCGGACCGACTCCTCTTTCATCCCCTGTCTACCAAGCAAGCAAATCCAAGATAAAGGTTTAAATTTTTATCCAATTTCACTCATTTCCATATAAAAATATTTACTTCCTGAAGTTCGTGAAACATGAACATTAAATGAAATTTCAACCATTATCAACCATATATTTTACAAACATTTTCTAGAAATTATTATCCAAATATTGTCAATTTAAATCATTTCAGTACGAACCAGAGTTCGATGAAAACACAATTGAAGTAATCATTCTTTCTTCACATGATGAGGTAAAAATCATTTTATACACATTTAAGTTATATCAACTTAGATACATTAATATTACTTACTTATTTTCATTTCATTTATTACAGAATGTTGCAAACCATGAAGAAAACGAAGTCGTCGTTATTTTCTTTGATGATGGGTAAAAACGTCATGTTATTTACAAAAAAGTATGTTGACATGGCTTAATCACATCCATTAAAAATCAACTTTATTCGGCTCATTTTTGATATGGCAGAATCCTAGCCATTTAAATTCATAAAAAATCAGGATAAGATTGTAACTCCTAACTAACAGATAAACAAATAGGATCATTTTATACTGCATCTACTTGAGTTTTTATCAAACTTAATAAAACCTGCTGAATACTATCGTCCGCCTAACAAAATACTGAGAAGAAATAGAAAATACCATGTTATCTACAAACGAAGTTGCTGGAATTATTGAAATAGATTAATTACCTGCATGAAATTTTTGAATAACATTAGTACTTAATAATACCTTTTAATACAATAGTTGCTGAAAATACAAAAGCAAACCAAAAAAATTAAAAATTTGAACATGTGATCTAGATTCAAACAAATGAGTTATCTACAAATCCTAACCAACAAATAAGAAAAAACAGGATCTTTTTATATTGCATTTACTTGATGAATCTCAACTTTTTTTTTTCATTCAAATGGTTTTATGGATCTGTAGCATTACTAACTGAAAGTTTCAACCATTTTGCAGGGAAATACAATGACTTTCCCAAACATGAAGTACAAAGACAATGAGGTAATGACAATTGAACATAAGACTTGTGATTATAGATGACTAATTTTCTTTACAATCACGCAATCCATTTCTCAACTTATTATTTCACGAAATATTTATAATTGCATGGTGAATAAGAAAACTAACTTAAATATTTTTATAATTGTCAATGTTGCACCATTCACCATGCATCCAATTTTTCCAGCCAAACAATGTAATTCAAATATGCTTTTATATCAACAATCAATCAAAAGTGAAAAGATACTATCATTTTATTGTAATATAAAAATGAAACAAAACATGTGATGTCAAATTGCTGAACTTTCAACAGAATTTAATAAAACTGCATATAAAAATGTATTACGTGTCAACCCACCTCAAATAAAGAATTAAATGGATGGTTTTTTAAAGCACTTGCATGGATAAACTGACCCTTCAAAATGGCAAGATGATTTTATATTCCGTTAAAAAAATTTGTATAGGCCAACAAATTTCCTACAAACCAATTTGTAATAACAAAAGAAGAAAACAATTATATTGATAGTCTTATAAAAGCCCCGTAAATGAGTTATAAGTAAAAAGCCTAAATTTATACATCGAAACTACACAAAATACCTCTTTAAAACCCCTGCAGGATCTACTTACAAAGCCACAAAAGAAAGCAGTATATATATATGTTTTAACCATGAAGCAAAATAGCTAAAACAAAAGTTGATACACAGCTAAAAATAAACCTAAACTGTTGAACTAAAATGCTAAAACCAACAAAGATCAAACCCAAAACCAAATCAAACAATGCTCCTAATGTGTTAGCTGTGGTGTTAGCGACGATGTGGCGGTGGTGTGCACAGTTGACCAAGGAAGAGAGAAGATGAAATGGGGGCTAGGGTATTTGGAAAAGAGAAAAAGAAATGTGCACGTAAAAGTATATACTTTGTCTATACATACAACACGGGGAAACCAGTGATGAAATTTGATACTTTGTCGATCACTATCTCATGACAATTATTGGGCTACTTTCTTCATACATGACTGCAACATAAAGAAACTCGACCTTTGTAGTGTTAATCTTGGTGAAAAAGAGTAATGGGTTCAAATAAACCAATACGGACCATGACATTTCCTAGCGACCGCTTACCCCCTAACATATGTTACTATCTATTGTACACCTTAAGAATAAAATATTCACACAAATAACAATGTTTTTGACAAGCGAAAACAAATAATACAACTAACTTCATCAAGCAAAACAACTCAATTCCTTCCCATCTCAACGCCTATAATAATTTTTAAGTTCAATCATTCTCAAACAAATCATACAAGCCAAGAAAGAAAGCAACCGTAAATATGAAGATTAATATTTTTTACAAAGTATTAGCAGTGAGATACATACATCATACCTTCAAATTTTCTATATATAATATTAAATCTTCTTTCTTATAAAGTGTCTTAGAAACAACACATTAATATAAACACATTTGTAATATTTTTATACATACTCAAACTTTTCTAAAAAATATAGCTCTAAAATTTTATAAAAGAAAACAAAGATCAACTTTCAATATATCCAGATCTGGTATTTTTCTTTTTTGCAAACTTAAACCAAATCCAAAGGATTTCAAAAAAATCAGAAAAAGGAAGTCATAACTCACAACTGATTGTAAAACATATCAAACTCAGAAATCCATAACACAGATTTACCGACGGATAGATGAGTTCAAACAACGATTTTAAAAATAGATTTGTAACCACATCAGAATGTATTTTTGTGCAGGAAATCGAAACGAAACCGAAGATCAAATCAAGAACAAATAATACCTCAAAATCGATTGAGTTTGATAAAGGGGTATGGATGCTTGTGCGATGGTGCCGATGCGTGGGTAGGTCTGAATGAGAGAGACAGATCAAGTGTTTGCGAGGAGTTGTTGGGGACAGCGGTGGCGAGACGGTGCATGCATCATACGGGGAGGAGCGGTGGAGAAGGGGCTAGGGTTTCGATATGTCTGGTAAGGAGTAAGGAAAATGAAAGATGACCGAAGGTGGGTAAGAGGAAGAAAGCAAATAAAGCATTGGACTTTTCTATTTAGTCATTTTACATTTATGCCATAAAATTGTAAAAAGTAAATGGAGCTATGGTCTCTGGGGTGAGCGAAAACTAATAAACCCAAAAAATCAGAAAAACCAAACCAAAAAATAAGGAGACTAAAAAACCGAAACCGAAAAAACAGAGGTAAATGGTTTGGTTTCGGATTCCCACTTAAAACCAAACTGAACCGATTTTTTAAATTAAACTAACTTTTATAAATATTTTATATATTTATTAAGTTATTTCTACTTTCAGTTGTATTTAATGTTATGTACTACTCCTATATTACAGAAAACAATTTTCAATTGTATATATAATTGATATTTATGATGTTAAAATACTAAGTAATTGATATTATTAATAGTTATGTTTATTTTAATTATAGGGTTAATATTGAAAAAACCCCATAAACTTTTCTTAGTTTTGTGATTAAGTCTCTAAATTTTTTTTCTGATTGTTTAAGTCTCTTAACTATTTTTGTCTTATTCAAAAAACTCACTATCTTTACATGTTTTAGCAATTAAGTTCCTAAACTTTTTGTTTTATTGGTTGTGTTTTACCTAATCATCTGGTAGCCGATCAAAATTATATACTTTTGAATAATACAAAAATAGTTTAGAAACTTAAACAATCGGAAAAAAAATTTAGGGACTTAATCGTGAAAATGATAAAACTTTATAGGGTTTTTTCAATATTAACCATTAATTATATGTAAAATAGAGAATGTTAATTAACTGGTATAAACATTATTATTATATTTCTACATTATGAAATTACTTAAAGAAAAGCATAAGTGTAGTAAAAAAGGTTTAAGATTTTTCAGGTTTAAACACAATTCAAGAACGAAGTAGAATCATGAATGGACAGAATATTCAATCTTTTTCAAATCTTGCTTATTAAAAAATCATAATGGTTCGTCAAATTACTAATCTCATTTTGAGGTATAACTAAGATCATCATGACATATGTGTATTCTAATCAATAAAGTCTAAACAAAAAATGATAGATACATAGAGGAAAACGTTATTCAACCATCAGAAATATATGTCGTGTTGGTACATATTAACACATATTATAATATTTTTTAAATATATCATGACGAAAAATGACATCTCCAGTAATAATGAACCGATAAAAAAGAATAAATGCACAATGCTTTAAATAAAATGTGTAACTAATGAGATTGACATTTGACGTTTAAATGTGTTCCTTATTATTTTTTAAAGTTTATTAAATTGTTTTATGATGATTTTTATTTGTTTGATAGCATATTTATTAGTTTAAATAAACTGTTATTATAAAATTGTGTTAGACGATATTGTAATTAACACTTTACAAATATGTGTTTGCATACTATTTTATGAGGAAATGATATATTTTCATTTTATCGTTTATAGAAATTAGTTTTTTTTGCCCTATAGATTTCATTCTAATATATGTTTTCTAATTAAAAATTAGTTTCAATATTTGCACACGTGTATCTTAAACAATATATGTCTAAACCTCAAATATAATGTGTGTAGTAATATTCACGATGAAAATATGTATTTTATTCTTCACAAATAATGTATAGTTTTTCTAAATAAAATATATTTTTATTGGTGTCGTTCTTTTATTAATAAATATTAATTTTAAAACACGTCACCCGAGCAACGCACGGGTATTCAACTAGTTAATGTATATGGATGAAACTATGAAAGTTGCATGTGATATGGCATCGTGTAAAACATGTTACTTGTAGTAATTATAATAATAATAATGTGGCTAATTTATTAATTAAATTTTATTTTCAATCAAAGGAAAGGAAGATAGGAAAACACGTACGAAAGGGCTACAGAATTAAGGTCAATATATGTTAACCGCTTCATGCATTAATTAAATGGCTTCATCTTATATTTTATTAATTTACTATATTTAAAATATTCCTTTAATTCTTCTATATTATATATAATGCTTTCTTTTAACGTTTCTTATTGTATTGCTTTAACATAATTCCAATTTTCAAATTCCATATAATAAATAATTAGTTCTATAGTTAATGCAAGCAATAATTAGGCGATCCATGTCCTACGTGATAAAACGTGAGGATTTTAGTACTTAACTTATCTGAAAATCTGAAATAATGAGTTGAAAATCATTAGTATTCATATGGGTATTAATATGAATCTGGATTTAAATATACATAATGACGCCTTGATCGAGTTGCTATGAGTAATTCAATAAGGTAGTTTATTTAAGCATAAAAGTTTAGTTTGTAGCAACTTGTTCTATACTATACACAAACCTAAAATTGAAAACTAGCCATATATATAGTATACCATTTATAGAAATTAACTTGTGCATTGTGTGCTTACCTAGCTAACGTACCATAAACTTTCATCATATTTGTAAGTTAATCAATAATCATTGGTTGTCTAGATACAAAGTAAGTTAACCTCAAATATTATATTTAAAGAGGGTTAAGTTTTCGGTTTTGTTATTTCTTAGCCGCTAGTACATATGACAACAGTAAATTTTAAATAAATCAGCATCGAGTGCATCAATAACTAAAAGTTTAGTTAACCCCAAAATAGTTCAAATTTTAATGATAATTAAATACCATATGGCCGGCAATGATGTTATTATTATTCTTTTATTAAAATCCGATTTTTGCTCCATATATATATATATGATTAATTTGGTAATGGAGACAAAACAAAAACTTTGGTTGATAGTAGGTTTATAAATATATAAACTTATCTACCAAGTGGGCAAAATGAAGTATAATAGTGAATATATATAATATATATACACATCAAATGTTGACTAATTGATCGATCAATTCCTTGCAATTGGCATGTGATCTTTCCTCGAACGAGTCGCGAGCTAGCTTCTTCCTTACCTCCTTCCTATATATAACTATATATGTAGCATGTCTTTCTTCTCACTACCTCCCAATCTTTAATTTCTTCAACAAATTCATATATTCATTCCTTCCTTCTTTAAACTAGAAAACACACTCTCTCTCTATATATATAAAGATCGAGTGATCGAGATATATACAATTAAAAAACCAACATATCGATCATGAGGAGCCAAACATCAACTCATAGAAAGCCAATGAACGTGGTTAGGATCATGAAAACACCCGTAAGAGCTGTATCAAAAGCCTTAGATCTTTATGTCAAAGGCATCACCAACTTCGCCACAACATACAATACGCCTATCAGGACCATGGACGTCAACCCTAGCTCTCAACAACCGCTTCCTAGGAGCTTCAGCACCAGCAGACTTTCTGATTGCGATCAACCATCGGAGGGGGCCCTTGTGAGATCTATATCCACCGCTGCCACAGACAGTAGGACCACCAACCTGGAATCGTACATGAGCCAACACTACCGCCACCAACAAGTATTAAAATCAAGTGCGTCGAGAAAAGGTGTGCCGAGGAGTTGCAGTGTTGGGATGGGGAGAATAGATGAAGATAGAGTTTCTTCTTTCAAAGAAGATGGTATCCTTCTTAGAAGCAAGCTCCCTATCACGAATGAAGAATCCTTGTATTCAAGAAGTAGGAAGTTATGATCGCGTGCAATTCCACCAATTAAAACTTGTCAATAAATGTAGTATTCATATATATATATATATATATATTCTACTAAAATTGTGTATCGGCTTTCCCAAATAACCAATTTGGTATTGTTCGTGAATACAAATCATTTCATAATATAATCATTGTTGTACACTTGTACAATGCTTTAAAGTAACACAGATGGACGCAACTCATCTTTAAATTAACTTGAAGTTTTAGCCAAATCAAATGCATTAATTTAACTATGTAAGTGAAGATATTTTGAAATTATTTGTCACAACTCAATATTTTTTCATATACATACATACAATACATATACGTGTGCATATATATAGGGTTGGATTCCAGTAAGAACCTCCCAATTCCGTGAGAACGTGAGAACCATTCTAAATTTTGTGTATTTAATAAAATTATGCATTTGATGTTAAAATTTTACATTTGATAGATTTATGCATTTGATGTACGTAAACATTTAAACATCTCATGATAAATTTGTTTACTTTATGTATGAATTTATATATGTCTTTTACAAAATTTGTGCACTTAGTATTCAAATTTATGTATTTAGTGTATAATTTAATGAATTTAAAATTTAAAGTTAATTTAAATGTTAGATTATAATATTTATTAATATTGAATACCAACAATAGTTTTAAGTTATAAATTTATTTTTTAACAGTTTCAAGATATTTGATATACAAATATGTGCATTTTGGAGTTGTTCTCACGGAATTTTGAGGTTCTTACCGGAACCAACCCTGTGTGTGTATTCAAGGAGTGGGGTTTAAATAGAAAACCATAATGCATTAGAAAATCAAAGAAGTTTCACAAATGTAACACAGTTCTTGCGTGATGCATCACCCGATCCAATGACTATAAAGTGGTTTCTCGAATCCTCGGTTGTTTGATGCATTATGATTCTCTCTTGAACACTCTCCTATTCACAACTCACAAGTATGTATAATTTTAACATGAAAATTGAAATGCTTAAATATCAAGTTGATTGATTAATTTGTTATGATTATATGTTATTTGTTCGAATCTCAAATCACACGATGATAAGGTAAAATTTAAAACAAATAGATGGATAAGTTTGTTACAACACAGAACGAGGAGTCAAATGGAGAATCAAAGATCAAACTTTGGTGAAAAGTCAAAATAGTTGTGCTAATGATGATCTCCACGTCAGAAGAAAACAAAAAAATAATTTATTATGATTGAATAACTGTGGATAAGAATCAATTATTTAATACATTATTATATTTAATTGATTGTTTACTTTCAAGTGCAAGGTTCAAAGAAGGAAAGGAGAAGGATGATACGTACGTACCAAAGACCGAGAAACGTTGTCCGTGTTGTTGTATTTAGATATTGCATCCAGGCCGGGCTGGCCCTAAACCATCACCCGGGGCTCAATTTACTATAAGGGGCCCAAAAATATTTGTATCTTAAAATATATATCTCAACTGTCCAGTATTAACTTATATATTTTTTATGCGATAAAATACATAAACAATGTGTTGATTTAGCTGACAATCATTTTATCTTGGAATCCTAATGGTGTGGGATCAATTCCCATTGTGTCCATTTTAATTTATATTATATATCATCACTACCACTTGGATTTTCATCTACAGATATCATCTATTTACTACTATCCATCAAATTCAATATTTATACTTTTGTTTTTCAATGAGTTTGATTTTTTTATTTTTGTTTATTACGTGGTTTATGTTATTTATTATACAACTATTAAAAATACTAATGAGACATTTATTTATTTTTTGGGATGTTATTTATTTTTGACACATATGTTTGCTATTTATATCGTGAATCATTTAAAATTTAAACTGGTTTTTCTCAATTTACTAATAAAAATATATTTAATATTGTATGCAGTTTTGCCCAATTTATAGTCATACGAATAAAAAGTATAGCGTATTTTTTCCAATATTATTTAATTGTAACTTTTTTATACGAATTTTGCTTATATATAGTAGAGAGGACCCTTCTTAAGTATATGCTCTGGGCCTCAAAAATGATATGACTGGCACTGAATTTGAGGTATTTGTGCAAAAAAACTTTTAAGTTGGGCAAGTAATCAGTGACCACTGGAATTTCACTGAAAAAGTAAATTCGAATAAAAAACACAGTTTTGAACAAAAAATGTGAATTTGAATTATAAAACACAGACAAGTGAGTTCGCAGGAGAGAATGTTCGTCGGAGACGAAAGATTAGTCAGTAGATAGTAACCGGTTCATCATGTTGTAAGTCATTTCTATTTGAAAAAACTCATTTTGATAAGTTTTAGTCAGTTAGAGGTTTTTTTATGCAATAAAAAATGGTTAGAAGTTTTAAATCAAAAAATGATTAAACCTGAGGGTTTTTGCGAAATTTTTCCAGAGAATTTTAAATAATTATATTCAAATTTACAATATACATACATACATACATACATACATACATACATACATACATACATACATACATACATACATACATATATACATACATACATACATACATACATACATACATACATACATACATACATACATACATACATATATATATATATATATATATATATATATATATATATATATATATATATATATATATATATATATATATATATATATATAGGGGTGGGTTCAATGGAAAACCACTATGCACGTGAAAACCATGGAAACCTACGCAAACCGTCCGATTTGGTGCATTTAATGAAAAACGCGGTGGCATGATCGTAAATAAGGTGATGCATCACGCGGGATTTTGATGCATCATGCGGGAAATTTGATGCATCACGCGGGATTTTGATGCATCACGCGGGGAATTTGATGCATTTGTAGTGGTGCAGTGCGGTTTTCACAAGTTTTCAGGTGCATTGTGGTTTTCCATTGAACCTCCCTCTATATATATATATATATATATATATATATATATATATATATATATATATATATATATATATATATATATATATATATATATATATATATATATATATATATATATAGGGATGAGATCTACTGTGAACAATATATGAGTTGTGAACATTGTGCACCAATCAATTAATTCCAAGTCATCTAAAGTATCTAATATACTATTTAAATAAAAAAAAGTGGTTAAGGGGCAAAATCGGAAACATTTTCACCCGTTGAATCAGCATGCTTAACATCTTCAAACTGATATCCAAGAAAAGTGGACAGGAGATAATTTTTAACAGGGAATCATTGTCAACCAATCTAGGATTTAAAAATTCATAATTAGAAGTCTATAAATCCAATTGAATCTAGTGAATTCTGTGAAAGCTTGTTTTTAATGAAGATTATAGTGAAATGGTATATATGCGTCATGCATTTGTTGTAATTTGATGTACAAGTATGATGAACTACTAATTAACTGTACTTAATAAATTAGATGCATAAGGTGCAACCAATGCATTGTGTGCGTTATATTAATTGAAGAATATAATCAGTGATTTAGGAGCAACAAATGCGATGGGTTCATAACAGTTTTGTAAATTTGTGTAATTGAGCTCATAATTTTTGTAATAATGTAAGATGATGTGTATTTGCTTTGTTCCAATTAATGCGTCCTTTGCATCAGATGCACCTTTTGCATCAATATCATTTGTTGAAACTGTTATTTGTTGCACATGGTACAACCAATGCATTGTCTGCGTTCTATAAATTGAATGTATATTATTGTGTTAGGTTCAACGGATGCGATGATCAGGGTAACCGGTTCAACGTCCTTTTAGTAAGCTTGTGTAATGGAACTCATAGCTTTTGCATCCATTGCATTTTTTAAAACTATTATTTGTTGTAGTATTGTATAGATTCATATGATCCATTGTTTCGTCCATTGCTTTTGTTGAAACTTGAGCTAGGTCGAAAACCGAAGTCGTTGGAGTTTAAAGATATTAATTCACAAAATACATCCTTAGCATGCGATGCGTTTACTCGTTTAGTGAACAGGGTGGGTCATCATGATTATGCTTTCCATTGTTGTTAGTTACCACACAATGTGCATGTCTGTGAGTTATATGTTTCAATGCAGTACGTGACACACATACACAACTAGTTGAATACCCGTGCGTTGCTCGGGTGAGTTATTTCAAAATTGATACTTTTTTAATTAAACAATTACACAAAAACAATTTGCTTTTGAAAGACTATACATATATACTCTTATATATTGTTTGTTGAAAAAAACTAACTTTATCATAAAAATAACTACATGTAATTACATTTGAGGTTTGTTTGTTTAAAATTTTATAATTTCCATTATTGTCAGTTTTATTGGTATAAAAGATTATAAGTTTTCTATTTTAACTTCTTTTTTTTTAAATAATTAATGTTGGAAAATATAAAGATATTGTTAAGATTGATTTATTTTTTATATATTCTAATAAAAATGCATTATAATCACACACATATTTTGGTTGTCTGTTTATTTTACTTACATTCTAGTAATAGTTTTAATACAACATCAAATATATTACATATTGTACTTGCTATATCTAAACTTAGTTTCATCTATCGTAAATATTAGCGTTAATATTGAAAAAAAATCATTATATTTTCATGTTATATAATTTTGGTCTCTCAGTATTTTTTTTTATCATTTTAATCATTACATTATATTTTATTGAAACTGTTATATTTTGTTCGGTAAAAATCAACATATCGTTATGATATCTCCTTTCTATCATGTTTAAAATTAAGAATATACATCAAACTAATTTAAAACATAAAAAAACATGCAATTCAAATACAAGAAAGACACTTATTACATGAACAAAATTATGTAACTTGTATTACTCAACTACTCGTATATCATGTTTTTAGTTTCAATTTAATTTTCTTTAAAGGTTTGCCAAGTTGTTGACATTGCTATTTTGTTAAATGTTTTTCTCAAGTATTTTTCATCATTTTAAATCATTGTTTGTGCCCAATCAAGAATTCATAATTATCTTGGAGTGTTTGTTGACCATTTGTGTGTCTAGATCGCCATTTATTTATTTGATTTTGCTGCTTGAATTAGATAAAAGACAGAATGTTTAAGTCTTTGTGTTGTGCGCGAATTACATATGTGTATGTTAGTTCCTGTTTTTGTCGAGAATGGTTGGCCAAGAAGCCCAATTGGCCTTCGGCCTAACCTTTAATCGATTTCTATGTGGTTTGTTGATTTAAATGCAAGTATTAATTGTCATTAATTCTTGCATTTCTACTGCTGGAAAATAAGATCAAAACCGAAAATAAGTGCAGTATTAGTGTGATGTCCAGGTGTGTTTAGCTTAAAATTTGTACGTAAAAATGGGCAAGAAGGTCAAATGGCCTTCGGCCTTGGCAACTTAATTAGCAAGGATGTTTATTGATTAATGTTATGTATCAATCGCCATTTATCTTACCTTATGTTGCTGCCGAAAAAGTTAAAAACAGAATATATGAGTTGTGAGTGTGTGTAGTGTGCAATTATGTGTTTAAACCTGTGTGTTTGCATGTTAATGTCAGGCTCTAAGACTTAGGGGGCGTTTGGTTCGCGGATTTCCTGGGATTCCCTAGGATTTGCATTTAAAATCCTGTGTTTGGTTCGCAGATTTCAGTAAGGATTTGAAATCCCAGGATTTCTGAAATCCCTCCCTTCTTTGTTATTTAAAAACCCAGCCTCCCCCTAGGATTTTAAAACTCAGTTACATTGCATTTTTCAGATTAACAAATTTTTCCTAAAAGATAATGTAGATTCTTTGACAAAATCCTGACAAATGCAAATCCTTTGACAAAATGCAAATCCCAAGGAAAAAAATATGCGAACCAAACGTCCCCTTAAATAGTCTCGGAGTGTTGTGTGTGTCTCGTAACCTCTGTGTGTGTTCATTGAATTGATACAGAAATAAAGTAAGAAACAACAGCAACATAAGTATCAAACATATATATGCTATGTGTATTATAGTATATATGTACATCATTTTCAAAATATTGAAAGAATATTAAAGAAAATACTGGCAATTTTTTTCTGCAGGTGCAGGAGTTGAAAACGTCTTCAACTCTTCATCTAGTTGATTAGCATACGTGAAGTTCATCTTGAAACGGTATAGTTTATTCACGCAGACACTGCTGGTGCAGTTTTTTTTTATTAATATTGATTATGCCTACTGACTCTGAGTGAGTATGTATGTATATGTGTGTGTGTCTATATATATATATATATATATATATATATATATATATATATATATATATATATATATATATATATATTAGTACGTAACTTCAATAAAGCATGTTTTATCTCATATTTGGTTAAATTTAACCCGTTATATAAACATCTAATAATTATCAGGTTTCAAATTATATAAAGAACTGATAACTTGATAAATATGCAGCTGAGATTATTTATTATTCAAGTTTGAATCTTTTTTTCTATATATTCAGTTATGATATTATCCAGTGTTTTTCTGCATATCTTAATATTTCAGTTATACTATAGCCTATTAAATTTGATTTCTTATTTTTATTTAATTTGATAAATCAGATTGCATCTATTTCCAGCAGTGCAAATTCGAATTTTTCTAGCGGAATAAAATCTGATTTGTTATTTTTATTTAACTTGATAAATTAGATTGTAACTATTTCCAACAGTGAAAATTTAAAATTTTATTGTCATTTTTTATTTCTTTCCGGAAAATCTACATAATTTAATTGCAGAAACATTAAAATATATAGAAAAATATGGATAATTATGTAGAATCTCATCGAGCTAAAATAGAGGGGGAATCCCATTATTTTCGGAATTTTAACCAATTATATTGCATCAAATCAGTAGCCTAAATATTCTGAATTTTAACCAATTATATTGCGCCAAATCAGCAACCTTAATTTTCTGAATTTTAACCAATCATATTGTGCAAAATCAGCCTTAAAAATAGGAATTTCTACCAATAATACTGTGCCACGTGAGCATTTTTCTCACTGCTCCGTCGGCAATATATATATATAATTAGTAGGCAAAGTAATGTACTCATGTCAACTTTATTTTAATAGAGCATCCCTAGATTAATTTGGTGTTTGGTTTGTTCCTTTAATGTGTTGCATAATTTGAAAATGGCGCAAAATATATTTATGTTGAAGTTGGAAATGATGAGGGTAATGAACAGATTGACAATACGTTCTATTCGGTTTCTGGAATGGGGATTACACATTAACATTAGAAAGATCAACATACAAAACAACTACAAATATCTAGATTTAATATTAAAACAACTACAATGTATTTACTTTGACACAACTAGACTAATATAAAAGCATCACTGTATTAATGACTGCATGCAACTGCTGCAGTGGCCAACAATATCAAGTGTACGTTTTATCATTACAATTAAATCGTTTTCTACACAAAAAAATTAAAAACATTTAATAAGATTGTTGATTGGCAACAAAAAATGGCTCCGCCTATTCTAATTTAAAAAGCCGGTTGGGCCTATACGATGAATCAGATGCATATTACATGCATGCAAAACAAAGGTCCCATAATACTAAGTCGATTGAACCAAGCAGATGATTAAAGAAACATATGAGAAGGTTTCAAGGACAACAATAAAGACATGGATGTGAAGTAAAACCGAGGAGATGGATGAATCCACAAATTACGACAACATCGACAAAGCTTCAATTAATTAATATAAACCGACGATGAAAAACAATTCTCTGGCAATGAGGAAATAAAAAAAAACAGAGTATCGACAAGGAGATGAATCCGTAAAAAAATATCGGCCAACAAGATCCGAGCGGGGACAATGAGATGGATGAATCATTGAATCCACAAATTACCAAAACGTTGACAAAGTTTTAATTAATTAATATAACCCAAAGATGAAAAACTATTCTCTGGCAATAAGGAAAAAAACCAGAGTATCAACAAGGAAATGAATTCGTAGAAACATATTGTCCAACAAGAACCACTAAATTATGAAGAATGCCTAAAATTACGGGACTCTGTTTATGGCTATATCAAAAGTAGAGAATCTTTATTTTGTTAATTACTTGATTGCCCTTAATTGTAGTTATGTTATTAATTATTTATTAAATCCATTAATGCTGAGGTGTACCCAACGTACCCTAATGTGAATGATCATTCACATATATTTTTTTTGAATGGACATGTATAAGACAACATTATAAGACTTTTTTTCAAAAGTAGCAATATCATAAATTTTGTGAATGGTAAAAAAAGATCATGTGAATGGTTATTCACACCATTCACATTGTGTGAAATGACCATTCACATGGATGACCATTCACATAAATATGCATTGAGCATTCACATAATTTTTAAGGACACAGAAAGTGTGAATGTATGTGAAACTCATATATCATGTGTATAACATTAATTTAAACATTGTTATGAGAAAAAAATTTAAAAAAAAGTTTTTTAAGGTTGGTCCCTTCGGGTGCACTTGATTTCGAGAGGTACTTTTTTGAACCTGACTCTCTCTCTCTCTCTCTCTCTCTCTCTCTCTCTCTCTCTCTATATATATATATATATATATATATATATATATATATATATATATATATATATATATATATATATATATATATATATATATATTCAAATAAATCATAGTTTAAATAAATATGATTACTACACACGTCTAAGTTTATGAAATTATAATTAGACGTAGTATTTGAATGGAGCAATTTGATTTTGAAAATGAATCACTGGTATTTTATTAATTTTATTTTAACATCCTTATATATATGCACCTATCCTTCACCATTACTTTGAAATTAAACAAAGAGCCATATATGCCACCCAGTGACAAAGTCAGTATTTTAATGTTGGATATGGGTTAAATTTGTTGGTACGTCGACACGTAAAAGTCAACACTAGTGTGTTGCTGAAATGGGTAATCAATCATCACACTAAACCCACAAATTTCTAATTTGGAAATGTCGTTAAAGGAAGAATTGAAGTCAATGAAACGTAATGCATATTTGATAAGTTAATTAATTTGTTTTTACCAATTATATCGAACAACCATCTTAGTACCATGCTGTCTTCTACGACGAGCGGGTGGCTTGACCACACAAGACTCTTAATTTCATAAGACATCACTATTGTAAAAGATCTATGTCAGCCGGCCAATAAATTTTTCTATGTCAGATTCAATATTTAATTCGTGTTATGCATTTTAATTTTTCATAAATCATTTTTTTGTCATTCACGGGCTCCAGTTTACTTGTTAAACTTGAGTATCAAAATAACCAATTTAATATTTAAAAATATCTTTAGGGGTCTATATTGTAATCATAAGCACATGACATCCGAAATCCATGAAACGATTTTGCATCTTATATTCTAGGAAAATTTGCGTAAAAAACCCTAAAGTCGGTTCATTTTTGTGATTAAAATCTTAACTATTTTCTATTGCACAAAAAACCTCTCACCGGTAAAAAATATGACATTAGGGTGTTACATGTTATAACATGTTGCTATGCTTACATGGCGTCCACATCGTAAACCCGACTTACGTGACGCCTACGTGACATCACATGTATAATTCTTGAACTAAATTTATGCATGAAAAACCTCAAAGTTGGTGATTTTTCTGATTAAAACCCTTAAATATATTTTTTTAATACACCTCTAACCAACGGTCATACTCACATTCTCTCTTGTCCTCTACCTCTAATAACTCTGATTACTCAACGGTCATATTCACATTCTCTGTTGTCCTCTACCAATGACAACTCCGAATTACTCCATCCCCTCTTTGTGTTCAATGTTGTTTATTTTATGTATGTATGTTTGATTAATTTTAGCCCCTTAAACTTGAATTTCAACTTCATTCATGACGATGGAATCAATTTCGTTTTGTGTTCACGAGTTGCATTTTTAAGTCTCGTTTTATGTTTGATTTCGTTTATTTATGTTTCATTTTAGCTTTTCATATGAAGAGCAGTGACCCAAAAAACCAATCTTAGCCATTAGATTAAAAAATCAATGATTATTAAGAATCTACTTTTTTAATTAAAAAATACTTCAAAATAGTATTTTGGTAAAGTTAAAAATTCACTAACTTTTTGTCTTCCAACAATATGCATTATCTCTCTTAATTCTTTTAATTCTCTCTCCTCTTTTTTTTTTTTTTTTCATATCTATGTTTCTAATGTCATATTTAAAAGTCCTAATTAGAACTTTAACAGGACGTTTGTGTGCGTCCTAATAGACCAACTTTGTTGTAGTGTTGTCTGATTACTACAATAGATGTAATACTGCATTTTTACATGTAATATCATATATTATATATATGTTATTTTATCTATTAAACATGTAATGAAAACTATTACACATGTAACATAAACAATTGCTCATGTAATGCGACTATTACAAATGTAATACATACTATTACACATGTAATACGAACTATTAGATATGTAATGTATACTATTACACATGTATATATTTAACTATTAAACATGTAATAGAACTATTACACATGATTCGAAATT
Organism: Centrapalus pauciflorus; assembly: GCA_020465985.1. Taxonomy (NCBI): domain Eukaryota; kingdom Viridiplantae; phylum Streptophyta; class Magnoliopsida; order Asterales; family Asteraceae; genus Centrapalus; species Centrapalus pauciflorus. Next base: position 308,316 of record JAANYP010005158.1, read on the forward strand.
TAAAACTCAGATTTGGAACAAATATTCATCAATGATTCAAAATTAAAAAAAAAATCATCTAAAACCTTCAAAATTATACATTTATAAATTGTATGAACACGAATAATTAATACAAATACATTCAAATTCTATTAAGAAAATCAAACACATAAAATAATGAATCTAAATACAAACTTGGAAACAATATTTTTACATCAACTTCTTTACATATAATACAAAACTATTAAATATGTAATAAAAATATATTACATACAATGCATAACTATTATACATATAATATATGATTATTACAGATATAATATATGAATATTATACATGTATTATATGACTATTTAATAATGTGTAATAAAAGAGCAAATTTGATTTTTTTTTTTAAAACTCAGATCTAGAACATGAATATTTATTACGTTTGAAAATTACAAAAATCATCAAAGAAGCTTCAAAATTCCAGAATCGATCTTCGTAATGGTTGAAAATAACACGAATCGTCATCTTGAAAACAACTCAGATATTGAACGAACATTCATTAATGTTTCGTCTTCAACTTCATCTTCAGGAAACTCAACTTCATCTTCAATATTGATAAACGAACCCTAAAATCTTTGATGTTGAAGATAAACGAATCCAGAAATCTTTGATGTTAAAGATGAAATAACATCGAAAAAAACTCAGTTCTTGAAAAGGAAATCTTTAATGTAGAAAGAAATGATTTTCATCCTTTCGATTCTTTGTTTTGAATGAAAATTGAAAAAAAAAATCTGGAGCTTTTCTTGAAGAAGAAGAAAAAAATGAAAAGAGAGACTAATTACTACGAAGAGAGATAGAGAAGATGATGATGAAAATTTTGCAAAAGTTGAAAGTTTTGAAAGTAGGAAAAAGAAGAGAGAAAGAAAGAAACAATAAAAACCCGAACATGCCCCTTCTTTTTTATCTTCTAAACATTATATAAAAAAAATACCTAATATCACAAAAATGTCATTACTTTCCCAGCCATTCATTTATTTAATTAAATGATTTATATTAATTTCCTTGAACCATGTAAATATGGAGTTCTATAAGATTCTTCACACAGACATACATATGATTAATGTTCTAATTTAAAAGACTTTTGATTTAATGGTATATAAGATTTTTTATTTAAATGGTTGGTTCAAGTTATAATTGAGACGATATATAATTAATGCAATGTGCCTTTGATGGTCATTTGAAAAAAAAAAAGTATAGCAACTAAGTTAGAAATAAATTTATAAATACAAAGAAGCAAGATGATCCTATTTTATATCATTGAAGAATCCCAAAATTTAGTTTATTAATCCGACATGTGAAAATAAAACATTTAAATAATTAGGGGATAACAATGGAAGTATTAATTAAGCAACAGGAGAGGGACTATGAAGTGTAGAAAGACAGCAGCTAGCTAGCTGTATACGTGAAATGATATTTAATTATTTATGATTAACTTATATATTCTCATATATTCCCGCGATAACAAATTATAAAGTAATATTAAGTTATTATTAACTAACTAATTAACATATACTCTTTTTATATATACATGTGTAGTATATTTTATTTTGAGTGACTTCTTAATTTGTACAATACAATGTCAATATAATAGTTACTAAAACTTAAACGAGTTTTTTTCTTTATACATAATAATAAATACAATTTGTTTCTGTTTATTTATTTTTTGTTATAATTAAACATGAAAATTAAATTATTAACTATATAGTTTGATATATTTATCTCAAATTCAACTAATAAATTAAAGGTAGAACTACATATCAACAATAGTACTAAAACAAAACTTACCACAATTTTTATTAAACAGTAATACACGTTACCTGACAAACTCTAATTTTTAATTTAATTAATACTTTTTTCTCCCAATTTAGGTTTCTATATTTCTATTTTAAATTGTCTCAAAAAAAAAAAATCACTTGCAAAAATAGATTATAATAATTCGTGAAGTTCCACTATTGGCCATACGTTGTCTTTTTCAATAAATTGATTAAGTAAATAAATAAGGTTAAAGTTGTTATTTAAGTATAAAAATAAAACAATAATTACCCTTATTTAATTGACAAATTACCAAGAATGGTAATATAAAATTCAAAAATTGACAATAAATGTAATGTAAAATTTTTAGGCCAAAGAAAGATAATATTAAATTCAAATTTGACAAAAAAATGGTATTGAGAACCAATTAAGAAGGTAAATTTTTACTTTTATGTTCCTTTTTTTGGTGAAAGAATAATATTAGATTATCTTTCTTGCCTTAAAAATTTGAATTTTATGTCATTTCTCGACCAAAATAAAATTTTATTTTACCTTTCTCGGCAAAATTTTTTTACTATACATTTATTGTCAAATTTTGTATTTTATATTACATTTCTTGGTAATTTTTCCTTATTTAAAACTGTGTATTTTTATCCGGTGAATATTTAAATTAGAATGAAAGAAGTATATAACTTATTTGTTTTCGTGTTATAAACTTTAGGTTTATTATTAAAAAACAACATTCTTTCATGGTTTTTGCGTCTTCGTTCACCCATGTTTTTTTCCTTGAAAAGTTAATAAGTTTATTTTTTTAGTTTTGTGAAATTTGACTGTTAGAGTCCGGTAATATATAATTGGTAAATCAGGTTTTAAAACACTGAAAATTAAACCGGGTTTTAATAGGCAATTTTCACCAACCCTAAAAGAAAAAATTAACTTGAAAATTTTTTCTAAAAAAAATAACATGAATCGGCGAAAATGCATTGGTTTTCTTCATACTAAAAACCCTAAACTTTAATAATGAATAATTTATAGCCAACCGCTTCCTCCTTTATTTGAAAATATTCTATATATATCAGTTCCTCTTTGATACATAACTTTGTTCCTTTTCCCCTGTCTCGATTACTTCTTTGTCTTTCTCGCCAACTTTCTCCTATAAATTAATCCGGTAATCTTTATGATTTTATTCTTTGCAGTCACTTTTCCATCAATGTCGAATACCAAGAACAAATACTTGCGAAAAGAAGAAAGTAATTAACATATTACATATGGGAGAGATATCTTGAAAGGCAAGAACATATATAGTCGATCCATGTGATGATCGATCATGAGGAGCAAATCAACAGGTGAAAAGAAACCAGTGATGATTCTCGTTAGCATCGCCAAGACACCCATAAGAATTGTATCAAAAGCCTTTGATCTCTACGGCAAATGCATGACCAACTTCGCTATCAATTACAATCGGCCTCTCATGATCATGGAATCTAGCCGCAATGTTAGTTTAATCTTGATTATGTAATAGTTTAGAGTTTAATATGTAATTATCTAAAGTATAAGGGCCTAGAATAGCATGTAGTAAACTTGAAGAGTTGCAACTATTCGTAAAAGTCGCAACCGTTCATGAAATGGTACCACGAACCATTGTGTCGGTTCACTCGCACCCTTTCGTCTAGTATATATAGATTATATTGTAAAGATTGTAAAATTGTGATTTCAAAGATTGTTTATAATAAAAGATTAGTTACGGTAAATCCTGTGATTGTCTTATAGAGAGTTTTCCCAACATTTGGTATCAGAGCAACAGGTCATACGATCCTGAATTCTCATCATTTACCGAGAGACAGAAACAATCCAAGAAATACACCCGGTGAAGAGCATCGTCGTTAAGGAGATTGGCAAAGAGATTGCCAGATTGATACCCGGGGCAGACGAACACAGTAGTGTTCTACCACCAACCGGCACCAATCACAACGAAATTAGTTTGATTTCAAGAAAGGAGTCATTTCAGAATCTAGACAAGATTCACATCATAGAATAGGCAAAACCGATGCAAGCAAATCACAGAAACAGAAAGTAGTAAAACCCTCGTTGCAAAGTCACAGAAGCATCAACAGTAGGCAAACCCCACAGAACCGAAGGCAAAAATTCAAGCAACGATTTTTCAGATAAAAACAGTAAGCCCCATCGCACATATAACAATAGATATAGCAAACCCTAGAAATCAGTCAAAGAGGATATACCCCGTATAAGCCTTATACCGAAATCAATAGAAGCCAAAATCTATTAAAATCAAAACCTGATTTTGAAGAAGCCACCGCAGAAAAATCCACAGAAAAAGTGCCACCGCCGTAGGAGTGAACCCACGGATAGAAACCCGTAACCAACCACCGCCACAAACCACCAGAACCACCGAATCGCCACCATCATTAGAGGCAACGATTAGGAGTAGGCATCAGAAGGGTTTTTCAAGTTTAGCGAACCATTGATTCATACCTAGGGTTACAACGATTAAGGTTAGGATTTGCAAGCATCGACCGAAGGATCAGCAAGGGTTGATTAAGAAGAAACGCTTAGCGCCGATCAGAAGAAGCAAGCGAACCGATAGCATCGACTGAAGAAGGGTTGCACCCCTCGTAAAAGAAGAGACATGTCGATTAGAATAAGAAGGCACCAATTGGGAGATAGCAACAAGTGTGGCATCGGTTCAAAGAAGGGCCAAGCAGATTATAGAGACCAGAAGTGAGTCACACAGACCCAAGAAGGAAACGAGTAAAAAAAAAGAGGAGAAGGCCCAAGGAAAGAAAAGAAGGAGCCCAACAAATAAAAACCCATGTTTTTCTTTTTCAAAATTTTAATTTTAATATATATATTCTGATTATATATATTATTATTATTTTAGAAGTTAGATTTTAATTTATTAGAAAATAAATTAAAGTTTGAAATTTGCCATTATAATTTTAAGTTAGAAAAAGATTAAATTATTTGAGGAATAATTGTGGTTAGATATAAAAATTAAGTTGAATTATTTCTTAGATTTATTTTTGAGTTTAAGAGAAAATCAAATTAAAATAGTATGTCAGTAGATAAAAATAATGTTGTTGTCACAACATTATCATCGTATCAATGTCCAATTTTGAAAAATACGAATTATACATTATGGGCACTAAGAATGAAGAAAATATTAGTGGCAAATGGAGTTTGGGATTTGATAGAAGAAACAGATACATCAAATGAGATTGATGTAAAAAAGGATAGTTCAGCATCAGCATACCTATTTCAAGGGTTACCAGAAGATTTGCAAATGCAAGTTGCGGGATGTGAAACAGCAAAAGAAATTTGGGATTCGTTAAAATCAAGATTTATTGGCACTGAAGATGTACAACAAGCGCACTCGCAACAACTAAAATCAGAGTTCGAAAAATTAGTGATGAAAGAAGATGAGACGATAGATGCATTTGCAGGAAAGTTAATGAGCATTATTTCGAAGGCTGCAACATGTGGATTAACATTTGATGAGCAAACAAAACTACAGAAGATACTTAATTCAGTACCAGATAGATTTATACCAGTAGTAGCAACTATTGAGATGATTGCAGACCTTAAGACAGTTAAGTTAGAAGAAATTATCAGAAAACTTAAGACTTATGAAGAAATGATTAAGTTTAGAAAAGGTAGTCAGGAATATTATAATGAGAAGTTGTTGTTCACACATCAAGGAAATGACAGAAGTTATGAACACAACAATAGACGAGGAGGAAGAAATCAGACACAAGGAAGAGGCCAAGGAAGATTCACAAGAGATAACAGAAGTAAAGATAGTCATGATAAAGGAGGAAGAAACCCTGGAAATCAAAGCTACCAACGAAGAGATACTAGAGAGATAGAATGCTACAATTGTCACAAATTTGGACACTACGCTAAGAATTGTTCAGAACCAGATCATAGAAAAGAAGTGTCAAACCTCATTGAAGAAGACTTAGAACCAACGTTACTGATGGTTATTGATCAAGATTAGATCAATAACAAGAAAGAAAGAGAGAGAGAGAGAGAGAGAGAGAGAGAGAGAGAGGAGACAAGGTCGAGATTAGACCAAAGAGAGTATGATTGATCGAGAGTAGATGATCAATCAAAGAAAAACCGATCAAGAGTAGATCGTTTTTCTTAAAGTAGGTTAGAGAAACTGAAGATTTGATTCAGCAAAATCAAATACAGATAGAGAGACCGCATTTGAGACACAGATGCAGCATTTGAGACACAAATGCAGAGACAGTTAGAGAACCTAACAAGATTGAGATTACACGAGCAAGAAGATGCAAGTGTTGAAGACAAACAGAAGAACAGAAGATTGAAGTCAAAGATGTACTTGAAGAACAATCAAGATTAAGGGGGAGAATGTTAGTTTAATCTTGATTATGTAATAGTTTAGAGTTTAATATGTAATTATCTAAAGTATAAGGGCCTAGAATAGCATGTAGTAAACTTGAAGAGTTGCAACTATTCGTAAAAGTCGCAACCGTTCATGAAAGGGTACCAAAACCATTGTGTCGGTTCACTAGCACCCTTTCGTCTAGTATATATAGATTATATTGTAAAGATTGTAAAATTGTGATTTCAAAGATTGTTTATAATAAAAGATTAGTTACGGTAAATCCTGTGATTGTCTTATAGAGAGTTTTCCCAACACGCAACCCTCAACAGCTTCAACCCAGGATTTTCACATGCGACAGTGACCACCTGCCAGGAGCCCTCATCAGAGCCATTCCCATCACAAGGACTACTACGATTCAAGATATGAGGAACTCAGTGAGTGCGACTAGTACTGTAGTCACAATGAGGCGTGCAACGAAAACAGTTGGTGTTGTTCTGCGGGCAATATATGAAGATAGGGCTTGCTCCTTCAAAGATGATGGCATTGTTGGTAAAAAGAAGCTCGCCAGCAAAATCTGTTTGATAGTAAACTGTGTCCATCAATGAGGCATGCATGCATTTCAATCATATTGCTCATTCTATTTAATATCATGCTAGTGGGATTAATTAAAACTAGCTAGCATCACGGAAGATCAAAAGTCATTCTAGCAATGGGACATGACTGTACATTGACGAAAACATAACTACGAACCTCGATTCTAATTCTTACATACTAAAAAGTATTTGTTTACTGTCAAGATTGCACTGTGTGTATGTACGTGTTTTATGTAAGTATTTATGTTTGAATGTACGTATTAATTAATATTCGTCTACATAAATTAACAAATGCACGGACTAATTCTCACATTCTTATATATATATGCACACTAATTAAATATTAGAATTGTGAAGCACGTACACGTACTGGACATAGGGCCGGTCCAATCATTTTCGGGACCTCGGAGAAAATTTTAAAATGGGCCATAGAAATATATATATATTTTCAAAATAAAGAAAATTCAAGAAAAAATGAAAAATAAAAAACAAAAAACTTATAATTATATAATATAAACTAGAAACTTTGGCAAGTCGACAACATTATTTAACCGTTAACAACATGGACAGGAAACACCCGTCTTAATATCGACAAATTTTGAGGCGTCTAACTCCCACGCCATCTACACATACAGATAGGACCAAAGATGAATGGATATCGAAGATGAAAAAAACGAAAACACATACTAGCTTGTCCAAATTAGGTCTTGTTGGAACACAATTATTAGCAATCCTCCAAGTTAATTAAAATATTGAACTTCGATGGCCTAACTTGCTCCAAATAAATCTTTTAAAATCTTGCTATAAAATGAGAATCAATATTGACGTTTTTAAGAGAATTTAGCAAGAAAATTCCTATCAATCATTTTCAGAATTAATCATAAATTACACCTGAAAGGTTGGTTACTACATACAATTTTATGTATGTATATATACATATTATATATAAGTTATTTTTCAATTAAATTATTATATTAATTAATAGAAAACAGAATAATAAATAGATTCTTTTTATATATTTATTTCATATATCAATACTTAAGTACGTATTATTGTAAATTAATAATAATTAAGGAGATCCATGAAAAGACAACATATAGTATAACTTTAATTAAGTTGTTATGATAATAATAATATTACAATTAAATAAACAATGAAAAGAAATTAAATATAAAATAATAAAGAATTTTTGTTTGATTATAGACAAAAAAATGCACACCAATCATAATTTCGATACTAAAAGACGTAAACAATAATCCTTTATGTATAACCACAAGAACGAAATTATATTATGGTTAATATTATTTCAAAATGTAATATATATCAAAATTAAACCCGGCCAATTCTCAAATTATTGTAACATCAAACACTAAATTGAAATATAAACTAAGACCTGAATTGTAAAATTTAAGACAAATTATGTGACACCCCTCCTGATCCCGGAAATGTCACGTCAACCCAATATCATAAGTGTCAATAACGCAACGTATCTATAACACACGTGTCATAGAATGAGGCAGATCACATATAATTTAAATCTTTGTACACAAGGTTAAACACAATTTAGTACATTCGCAATCCCTGATTAAACTAACATATTAATCCTGACTATCAGATACAACATTCCCAAAATAACTGTCCCATACAATATTACATACTACACAAACAAACAACAAGTCTTCAAGCCAGCCCCGAACCTATCTCTGCGGCTGCGATCCCTTCTGTTTTTCCTGAACATGTTAGACTCGAATACATGAGTTATGAAGCTCGTGAGTACACGAGGGTTGACACTGCACATAACACATAGCACACGATATCCCTGTCCTTGTAGCCCCTCACACATCTCAGGTATAATATCACAAGTATGGGATCGGCACACAACATAAGTCCTGTGGGGACCCCTCCCCGGTGGACACATCGTACACAGCAATGGTCGGTAATACCCTGTAGCACGGAAGCTACCCGGCTACAGGCCCTGCCGTATATATACGCCCCAAGGACTGTGAGGGACAGTCAACCCGCGCGATTCCCCTTCGCGACTTATCGTCCGTATGGAACTCATCACGGACCCCAGAATCGATCTCATATCTCATACATAACACGTATAAGGAATAGAATATACCTGAGGTTCACGTCCCTGTCTCATATATATAACACGCACAAGTATAGCAACACAGCTAAAATCCCGAAAGAAAGCGCGCGTTTTAGAAAAGAACTCGAGTACTCACCTGACTGATTTCCCGAAGTCTGACCTCCCTGATCAAACCCGGCTCGAGGTCCGCTAGTCCCTGTGATCACACGGAATCATAACCGGTCAATCACAATCCAACCGATACACACATAACAATCCCATGCTAACACAAAACCGACTCGGACCCGGCCGACCCCACGGAATCAAAACCCGAAACCCGACCCAAAACCCGACTCAAAGCAATCCCAAGGAGACCCCGAATACATACAAGACTCATCCCGAATCATTCCGAAGAAACCCGACATTAAACCGACCCAAACCCCCTTCATGAGACTAAATTCGGAATTTCCCTGCAGACTCTTGGTCACGCCGCGGAGACCCTGGTGGTCGCGCCGCGACACCGCGAAAACCTCATAGCTGACCTGCGATTTTCAGCTTCAGCCTAGGAGTATCAAACTCCCATAATTCGATTTCGGCCTCAGATAAACATATATATTAGCATATAAAAGCCCCTTACAACTTGGAAGCTATCTTGCACTATTTCACACAATTAACTCAAATTTAAGCCACCAAATTGAAGCATCCTTACCTTGAGGTTCAAGAACACCACACACAGGGAAGATGATGATGATTGCTCCAAGTTTATGCACTCAATTCAGTTTACACAAAGGTTCTTGCTGCTGGAATCTCTCAAACACACACACAATTCTCACATACAACACTTTAGGGCTCAACTCAAATGGATATGGAAGGAGGAGAAAGGCACATATATGTTTATCTCTATTTTAGCCGGTCCCGAACCCAATATCACATTTTCAATATTAATGCCCATTTAACCCGTTTAATCCCGAGATCCCAAAAACATAATTCGTCCGCTAAAATTATAACCCGATGACACGCAAGCCCAGTCCCGACACGTATCAATCCACGAAATTAACGGGATATAATTGGACCAACCCAATATTAATAAATTATTTATCCACTAAAATAATTCCACGTACCAGGTCGAAATGACGGATGTTACAAATTAAGATATAAAATTGTCAAAGCTAGGTTATAAAATTTATATGCAACCAGCGCTCTAAATTAAGAATGTGACCGTAGAGATACGTAAAAATATATATGGTTTATATAACAACCAAACATCACTTGACCCATAAAACTTTACTTATTCCTTTAATGTAACCCTTTATTCACCTTCGTTAACTCTTCAAAATTCTATTTAGTCCTTTCTAGCGCATTAAATCAAAAGCTTTCTTAATTTCATTTGACCAAGTCATAATGTTGCTTTCAAATCAACACTACAATAAAACAAATAATTCAATAAATTAACCACAGTTTCTCTGAAGAGATTAATTTCCAGACTAAGACTGTACAACTTGGGTGTTGGTTTATGTTTGATTTTAGATGCATAGATAATAGATTTTGTTTCGTTTTCTTATAGCTCCATTTAAAGATCTCTATATATGATTGTTTTTTATTCTGATCTTCCTTGAGTTGGATTTCAATTTGGATATGTTGATTTATAATAGTACTGTTGAGTCATAAATTTTGTATTTCAATGTAATTCTATCAAGAATAGTGTAGAATCACATAGGTTTACAAGCTTTTATTATATTAAAAGAGATTTGATACAATAAATAGAAGTAAGATGACGTTTTGGTTTGCGAATGTAATTTACATTTAGCTTGTTTAGAACTTTTACTAACAAATATAAAGAGTTCAATTTTAGTTATTTGACATTAAATTATTTGTTTATAAAACTCAAACATAAATTAGATTTTAATTCATACATGATACAGATTCCAACATACATCAAAAACTATCTTTTATCATCATCATCAAATAAACTAACAACTAAAATTCAAATTCAAATTCCTTCCACTTCTATTTCGTAAACCGAACGTCATCTTAAAGTTTTCATTTACTTATCAACATGGATATAATAAAAAGACATAAAAGGGAAATAAAATTCTAAAACTTTTAATTTATTTTCTATGTGAACATTCGTGATTTATAAAAGCTTATGAAATTAAACAATTTTATTTATCATACCAAACACTCAGTGATTATGGATGCCTTCTTCAACCACGAATTTTACATTAAAAATAAAATAAATAATGAAAGTCAAGATAGATGTTAAAAGATGGATGACAAGAGGGGAATAAAACAAGGACTACTGGGTACGAAATTGGACTAAACCATGGGGACGAAATAAGTAATTTACTCAAATTTTTTTATACGTTTAATATATATATATATATATATATATATATATATATATATATATATATATATATATATATATATATATATATATATATATATATATATATATAGGGGTGGGTTCAATGGAGAACCTTATGCATCGAAGAACCTTGAAGAACTACAATGCATCGCTAGAAAAACTGAAATGCATCACGTAGAAATCGATGCATCACGCGGGAATTTGATACATCAAGTGGAAATAATGTAAAAATCGATGCATCACTCGAGAATTTGATGCATCACGTGGAAATAATGATGCATTACGGGGGAATTGTGATGCATTTGTAGTGGTGCATAGAGGTTCTTCAAGGTTCTTCGATGCATGGAGGTTCTCCATTGAACCCACTTCTATATATATATATATATATATATATATGTGTGTGTATATATATATATATATTTGCACATATTTTATAAATAATTAAAAACTACTACGCGGGTACTACCTCTATTTAAAAATATATATATTCATTCACTTGTTGAAATATATAATCAATAATTTGAGTCTTCCATTTCATTGCCCAAAAACAATAAAATAAAAAAAATGAAGAATGAGCGAAACCCTATTAAAATCTTGAAAGCAAGAACAGAAGAAATTCCATATGATGATATATAATGATGAGGGAGAAGAACACAAGTGGAAAGAAGGCTGTAATAATGATGGTTAGGATCATCAAGTCACCATTAAAAGCTATATCTAAAGCTTTAGATCTCTATGCCAAATACATCACCAACTTCTCCATTAACTACAACCGGCCTCTCATTATCAGGCAACCAACTAATTTCAACTCTCCACACCAGCTTTCCAGGAGGTTCACCATCGTATCTGATAGTGACTACCTACCTGGACCCCTCATCAGAACCATTTCTATCCCCACCGCCACTCATATTCCGATCACCAATTCACCGGTCATTAAACCCACCAGGATGTGCCGTTCAACAAGGACCACGTCTACTGGTGTTCTTGCGATGCAGACGATTGATGAAGACAAGGTTTGTTCTTTTAGAGACGATGCTATCGTTTGTAATAAAAAGGTTGCAAATAAGATATGTTTTATATTGAAATCTTTTCGTCGTAGTCGATCATTGAAGCTTGCAAGGAATTGAAATTCCTCCTTAGCCGTTGATCGTGCAATAAAAACGCGGTCATTTTATTGTGTAAAGGTACGTACATATGCAGTATTTGTGATCACACTCGTACGTTGTGTATATATCATAGTCGTGTTATTAATTAACTGTCTGATTTATGTCCGGCCTACTGAATAATGATTGATGAAACACAATCATCTTGATTGTGTTGCTCACGATTTCCTTAATGATCGAGGTAATTACATCTTGTGATCATCTTTTGGTGAAAGGCAATATATATATATAGTTCATTGATGTTAATTTGATTGTCATTAAAGTGATTGTGTAACAAAGATCTGATCATGAACGAGCAGCAAATAGATGAAAGGAATATGGGCTGATGGAATCAATATGAAAATTTTATTATAAAGCAGTGAATTAATGTGGTGTCAAAGTTTTGTTTGAAAGGTTCTTTCACTGCAAATATATGTGATTTCTGTCAATCTTATTTAATAGTATGATTACCGAAAACCGATTCGATCGATGAGAAAATATCCGTGTTGACCGGGAATGGAAACAGGGATCATTGACTCTCGAGTCTTCAAACCCAACTATATATATTATACCGCAATAGTAAAATTTTGTAAATGCTTGAATCTGTTAACCATTAGCATTCTTTATGATTATGATATAGATGATCAAGGTTATATATGCTACCAGTTTTTATGTGTGTGATCTGATTCTGTGATTCATACGACATTTTGATTATACTCCCATTAAGTTTTAATCATTAAATTGGTTTTTATTATGTTGTTTAACTAGTTTATTAGCTCGTGTATTACACGGATAACCTTAATAAATTTGTTTTTCTTAAAACTATATAAACTTAAAACTAAAAATTAATATTCAAACTTTTAATACTAATAATTTAATATATCTTATTATAATTAATTTATGTATAAATCATTTAAACAAAAAAAACTAATCATTAATAACGTTTAAGTTTATTATCAGTATTATTTTTATTATTATAATTATTAATTAAAAAAATCTTTTAAATATTGTTTGTTGTGATTTTCTGGGATTTGAAGATCTAACTATGATTTTATCTTAAAGGTAAATTGATTAAAATTTTTTAATTTAATCATAATACTAGTTAACATTTGTCATTAGTAGAAGATGTCACTTGGCATCATGAGAATATGACAAATGAAAATTTAGTTACTCTTTTACTAGTATTTATAGATTAGGATAATCAATTTCAAACACCAATCCATATTATAGATGGCGGGGATGGGAATTAATGAGAACGGAAAATGGGATCCTCAATTCGTTGTGTCACAATCTTTACTTAAGTGATAGTTTGTTGGTAGGGTGTGCATGGAATTCGGTTTTTGGTCAAAAGCAAACCCAAATCAAAAAATTTGGTTTTTGAGAACGTTTCTGGTTTTTTATGGTTTTGCGGTTTACACACGTGGGTTTTTAAAATTTTTCGAAAACCATTTGGTTTTGGGTTTAAACCAGAAAGATCTTGGACATTTGTTTACTAAAATTATATTTTTCTTTACTAACTTATGATTTTCTTTACTAAAGTTATACGTTATTTGATAAATCATTAGAAATTAACTGCTTACATTTGGATTTTTAATCAACTTGTGTCTTACTTTGGTATTTTGATTTACTAAAATTGGATATTAATTATTAATTTAGTTAATTTGATACTCAAATTTATTAAACATGCTAACTAACTAAGACTTTGAATTAATAGTTTAATAAGTTTATCATGTAGATATATTATAATAATGGTTATATCAATTAATTAGCATTAACTGCATCACATAAAAATAAAATAAGCATAACTATTAATCATATCAATTAATTAGCATTTTAACATCATAAATATCATTTATATATAGGGATAATTGTGCAAAAAACCCCGAACTTGTCAGCTTTTTGTGAATAAAACCTCAAACCATACGTGGACCGATAAATAGCCTACGTGGAATAAATTTTAATTGTTAAAGCTGGTTGTCAAGTATTACACATCATTTAAACATCCCGTTAATGATGTAATCCCGTTTAAAAATTACAATTAAAAGTTATCAACGGAGATTCAAATGATGTGTAATACTTTACAACCGCTTTCAACAATTAATATTTATTCCACGTAAGTTATTTACAGGTCCACATACGATTAATAACCGGTTTCAACCGGCTACACATTGATAAAACCTTGATTTACTGGTTTTTAGTTAGTTCTGGGTTTTCTATGCAATGAAAAATGATTTGGGGTTTTAATCACAAAAAGCTGACAACTTGAAGGTTTTTTTTACACAATTATCCCTTATATATATAACGTTGAAAAATGATTCAATATGAATAAAAATAAAAGAAGCTTTTGTAAAACATAACATCAAATATGAGTGAAAGTTTAACTCAATAAATATATACAATATTAGAAAAATTAAATTAATTTGAAAACTTGTTCGGTTTGGTCTTTTCAGTTCAGTTTTGAGAGGGAATCCAAACCAAAACCATTTACTCTAGCAACAACTTTTTTGTTATCAAAACTAATAAGTTTACATATTGTTATTAATAACACTAACATCACTACAAGAAAAGTGTCATTTAGTGACACACGGCTTTTAGTGATACAAAAGAAAGTATCACTATATCTTACTTTTAGTGACACTTATGAAAAAGTGCAGGTATAGAGCAATCTTTTACCCACACTTTTTCTAAATTAGTGACATAAACACATACATTTTTAGTTACTATATATCTATACCCACTCCACTTTTACTCACTCTTTTTGTTGTAAAAAAAGTGTCACTATAGGTATTAAAATCTTTTACCTACGCAACAAAAAGTGTGGGTAAAAGTGGAGTGGGTATAGATATATAGTAACTAAAAATGTATGTGTTTAAAAAGTTACAAATTTGATTGAAAATGACAACATTTATAAGAAAGGTTGCATTTTTTATAGGTTAAAGTAACATTTTTTTAAAAGGTTGCATATATATAAAGTAATTGTAAATTTTTTTTAGAGAAGTTACATTTAACATGTGATTGTAATTCCTTTTATTTTTTTAATAAATAAAATGTATTATTTTCGGATGTCTTCTGTTTTTATTTTACAAATCTCCCACAAAAAAATATTATTTTAGGATGATTTTAAAACTAGTGGATTTTAAAAATAAAAAATAAAAAAAAAACAAACCATAGTATAAAATTATTTTAATAAATACTTAGTTTATCAAAAATTATTTTAATAAATAATAAGTTTATTAAAAATTCAGAGGGAATGAAATTGAAAATGAAAGGAATTTGATCGGTTTGGAGATGAGAATTACAAAATGAGAAACCAAACATCTCCTTTTCTCTATTTTTGATGTAAAATGGAGATAATTGTCAAACTTAATTCACAGGGAGAGTTAAAAAAAAAAGCAGAGATTTGGAGACCCCCAAATCCTAGTCGACAGCCTCCGCTTCTCCGACAGATTATTCCCAGCGGCGCCCTCCGCTTCTCCGGCGATCCTTCTAGCGACGAGCTCCGCTTCTCCGGCGGATTATTCCCAGCGGCGGCCTCCCCTTCTCCGGCAGATGATTCCCAGCGGCGGCCTCCCCTAGTCGGGAGCTCTTTTTTCTCCGACTGAAGGTATCTCTCTTCGTATCTCTCTTCGTATCTCTCTTTTTGACTTCCAGCCCCCTCGAGTTCCTTCTCCCCCTCCCCTTTAGATCTATAATCATCAAACTTGTAATCGTTTTTTTCTGTATGAAAAGAGGTACTATTTGATAATGAAACCAGATCTATAGTCTCATATTGTTTTTTTTTTGTATTAAAATCAATGATTGTTATGACTTGTTATATAGATCGAGGTTGTGTTCTAGATATTTCCCTTTGTTTAGTGTATCTATTTTGTAAAAGATGATTAGGTCTTCTTTGCAAATTTGTTTGAATTTCATGTCTGGCCTATATAGATCAAGTTAATGTTTTTTAATCTTAAAATTTGACATTAGTTAATCTTGTTTCTGCATACAAATTATTAATTGTGTTGAAAACATTAGAACATAAACATTAAAATATATACTTGTAAAAGCCACCATGATAATGGAGAAATTACTAACCTCCGTATCCGTCGAAAGTATTTCTCTTTAATTTGTTGGAACATGCAATTACTAACCTCCGGATCCGTCGATACCCCCATCAGTTCTCCAAATTCAACTGAAACAAAGTTCAATATCTGATACAAATAAACATCATTACATGTTACTATCACAAGTACATGATTATATTTTTACCTTCTTATTCCATGAACTGTCTGATGTGTGGCTAACCTTGCAACATTCTACTTGATGAAGGAAGATATATTGTTAGACTTTGTCAGGAAAAAGAACGACTGCGTCTCCCCTATGAATGGGAAACCGATGGAACCGGGTGACCATCTCTCGTTGCACTTGCATTGGGGTCTCACCCAAGAATAAAGCAAATGGGAATTAGCTTACAATCATCGGAGAAAGCCATACACATGTGTGTCCGTGCTGTCAAATGTAGGTGTGTGATTTACTTTTTGTAGGTGCCCAACTTGCAGAAATTATAAGGTACTTCCGTTTATGGATTGTTGTTACACACACACACACACACACACACACATTCACTCTGTTTGTTGCTATCCCTAATCACAGAACACACACAAGGTGTACATAATTCATATATATGTTTAAAACTATAAGATTGATGCTACTGATGTTTAGATAAACACACACACACACATAAATCTAAGCCATGGCCGAAGGCCAATGGCCTTCTTGGCTCCCTTTTTAAGCTTAAAAACAGAAAATAACGAATCTGGACAGCACACTTTAAGTCTTAGGACTTTCATTTGAATATTGAAATTAAACTCTAAAATTGTTAATAGATGTAATTGAACACATAAAAAAACATGCATGGCTTTTATTTCATTCTTGCAATACTAAACCTTGTCTAATTCTCATCTTTTGGATGCCACTTTGAGTTCATATGTTACTGTCAACACCAGCGCTCTCACCCGAATGCTCTCTGCAGCATGTTGAGGTATTAGGGTATTACATTCTTTTTGTTTCCGAATCTGATTTTGATGTTTTAGTTAGTACTTTATGGTGTTCAGTTGCCCTTAACTTGGGTATGTTGCTGTAAAATTATCAAGAAACCAAAGAAACAGTAATACTTGAACTATTGTATGGCTTCTCAATTTTTCATACTATATTCATTTTCTTGTTTCAATCCAATACGATTAAAGTACCAGTATGAATCACTTTGAAGGCTTTCGTATAAGTACTTGCTTTTCGGATGGTTTACTCAGCGTGGACCTGTGTTGTTTTTTATATTTCATTTTTTCAGATGGTTTACTTAGGTTTGACTGCTGATTTTCTGTTGCAGATGTTAAAATAGAAGAATGCTGGAGAAGTTGAAATAAGGAACCATAATACCTTGGTTTGGTTTCCTGAACTTGGAAAGCCTAAAATCCAGAACATGATATTGATTATATGGTATATCCTGTTCCCTTTTTTTAATTGATTAAGATGGTGTATTTTTATATTATAAAATCCAGATATGTATACTTTTTGAATTTAATGCAAGTTAGAATTGTTACTCGGGCTCATGTTTCGTTATAAACTCACCCAGATTTTTGTTTGAGTGCTTATCATAATAGATAAACTTCAAATTATAATAGTTGGAGTATGACGTTCCATGCTTAACGATCCCGTTCTCATGAGATAAGACAACAATAACAAACATTAGTTTTAATTCTACAAGACAAAGTATTGTTGGAATTAAAGAAGGTTTTTTGTAGCTTGGTTACAAATCTTGACCACTTTCAGTTTGGTTTCAACAATGGTCATTGTTGTTTGGGGCATTAACAAAAAATTATAAGCTACAAGTTTTGGATGATAGTACATTTTAGTGATTTTTATAAAATTTACAAAATAATTAAAATAAAAGGCTATGTAATCATGATTCAAATTACATCCATACTGTAATTGCCAGCCTCTTAATAGTTTGGAAGCAGTTAGGAAGCATATGGAGGGAAAAAGTTATTGCAGAGTGCACTATGGTGATGGTGATGAAGAAGAAGCTGAATTGAAGGAATTCTTTGACTATAGTAGCATATGGAAAAATTGCCTCTTCAAGTTCGTGAGTTTCTAACATGAGTTATCTTCTATGTTTGGTTCAAGGTATGATGTCATTACGATCATATATGACAAGTATAATTATTTTATCAATTTGATTATTTTGGTTTGAGTCACTTACCTATTATTGTTTGTGTGTAACATGCATCTTTGTTTTGGGATATCCATATATATATGAAGACCGGTGTTTTTTGGAGGATTTATATACATTTTGTCATTATATTTAACAATTATATATGGAATATTGTGTTTTGAGATTATTGTGTAATTGGTGAAGGATTTTGATGCCTTTTATCTGTTGTAATCGATATTTTTTGAATTGGTGATGCTTATAAATTATGTTCGTGTATTAAAAGGTTGTACCTTTTGTAACTAAATTAATAAATGTTGCATTTAAAAATTTAAAAAGTTGCATTTGAATGTTGAAAAGGCTGCATTTGAGCATAAAAAGGTTGCATTTGAGTTTAAAAATAGTTGTATTTTAATGTGAAAAAGTTGCATTTGAAAATAAAAAAGGTTGCATTTGAGTTTGAAAAAGGTTGCATTTGATGAAGAAAAGGCTGCATTTGATGGAAAAAAGGTTGCATTTGAGTGTGAAAAAAGTTACATTTGGTTATAGAAAAGTTGCATTTGAACATACAAAAGTTGCATTCTAAAAAGGTTGCAATTCTATAATACATGCAACTCTTTCAAAAAAGGTTGCATATTCTGCCTAAAAGGTTACCTTAGACCTAATGCAAGAGGACATAATGCAACTCTTGGTAAAAGGTTGCTTTAGGCATAATGCAACTTTTTGGAGGCCTAATGCAACATATTTCCAAGGTTGCAATAGGCTTGTTTTGTTGTAGTGTTGTGCAAAAAACCCCGAACTTGTCAGCTTTTTGTGAATAAAACCTCAAACCATACATGGACCGATAAATAGCCTACGTGGAATAAATTTTAATTGTTGAAGCTGGTTGTCAAGTATTACACATCATTTAAACATCTCGTTAATGATGTAATCCCGTTTAAAAATTACAATTAAAAGTTATCAACGGAGATTCAAATGATGTGTTATACTTTACAACCGCTTTCAACAATTAATATTTATTCCACGTAAGTTATTTACAGGTCCACATACGATTAATAACTGGTTTCAACCGGCTACACATTGATAAAACCTTGATTTACTGGTTTTTAGTTAGTTCTGGGTTTTCTATGCAATGAAAAATGATTTGGGGTTTTAATCACAAAAAACTGACAACTTGAAGGTTTTTTTTACACAATTATCCCTTATATATATAACGTTGAAAAATGATTCAATATGAATAAAAATAAAAGAAGCTTTTGTAAAACATAACATCAAATATGAGTGAAAGTTTAACTCAATAAATATATACAATATTAGAAAAATTAAATTAATTTGAAAACTTGTTCGGTTTGGTCTTTTCAGTTCAGTTTTGAGAGGGAATCCAAACCAAAACCATTTACTCTAGCAACAACTTTTTTGTTATCAAAACTAATAAGTTTACATATTGTTATTAATAACACTAACATCACTACAAGAAAAGTGTCATTTAGTGACACACGGCTTTTAGTGATACAAAAGAAAGTATCACTATATCTTACTTTTAGTGACACTTATGAAAAAGTGCAGGTATAGAGCAATCTTTTACCCACACTTTTTCTAAATTAGTGACATAAACACATACATTTTTAGTTACTATATATCTATACCCACTCCACTTTTACTCACTCTTTTTGTTGTAAAAAAAGTGTCACTATAGGTATTAAAATCTTTTACCTACGCAACAAAAAGTGTGGGTAAAAGTGGAGTGGGTATAGATATATAGTGACTAATAATGTATTTGTTTGTGTCGCTAATTTAGAAAAAGTATGAGTAAAAGATTGCTCTATAGCTACACTTTTTCATAAGTGTCACTAAAAGTAAGATATAGTGACACTTTTTTTTGTGTCACTAAAAGTGTGTGTCACTAAATCACACTTTTCTTGTAGTGCATATCAAATTAACACTGAATGCATATTAAAATCTAACGCCAATAATTCTTAATGAAAATTTATATATGATATGTTTGGGTATATAAATCCTACACCAATTGTCTGTGCCTCAATAGCGTCCATTTATATCATCTTCTACGAAATTACAATGTTCTTAATCTAAAACTTTATTTTACATTTTAAAAGAAGTGATTATTATGTACATATGGCAATGCTTAAATTAAGGATAACAAGTAAATGTAGTAATGACAAATAAAACACTTGAAACATGGTATTGAAATTGTGTTAGTTGTAAATCTAAACTTCGTTTATATTGTTGCTCGCATTGTAGAGTTCTTGAATGCAACGTTGAGTCATGCATTACTAGTATGATTTAGAAATGTTATGTGAGTTGAGTCGTACGAACCATTCCGTTTTTCTAGTTTTTTCAAGTTTTTTTCCATTTGGAAAACTAAATATCAAAATTGGTCACAATATTTTTCATTAGAAAAAAAAATACAAATCGGAATGACTAACATATTTTTTTGTTCGAAAAAACTAAAAAAAAATGAAAAGTCCTAATTTTTTCGATAGGACAAACTAAAAACCCGAATGGTTTATAGTTTTTTTTTTTTTGTTAAAAATCTAAAAAAAGAATGAAACGTTCTTTTGTCATCAGTTGTAGATTTTTCATCACAGTTATATTTCAATAGACATTTTTTAGTTAACCTACAGAACAACATCAAAATGATATTTAAACACATTTTCAAATTGAAATTGAGTTTATTTTTGTTTTTTTTTTTTTTAAATTCTGGAAAAAAAATTAAAAAACAAAGATAGATTGGGTTTTAGTATGATATTTGGATGTTGTTGATAAAAGTATAAAAAATTATTGCTATTTTTAGTTAAGACGAAAAAGTTGTCGGTGGCCCAGTTTGCAGGTTACCGGTTGTTATTATTTATCGAAAATATACGGTGTTTATTATAAACAAGAAAAAATACAAAAGTGAGTGATATTAATTATACAAAAAAAATGATGTTGTTATTAATAATAAAAATGACAAAAATTATTGTTATTTTTGGATATTTACCTTTAATTGATCAATGAATTTTTTAGGTAATATTTTAAATGGATGGACTTAATCTTATATTGGTTTTTTGGTATGATTTTTCTTAAAGAGGGTATATAAGATATTCATTTGTCGTCGCAGTACATGTTTCGAGGCGACAAGTCGTCGCAAATTCACACGTATGTCGTCGCAAAAACCACTAAAAAAAGGGCGGACTTTTTCACCGCGAAAATGTTTTTTTGGTGTAATTTTTTTTTATAAAACCCTACCGAGACGACAAATGTCGTCGCAAAAGGTCACATTGAAAAAAATTTCGGTCAAAAGTCAAAAAGTAAATAGTTTTGTCATTTAGTAGGCTTTTTGCGACGACATGTGTCGCCGCAAAAAGGTCCTGTATTTTTTCTTCTTTTTCTTGTAGTGTGTATACATGTAATATATTTTAATTGAAACAGGTATAAAAAATCAAGAGTAAATTACAAAAATGGTCCCTGTGGTTTGTGCAAAATTACGGAAATGGTCCCTCAACTTTTAAAGTTGCAGTGGTGGTCCCTCAATCCACTTTTTACTTGCAGAAATGGTCCCTCTGTGTCTGAACTTTTTAAAAATGAGAATTTTGCCCTTTTATTAATTGCAAGTTTAGTCCCTTAACTATTTAATTTACTTTTACTTTTGGTCCTTTTCCTTAAATTTTTAATTTTTTGACTATTAATTTAACAAACTAATATTTAAATCTTTATTATATTATAATTATAATTATAATTATATATACCTATTTATTCTTAAAAATAATATATTATATTTATCTTTTATAATTATTAATATTTATTGATATTAGTAAAATGAAATATATTTATATTTTAGTTTATTAAAATAATATATTTTGTTACGTTAATACGTTTTGATTTAAACTTACTATTTTTTTTAATTTTAAATATTTTGTTATGTCAATACGTTTTGACTTCAATATAGTATTTTAATCTTTTTGATTTACAAGTTTGTATATTAATATGTTTTATTCGTTTTCACTTAAATATTTTGTTAATTTTCATTTAATTATTAACGTAGCAAAATTTAAAATCAAAACAAATAAAATAATAAATAGAAATCAAAACGTATGTGCATAACAAAATATCTAAATCCAAACAAAAAAAATAATAAATTTAATTAAAAATAATTAGCGTAAAAAATATTTAAATAAAAAATATGTAAAAAAATATTTAAATATTTTTTATTTAAATAAAAAATATGTAAAAAATATTTAAATAAAAAATATGTAAAAAAATATTTTAAATCAAAAAACGCGTAAATTAAATAATATAAGTATAAAAATGTTGTTAATAAATAAATATAAATTTATTTTTAAAAATAAACAGGTATATATAATTTTAATTATAATAATAATATAATAAAGATTTAAATAATAGTTTGTTAAATTAATAGTCAAAAAATTAAAAATTCAAGGAAAAGGACCAAAAGTGAAAGTAAACTAAATAGTTGAGGGACTAAACTTGTAATTAATAAAAGGGTAAAATCGTCATTTTTAAAAAGTCCAGACACAGAGGGACCATTTCTGCAAGTAAAAAGTGCTTTGAGGGACCACCACTGCAACTTTGAAAGTTGAGGGACCATTTCTGTAATTTTGCACAAACCACAGGGACCATTTTTGTAATTTACTCAAAAATCAATTTGATACTATCTTAAATGATTTGTAACATATGACCATGTAAGTCTCGTTTGTTTGCGATATTTTTCATATTTTAATTCGTATAAAATCTTAAAATCCAGATCTTAAGTGACTTCAAATTGTTTGTCACATTTTAGACTTAATTGAATTTCATATCATAAATAAAAATAGATTCTTTGTTACATTTCAGACTTAATAGGTTAAAAATATGAAATTAGGTCGAATTTTTAAGATGTCGACACTTGTTTGAAACTTGAAATTAGGTTTGAAATTGTCTTTTTAAATTAGATTAATATTTTGTTTAATCAAATGGTCAATTACTAAAAATAGTAACAACTCTTTGATTTTGTATCATTTATAGCAACATTATTTATTTTTTGTCACCAATAATATCAACTTTTGTATTTTTTACATATGAATAATATCAACTTTTGTATTTTGTATTCTTAATAGTAATAACTTTTGTATTATGCGGAAACGTCCTCAATTAATCAAGTTGAAATCCATAACACGCCTTTATATGATTCATAGTTTCATACAACTTAATTTTAGAAATCAAGCTAAAAATTAATGATATGTACTTAATTATGATTTAACACTTTAACCATTGAACAAAAAAAGAAAGGTGATTTGTACACAACAAAATTTTTTCATACACAAGAATCTCATTATAAAATGTTCATCCTACCGTTAAAAGTAACTTTTGAGTAATTCTATGATAAAAAAAACTAATAAAGATAATATAGTCATTTTAAGTGTAATTATTGTGTATGTTAAACTGTTGTTGTGTACAAATCACTACCGAAAAAATAGCATTAGTAAATAAGTGATTTATGTATGATGAAATGAATAGGAGGAGGCGGTGCATGCATTTAGTTATATGCCTTGAGATAAGAAGAATGAAATAGTTTATGTTAAAAATTAAACATGTTAATAAATTATTTATAAAAAAACAACGTACTATATATGTACCGTACGTTCCGTAGATGCCTGCCAAACAAATCCTTGTCAAGGGAAATTACGGGTGTCCATTTTACCCGCCGGGTCAAATCATCAACTTTATATGATTTTTATTTTCTCGACCTAAATATATACTCTTCTAATTAATTTAAATGATTTTTAATAATACAAAAAATAAACACATTGTGTGGAGTGACTACAAGAGTAAAAGATAATGACAATTAATTCCTTAGACCTTTGATTATAATGTTTTTTCAATTTCCATGCATGCTCTGCTTCAAACTTACCTTTTCCATTTTTAAACATATATTACTTTTCTAATGTTGCGTGTTGTTGACCTTACTCTCCATATATCATTGGCAGTCGGTTTTAGCTGTTGGATTAAACTATTTTGTTAACCATCTCATCTCTAATTAACCATTATTTTTCAAATACACATTTGACAAATATTTTGTTTAATTAAACAAACTAACAATCAAGAAGAGGAGAGAACACAAAATAGTTTTCCTTTGTAATATTTCTGCAAAAAAACCCTCGTGTTGAACTATTTTTGTGATTAAAATATCCAATTATTTTTCATTACACAAGAAACCCTAACAGGTAAAATCTCATGGAATTAAGATATTACCGGTTATAACCGATTGAAAGTCACATTGTGGACTTGACAAGTCATTAGTGACCCCCGGAATTTCGCTGATAAAGTAAATTCTAACAAAAATAAACATGATTTAAACTAAGAAATCAATCAACAAGAAATGTGGATTTGAATAATAAAACACAGAGTAGTAAATCGCTGGAGAGAAGGTTAAAATTCATCGAAAACGAAAGGTTGGTTAGTATATTGCAAACGGTTCATGAGATTACAAGTCAATATCACTAGTACAAAAAGACCCTTTTACCCCGGTTATATATGTAATAGACCCCGGTTCTTTAACCGGGGTAGAAAGGGGGGTAGGTAGTAGATATATGTCATAGACCCCGGTTCTATAACCGGGGTAGAAAAGGATTTAACCCCGGTTCCTTAAGAATCAACCGGGGCGAAAGTATTTTAAAACACTGGAATATTGTTTAGCCCCTGCACTTTCTACCCAGGTTTATTATTAGAAAACCGGGGTTAAAAGTATTTATATATTTTTTTTAAATTACAGTGCAGGTACCACTTCCAGTTTCTATTTCCAGTTTAATTTTTAAGATCACTGTGTCCAATATACATATAATCAATGATAAAACCAACATTCATTAGAATCCCATGTGGTTCACATACTGATTCTCAAACCCATAAATTAACATTAGCTTGATGAAATTAAATACATGAATTACCATTTGATATATATGGTTATAGTTTAGTTTTAATGTGCATATATACTATACACCTTTAATGCATAGAGTCTAAACAAAATAGTTTACATAAACTTACGGTTTGGTAGGTGAAGAGTGTTGTGTTGTTATCCCCGTACAAAGCGACGGTGGCAATGTTAGCTTTGGGATCTTTTAAAGATCAAGATAGCAGCCTGGCCTGCAAATTAGACGGACCAAAACCAACAACAAAATTTATAAAGAAACACTAGGTCCAACCTTTTAAAATCGCTGAACAACAAAAGCACCGACTATAATAAAAGAGAAAATCTTTCTATTTATCAAATACAGACACACAGACCATCAGATTATGCATTTAAAATTCTAATGCAAACATCAAGACACCATGCATCAGGTTACAAATGTTGATCCCAATTAAAAATAGTATACATGGATCATAAAAGGAGATAAACCTAAACCATTAGCATCAGAGGTGGGAAGACATGGATATAAAAATAGTAGATATATGCCTTTTTTCCAATTCACAAGGGGAACATACATATCTGAATTTTTTTATTTACTAACAAAAGGTTCATCCTCCTCACAGTAGCCAATAACCTACAATGAAGTTCTCAAATGAGGATATCGTGACTTGCAGGAAATCAAAGAGAAACACATAATTTGTGGCGAGAAATATACAATTCACGTAGATTACAAACCATAAACCCGTCCTTATATTTATGAAAGTTAAAATAACGAACCTGCTCAATTTGCAATTCTGAATACACAGCAGACATGCCACGAAGAAGGAAAAGTTTTCCATATCTTCTCATTTGTTCGTAATCGGTGTTTGACCCAAGCATATATCCTCTCTGTTTTAACTCCTCTCAGTTGCAAGGATATCAAACTAAGTTGGTGCAGCAAATTACTTCCCTCCTGTAAGTACGCTGAAATGAAAGAAAAAAGGAATATGAAACTTACAAGGATATAAAAGCCACCAGTTCTCTCTCCATGAATGATAGTGCCTTCAGAATTATCATTAGAACTACAATGAATGATAGTGCATTCAGGCTGTTATGTAAGTTAATAGAGTGGAGAAAATTCGCAACAGGAAAAACCTTGAGGAAATAGCAGGAAAAGGTACCTCAAGCTATGCAGACTAATAGTTATCAAGTGGTAATGGTGACCTAAAACCTCATGAATGAAGCTGAATAAAAGCATGGAAACTATGAAAACCACTTCAATCTATCTGGCCAAGTATGGGAATATGATGGTAAAAGCATTCAAATCAACTAAAATGTTATAATAATTCCAGAAAATCATTTGCTTGAAATTAGACACAGCAAGTGATTCCTCAAATATCTATAAAGCCTAAAAAACTCAAATTTCATAAGCTTTCGAAAGCTAAAGTACCCAAATCTATCTTCCCAAAAAATTCATGCCTTAGATTTCATAAGCTTTCATAACATTTACCAACACTACTACAAAAAGTACCTTTTGTAGTTTAAAACATAAGCTAAAGTACCTAAATCTATCTTCCCAAAAAGTACCTTTTGTAGTTTAAAACATACACCATGCTTTGTGTACATACATGAAGCTTTTCCTTGCTATCAATTGATCGCTTTTGTCTTTACCTCTGCAAATGCTACCACAAGACTAATGTAATCAATACTATATTTACCAACTATTATGAATTATTATCAAGATAACAGGATATGATGGAACTTACATTGAGGCACAAGACCACTTCTTATTCCTATTTAGGCTTACCTACAACACCATCAAACCTGAAAATGAACCAAAAGCACTCGCAAGAAATAATGTACTAAAAGATTCAACAATGCCTCGTTAAAGCACTTTCATCAAGTAGGTCAAAGGCATAATCCAGCTTGACTTCTTTTAAGAATACTGGTGATTACCAGAATACCATGAACTCAATGATTGTGACTCTGTTACAGGAGGACATGATCATGGTATTATAAGATTTTGGCTAAGCCAACTAACCAAAAACACAAGTGATATAAAGATTTCACATTATAGACCAACATCCAGTCGAGGCATTTTGTTAAACACTTAAAAGGCATTGTGAGCACATACTAACCAACATCCCCTTGATGTTTAATTGTACTATTACGGTGCCCACGTAAAGCCATAAATGAGCTTCATTTGATATATCAACGAACCTATAGCCTAACATAAGATAAATCATTAGCATTACAGGCTATTGCGGATCAGCTGAGTTCTGCATTAAAGCAACATAAATCTGACCAGTACCCATACTATTAAAGAAAAGAAAAATACCATTGCTTGTATATCGATACATAACTAGGTAGACATCGGATCATCAGAGTAGAAAGGTTTATGCCCCTCAAGCATTTCAAACATGATTTCCACAGAAGACCACCTGAAGAAGAACAAGAATCACAGAATCATTTTCAAGGATGCAAAAGTAATTATGTCTAATTCACAAGAAAAATAGCCAATTTTCATACTTATTACAATGGAAACCAACTGTAACACTTTTTAAATGATTAAATTCAAGCTATGGTGAAGTTCAAAGAATTCAAGATTATTATCACTATAAACATTAAGAACCAATTATGTCAAGAAGTTGAACTAACATGATCACAAGAACTTACACCCATCTTATGAGCAGAATTTTGAGATTGAAGATGAGTCATCCCGCTGCAACTCTTAATGAATATCAGTTTTAACAAGTTCCAGCTTCAATATTATAAACCTCTGTTCCAACACACCCAATCAGTTAGTAATCAACAATTCAACGCTATAAACTACATATAATTAGACATGTAGATATAATAATGTAATATGGTTAACAAGGAAAAAAGCAAAGGGATGAATAAATCGATGCCATTACATCTCAGACTTCAGGAGAGGCCTTTCCACAAGTGAGCCACAACCTTCAATAAGTCAAGTCACGAACATAAACTTCACAAAACAAGAGGCTGATTCATATACAAAATAAAGAAATCATTCATATAAAGAAAGTAGAAATCCAAACCCTATATAGAAATCAAACCTTCATGTAGAAATCGAACCTTCCATGATGGAGAATAAGGTTCAAAAGCGGCTTTAACAATTAGGCTATGGAAGGAGCACTGCTGACTTCAACGTTTAGGGCTTCAGGCTCAAGTGGGCTTTGACAGTAACTTCGAAGAATTAGGGCTCCATTCTTTGAACCAGATCTGCGTTTCGCTTTGAGGTTCTCTTCTATGAACCAGATCTGCCTTTGACAGGAAGGAAAAGTATGAAGTGAGGTGAGAGAAAGAGAATACATAGGAAGGGGTTATTGGCGCCGGCGCCGGTAGGGGTGGGGGTGGGAGGCGATGAATGAGAGAGAGAACAATGCTAGGTTTTCCTTGATTTCTATGACTGATTGTGAATAAAGTGACTGAATTGGATGAGAATGAGCGGGACAATTCCCCCTAAAATTTGGCGTTGACTAAACCGAGGTTTCTTAGAAGAAGACCGCGGTAGATGTTATTAAAAAGCTTTAGCCCCGGTTCATTTGAAAGAAACCGGGGTCTTATTTGAAAAAAATACACGGGACATACTTTGACCCCGGTTTTTTAGCTTTTTATAGGATAACCTGGGCCTATTAGGTGGGGTTGAAAGGCTTTTTTGTAGTAGTGTATATTTATGAAAATTAATCTCATTTTGATAAATTTTAGCTAGCTAGAGGTTTTTTGTGTAATAAAAAATGATTAAGGGTTTTAATCATAAAAATATCCTAACTTGATTGTTTTTTACGTAAAATTTTCTTTTTTTCAATCATTTTTTTTACTATAAATTTCAATTCTTTTGCATCACTTGTTATTTAATAAAAAAATTAAAATTGATTTATTTATTTATTATAGTGTCGTTTGTTTTACTCTGTACACACGCTCATGACATAATATTTTGAATTTTTTATGCACACTGTACGTAGATGCATAAGAAATAGCTTTAATTAGTCTTTTGGTCTATAATTTGAATGTTTAAATGACATTAATTTGATCTAAGAAGTCCCCTGTAAGATAAGAAAGATTATAATCACCGAGCTAAATTACTAAATTGTTTGGTTGTTAAATTTAAACTCTCCGATTTAATTAAAAAAAATTAGAACGATAAACATTTTATATTAAATTAAGAATCCTGATACACAATAAAAATCGATCAAATGGAAGTATTTGTCAATGTATTGAAAATCAAAAAATATTTTTATATCGGATATTGAAGAAAAAAATTATAATTATAATAATAAATCCCTTATTAAATACTAAAACTGCACCTATGGCGATGATTGTACAGAGGTAGGATACAAGTCATACAAAGATTGTGTTCATATATTTGACCAGGCATACACAATTAAATAATAACAAATAATAATTAATGCAGTTGCATTCTTTATCTACAATTGCCGCCACATAAGTACTTTTGTGTTAAAGTCAAATTAAATATATCAATCAACCACTCTCATTTATTTGAAATTTTCAATCAACTTGCTTTCAATTTCGATCCACCCTATATATATACATATCATTAATATCCTTTCTGTAACACCTCCTTCGATCTTCTTCCCTATCCTAAAATCAAGAATTTGAGTTTTTTCATATATACAGTCAGCGCGCAGTTGGATTAACCAATCAATCGATCTGTAGTAATAATTAAGAAGAAAGAATTGAAGATCAAACATCAAATCATGAGAAGCAAAACAGTATCTCAGAAGAAGCAAGTGACGATTATTTGGATCATCAAGACGCCTTTTAGGGTTCTTTGTAAAGCCAAAGATGTGTACATCAAAGGCATGACGAATTTCAGCACAACGTATAGTCGGCCTAGGATGATCATTCAAGATGCTAATCGCGCCGCCCCACTGCTTCCCAGGAGCTTCAGCACGACCATGTTATCGAACGATCACAGCACCAACCAACCGTCGTCTACGGACCTGATCAGGGCTAGTTCCACCAGCGCGACTCAAGTTAGTATGGCTGACATCGAACGCTACATGTTGCAATTACAAATGCAAAATCGCCAAGTACAACAATTGAGTGCGTCGAGGAAAAGAGTGCCCAGGAGTTGCAGTGTTGGGATGGTGCGTATCGATGAAGATAGAGTTTCTTCTTTCAGAGATGACAGTCTTGTGTTTAAAAATGAGGTTTTTAGTGATAAAGATTCAACAAGGCTTTCTAGGAATCGTTCTTGTGCTCGTGACTCACGTCGATTTTAGAATCCGTTTGCCTTGCAATTAATACGATCAAGTCATATATGTAAGACTTATATATCTAGATTAATTAATGTATATTGAAATTAAAAGCACATGTATGAGATCGATATAGTCTACCTTTTTAAATTGAATTGTTGTTCTTTGTGCAATTTTCATAGTTGTAAGCTTTAAGAGAAGCCTGTGACGTATTTATATATCTCCATAAATTCATATATAATTAAGTAACTTGAAAACTTGGATGAGAAATGCATGGGATCAGAGAGCTGTTCATTTGATCAATAGTAGTTTAAACCTAAATTAATTAATTATTAATAGCTTAATTGTGACTTTGTGTGAATTGGTAGAAAATGAAACCATGTTGGAGGAGATGAAATATTAGTTATAGATATGTGCATACGGAATTCAAAGCTCACGGACTTTATGTTGTAAACTTATAATAAACAAACACACCCAGGTTTGATGGATTCAATATATATAGGCCGGGTTGGGTTCCGGTAAGAACCCTTGTTACCGTGAGAACGTGAGAACCACTCCAAAATGCACAAATTTGTACATCAAATGCACAAATTTTAAAATTAAAAGTTTTACTTAAAATCATTATTAGTCTTAAATATTAATAAATATCATATTCTAACACTAAAATTACATTCAAAACTTACATTAATTAAATTATAAACTAAATGCACAAATTTGAACATCAAATGCACAAATTTTCTTAAATGCATAATTCGTACATAAAATGGATAAATTATAGCATGAGATGCGTAAATTTTTACATGAAATGCATAAATATATCGAAAACATTTAATTTTAGTATCAAATGCACAATTTTATACAGTGAATGCACAATTTTTAGAGTGGTTCTCACCGTAATGAGGGGTTCTCATGTGAACCCAATTATATATATATATATATATAGGGAGGTTCAATGGAGAACCTCCATGCACTACCACAAATGCATCACAATTCCCCCGTGATGCATCATTATTTCCACGTGATGCATCAAGTTCCCGCGTGATGCATCGATTTCTACGTGATGCATTACGATATTTTACGTAGAAATCGATGCATCACGCGAGAATTTGATGCATCACGTGGAAATAATGATGCATTACGAGGGAATTGTGATGCATTTGTGGTGGTGCATGGAGGTTCTTCAAGGTTCTTCGATGCATGGAGGTTCTCCATTGAACCCACCTAAATATATATATGTATATGTATATGTATATATACACACACAGTGGAGTTCAATGAAAACCAACATGCATCGGAAAACCTTGGAAAACCAGCATGCATCACCACAAATGCATCACAATTCCCGCGTGATGCATCGACTTTCTGCGTGATGCATCACCTGATCCAATGGCTATAAAGTGGTTCCCAAGTTTTCCGATGCGCGCGCGCACACACACACACACATATGTTCAAGTGAGTACCACTTATTATGCAGCGTACCAGAATATATCATTCTTAAAAGTAATTTTTTATATTCTTTTTGATAAACATATTCTAATTAACATTACAATGATGATATATAAATTTCATGCACATTCACACATTTTAAATGTATTTGAAATCATTCATCAAATAAAATGTACGTTTACAAACATACAAATTTATGTAGGTATACATTCACATCATTTTAAAGAGTTAGAAGATGTGAATGTGTATGATTTTTACATATCATCTTTATTATGTTAATTAAAACATGTTTATGAAAAAATAAATTTAAAAAAAGTTTTTTAAATGAACATGTTTAATACGATAAAATGTTTAATTTCATGCAAAATTGCAATTTACACATGTTCAAGTGTACATTATTATTGACTAGTTCACATCATTTACATGTTTATTATGATAAAATGTTTCATTTAATGCAAAATTGCAATATACATATGTTCGAATGTGCAATATGTATAAACATGTGTATATTGCACTTTTGCATGAAATTAATTAAACGTTTAAACATCTTTAACGTAAATGTATATAAAATAATGTGAAGTGGAATCATAATACAAATTTGAACATATGAATATTATACCTTTGCATGAAAATTAAATATATTACCGTAATAAATATGTATGTGCGTGTGTTTTTTTTATATTAAGGATCCTTTGAGCACCATTTATAATTAAGCACTGGTAAACACCGATCAAAATAAGGTTTTATACATACAACTTTTTATATATACAAATTTTAAACAAATAGAAATAAACTTTCAGTGAGTTCATTGCATTTATAGGCTTTAATATATATAAAATTCATTACATTTTTATGCTTTTATATATACAACCTTCGTTAGATTCATTGCATTCATAAATTTTAATATATACACAAGATTTATTAGATTGATCATATTCAAACTATGTAAATAAGTTATATATAGCATGTAAAGATGTAAAGATTTTAATTGATGATCACGATGTTTATTATTAAATAGTGTTTTAAATGCTTAAGTAACAAGTGGCGCGCAGCATAAACTAGAATTGTAATCCAGGGCTGGAATGATAGAATAATATATATGAACTTACATTTTAAAATTTTATTTAAAGTATACTTGCTTTGATTTTTGACCAACACCATTCAAACCAACCGAAACCGAGTAGCTATTTCAATGAAATAATTTATAATGTTGTTAAACCATATTAATTTTTCATTTTTATAACTAGCTAGTATACCAGATCATATATAAACTTGGTCAACAACAAGATATGTGTAATTTAGTTTGATCAAGTCATGTGATTGATAAAGTTTAATTGAAACAATTAAATAGAAAGTGACCATGGATTACTGCTACATATTTTTGTTTTTTTTTACGATTATAATCGTAACCACATTATTCATCACATGAAAACTGAAATTGTTAAAATGGTCAACCATTTGACATTATATATTGATATATGGTTGGGATCATTATAAAATTTAAATTTGATGCAGATTGAACTGTAGAATTAATACTCGATGTTGAATATTCTAATTTTTAACATTAAATTCGATATAGAATATATGAGATTCAGTCGATTCAATATCGTATATTCAATGTTGAAATATTCAAAACTTTTTTAAGAAAATGTAACATCATCAGTCACGTTTTAAAGATGATAGAATTCTTGTTTTAATAGTATAAATTTTTTTGTTATAAAAGTTAACAACATGGTTTAATATGAAAAAAAACCAACATATTTTTCATGTTTTGCGGTTTAGTCCATCCATTTTATTTTTTATCAATAAAATCCTATAGTTATTTATTTTTGTGTGATTTCCAGAATTTTTCTTTTTGTCACAAAAGTCTTTTAAGTTTTTGGACTTTTCGGGACAAAAAAGTAAAAGCATGTTATTTTTTGTAGAAAAAACATAGGGACTCAATGAACATGTACATTTAATATGTGATTTCAGGATTCCACTCTAATATGGGACTCAATGAAACTCAAACCAACACACACACAATAGGGTTCAGGAGCGTATACCACTTCCAAACCAACGTACCAAGTGTATAATTGAAAACCGCTCGGCCAAGAAACAAGAAAAAGGGCACGATCATGTCATGATAAATTATTTAGGGTAATTAATAGTTACTTCATAAAATTACAAATTACATCGTGAAACATGAGATTATTCACTTGTTTACAGATTCAACAACCGAAAATCATTTCTATCTTCATCTCCATAAACATACAATTGAACTCAAATTTTTTTAATAAGAATTCATGCAATTAATCATCAATTACATCATCTTCATCTTCTCGAATTCAACTTTCAAAATTTTGAAACATGATGATTTACTTAGTACACATAAGGTGTCCGATGAAATGTTTGAAAGGAACTTACTGTTGTGAATAATTATATAACATTAGGATTCTTGAAACATGATAATTTAAGTAGTATACATAAGGTGTTCGATAAAATACTTGAAAGAAACTTACACTATGTTTGGTAGAGAGAATTAATGATAGGGAAATGAAAATAAGATGAATTCCCATGTTTGTTAACATGAGAATTCCTCTTATTTCCATTTCCCTATCATTAATTCTCTGTACCAAACGCACCCTTATTGTTTATTTGATCATATAACACTAGTGAATAGTCAATGTGTTTTGACAATTTGTCAAATAAGTCTGATAAATAATCGAATAAATATAGCGAATGATCAAATACGTATTGTGAGCAGTCAAATAATTTTAATGAATGTTTAAATAAATATTGTGAATAGTCAAATATTTTTTTTGTGAATGATCACATAACGTTAGAGTGAATGGTCAAATGATCTTATAACACTAGTGAATGATCAATGCTAAATGATCAAATAAATCTGATAAACAGACGGATAAATAATCAATTAAATATTGTGAATGATCAAATAAGTGTTATGAATGATCATATAACACAAACGAATGATCAAATTGGTGTTGTGAATAAATGGTCAAATAATTATATAACATTAGTAAATGATCAATCATGACATTATATAAAATATGTTTAAACTTTATAAATTTTATTAATATATGCAACAATTTTGGTTAGAATTTTGGTTTTTTATTATTATTTATAAATGTTAGTATCTCAGATAAATAAATAAGTATTTTCAGTTCTCAATACTTGTAAGCGAAAACACCGTTAAAAGTCAGAATTAGGTAAATCAATGGAAATTTAAAAAAAGTTTCTTTTCCTTTTTTTTTTTTGTTTTTTTTTTCTTTTGATAATTCAACAATAACGCATCAGAATCTGTATTCTGTAATGGCGGAAGAGAAGAGGAGACGAAAATTTTCAGACATGGTCGAAGACCTCGAAAGTGATGAAGAACCAGGGGAAGTGATCGAATCGGCTCCGCCTCTAAGAGTTGGTCAAGAGCGAGTTTTCAACTCTACTGGCCTGAAAAAGAAGCTCCTCCGTCGTGGTGCTAGTTTTGAAACCCCTGAATTTGGCGATGAACCCACCGGTAAACTTCATTTCCTGTCTTCATTTATTATCGGGATTATGTAATTCTACTACTACCTCCATTCAACCACGCTTCAATGTGAACAAGTACCACACACTTCAATTTGAACAGCATTGACAACTAAATCACCATCACTACAGTAATTGAAATTACTAGGCTTGACATGACAATTTAAACAACAGTTTCTTTTCTTTTTCTGAGATTTTGTATGATTTAAGGTATTAATAATAACTTCCTTTTCG
This sequence comes from Centrapalus pauciflorus, assembly GCA_020465985.1. Taxonomy (NCBI): domain Eukaryota; kingdom Viridiplantae; phylum Streptophyta; class Magnoliopsida; order Asterales; family Asteraceae; genus Centrapalus; species Centrapalus pauciflorus. Next base: position 344,147 of record JAANYP010005158.1, read on the forward strand.
ATTGTTTCAATGTATTCAGTTCATTATGTGGGGACTTTGGATGATGGGACTACATTTATCTCCACTAGAGATAAAGGGGAACCCTTCACCTTCAAGATTGGCCAAGGTTAGATATTTACTATGGGCTTTTTCTTTTCTGTGGCAATGACATGGCACATTGATTGTGAGTTTTGAATCCAGAGCTTGTTATGTTACTGGTAGGAAGCTTTGAGTAACTCCTATTTGTGTTTTTGGGCTTGGGCGTTCCACAATTTTTAGTTCTTTTTTTTTTTTTTTGAACATCAGCGAAGTTTCATTAAAAAACTCTAGCAAGTTGCTTGAAGGGAAATAAAAGTACAAAAAACAAAGAACGAACGAACCACTTTACAAAGGAATCACCTCTATAGGGTTATAGCACCAATTTAGCCACGCCATTTTTCTAGCACAAATCATTCTAGACCTCAACCAAAAGAATGTATAACTTTGAATTAAATTGAACAGCCGAGAAGGATCAACTGAGATATGAGCAAAAACTATTTTGTTCCTAGCATTCCACAAGGCCCAACAGAAGACAAAAATCAAAGAGAAAGCACCTAACCGATTTCCTTTTAGACTCAGAACCTCAATTTAGAAGAGACAAAAAAATTCTTTTGATTTTTCTATCTTTCTTTGTGTTTATTAGAGGATATACTATGGTAAGTTAATTCGTAGTAAATATTCCTTTCAGAACTTTTAACCAGCCTTGTTTTGCAATCGATATTTGATGAGTTAATTGGGCCTTTCTTTGAGTTAAATAACCACTTATTATTTCTGATGGATATATCCCTCTTCATGTGATCTTTTACTTGATTCATCGGGGTTGCTTTTTTTTTTTTTGTTTATATATTTTAAGGATACATTATGTAAAATATAGATTATAGATATGTAACATGTGTGCTTGTGTGGTCTTAAGTAAGTTATGACAATATGTGTGCATACTTTCCCGTCATAAAACCTTGATTTTTTATTTCTAACCAATCTTAATTTGTATGAACTTTCTGTTCTTGTTATGTATGTATGCATGATATCTTCAATTAGTAACATGATGGTTTTAAATGTTATTTCCATATGTTGTCTATTTGACATTATCAGGACAGATATGCACCGGGATTGATCAAGGAGTGCTTACCATGAAGAAAGGGGAAATTGCATTGTTTACATTGCCTCCCCAACTGGGATTTGGAGCTGCTGGCACGGAGGTTGTCCCTCCAAATTCCATCATTCAATTTGAGGTGGAGCTCATATCATGGATCACAGTAGTGGATGTCTGCAAGGATGGTGGCATTCTTAAGAGAGTAGTGAAGAAAGGAGAACAGACAGGACAACCAGGCGATTTGGATGAGGTTAAAGGTAGTCTTTTACACTCCTTTTACAATTCTCCTTTTCTAAATCATATTCTCAATTAGGATGCTGGTAATGCAGTGAGGTATGTGGTGAAGCTGTTTGATGGTGTTACAATTGCTGAATCACCGAAAGAGGGTGTTGAGTTTTACTTGAAAGATGGTAATATCTTTATGCCATTTGGTTGTTTTATTTTAACTATTTTCTTCTAACCAAAATCTTTTTAGTTAGATGGCAATTATCATTCGACCAATCATTGTTCTGTGTCTTCATGCTAGGTCATTTTTGTACTGCACTGCCAAAAGCAATCAAGACCATGGCCAGAGAAGAGAAAGTTGATCTGATTGTGCAACCACAGTGTAAGGCTTCAGCTTCATGGGTTCCAGATAAATAAGATCATCAGAACGCTCATTTATTTCTTTGATTAACTATTATGCCAACTGACATTTGCAAATTCAAAAGCTATGAGCATTCTGATTGACTATTTTGATTGTTAATTCTGTTTAATCTATGCTAACCTTCTCTTTTTACTCTAGTAAGATGAACTTTATAATAGAATAGATTACAGTCTAAAGTTAATTACTTATTAATGCAGATGCCTTTGGTGAAGGGACTTCACTACCCAATGGGCACTCTCAGATTCCACCGAGTTCTGTTCTGCATATTGCTTTGGAATTGTTATCATTCAAGCCAGTAGTTGATATAACAAATGATTCAAAGGTGGTAAAGAAAATACTAAAAGAGGGTGAAGGTGCTCTCACTGCAAATGAGGGTGCTTCTGTTACTAGTAAGTATACCAATCTTGCAGATTCTAATGAAAGAATAGATTAGGGTAGCCCACCCTTTGGGGGGCCCACTGACCGGTCCCTTGGCCAACGTGGAGGAGGTAAATCGCGTAAGCCATGGTTAAAGGATATGTGTAGGGCTTGAATCCTGAACCTCCACTATGGATTCCATGTCCCCAACCACTAGGCTACCATTGCGGGGACGAAAATATAAATTAATATTGGTTTAGGCCTAACAATTGTATTTAATGAGAAAGGTGACTTGTGGAAATGCTAGATGCGTTATCAAGTTACAGCATAATGATTTAGTAGTTTATTCTAAGGCTCTAACCTACTTTATGTTATAGTTAAATTACTGTATATTTCAAGCTTCTGTAACAAACCAAATTGATGTTAGCTCAAACTAGAGGTGGCAAAATGCATGGGTTTGGTAACAAAACAAAATAGGTTCGGGTCAAAATGGGTTTATTATTATACAAGTCAAAACAGGTTGGTTTGGGTGACCTACCTTTTTCTCCAATTCTTGTTTAACTGTATGAGTAACTAATGTATTTAATACGATTACAAAGATCATACTGTTAAAATATTTATCTATTTTTTTTCCATAAAGTGATTGCAGTCTGCAAACATTGTGAATACACATTTGGTGACTTTCGATACATTTGACCAGTTTAGGCAATGTATCCAAAATTTACCCATTTGACCTATTGGCAAAAATATATAACAAAAAACATTAGGTCTTCCGTTGTATTCTTTTCTATCAGATGCAATATGTTAAGTAAATGTTGTACTCAGTCACAGATGCCTGCAAATATTTCCTTTCCTATGCGCTGCAACATACCAATTTATTTAATTGCACTTCTAAATGTCAGACCTGAGTTTTTTTTTATCGTGAACCTAGTTGTGGTTCCAATGTTTTGCTTGGTTAAATATACTCACTATGGAGTACGGACTAGTCAGTTACTCTAAGAGTTGCAATCGCTTCCTCCCTGATGTAACTTAATATTTAGATATAAACTGCGCCTAAATATTCTGACACTGCAACATGGAATTGCACTTGCGTGCTTCTTCTATGGTTCAACAGTATATGGTTATGTTGCAAATCATGTCTTCATATTTGTTTTTCTTCCTTTTTGTAGTCAGATACAAAGCGATGCTAGAAGATGGAACTGTATTTGAGAAAAAGGGTTATGATGGAGAGACTTCATTAAACTTCATTACGGATGAAGGTTGGTTTGTTTGACTCTCAAGGAGATCAGAACACCAGAGTTTACTCTAGTCTTCACCTGTTTCCCATACTGCTTATATATGCTGCCACATCGTCAGTATGTTCATAGTCTAGTAATTTTAGTGAGCGATTGTAGATTTGAGTGTTAGCAGGTTAATATGTAAAGTTTCGTTGTGCTCGCAGAACAAGTGGTTGCTGGCCTAGACCGAGCAGTGGCAACAATGAAGAAGGGGGAGCAGGCAATATTGACCATCAGTCATGAATATGGATATGGAAGCGAAGAAGTGAAGTGTGATCTGGCCATAATCCCTCCATTTTCAACTGTAGTTTATGAAGTACAAGTGATTGATTTCGAAAAGGTAACTTGAGCAGAAACCCATTAGAATCAATTTCTGACTCTCTGATTTGGCCTTGACATGAAAATATTTGGTGGGACATATACAAAAAATACATTGAAAAGACATTACTTAAGAGGGCTCTATCTAACTAATCCTTTCCTTTGTGAGTAAGCTACCCTTTGCTTATAGAACCTAGTGAACTAGGCTCCATAAGATAACTTACATAAGTAGATCCCCTTCCCTTCTCATGACCAAATGCTTATTCCAAGTCATATAGGTCTCTTTATCTACTTTCGTGTGACCATACATCCAAGTCATACATCTCAGATTTTGTTGGTCTCCTGTGACTGGGTGTAATGGCTTGCCAGGAAAAAGCTCCATGGGAGATGGCTAATCACGAAAGAATTGAGGCAGCACAGACCAAGAAAGAAGAAGGAAATGTACTGTTCAAAAATGCTAGATATCAAAGAGCAGCTAAAAAGTATGACAAGGTAAATTCATCATTCATTTCTCCTAAAGTTATGCAGGGTTACACATTATATATTAGTGCCTCTATACTTTCTGTTTTAGGCGGTGGATTATGTTAGTGAAGACGTGACGTTTGGGGATGATGATCTAAAGCTTGTGAAGTCATTAAGAGTTTCATGCTGGTTGAATGGAGCAGCTTGTAGCCTCAAACTTAATGAGTACCAGGAAGCAATCAAGCTATGTTCCAAGGTAATTAGAAATCGGGACTACATTCTACTTAAGTTTTTAGCATTAGGAGTTCGTTAATGTTTGGGGAAACTTGTTAAATGCAATTTAAATTTCTCTCCCAGTGTTTTCACAAAGTTCTAGATCTGTATGTAAGGCTAATCTTTTTATTCTCTCTTAAGAGCTTCTGCCTACTGAAAATGGTTTCTTCCCTTTTGGCTTTTGCCAATAATGTGGTTTGAGCTGATCAGAGTGTTATAGAAAGATCTTCATGTTGTCACGTAAAATTCCAACAGGTGCTGGATGTTGAGTTTTACAACGTAAAAGCCTTGTACAGACGAGCACAAGCGTATATGGAAACTTCTGATCTGCAATTGGCTGAATTAGACATAAAGAAGGCTTTGGAAGCTGATCCACAGAGCAGGTGCAGTCAAAATTTCCAAGTGAAGATTGAATTTCAGTGGTAATCTCTCTACTTTCTTGTCATTTGTGATATTGGATTATTTTGCAGGGAGGTAAAGTCAATTCAGAAGACTTTGAAGCAACTTCAAGCCGAGAATAACAAAAGAGATGCGAAGCTCTATTCAAACATGTTTGCACGTATGGCTAAAGATTGTTCCATAGGGACAAAGGTTAGTACTTCCATTTGTTTTCCTTGGTTTTGCTTCCCTTTTACTAGCCAGATTTCTTACGTTCCTAGTTTCTTGTGGAATTAATCTTTATGATTTCATTGCTATGAACACACAGTAACTAAAAGTTAGGTAAATCAGAAGAAAGTTCATTGAAACAATGCTGACTTAAGTGATCTCTATTTTATTGGTATCAATCCCGAAGAAAAAAATTGCCTGTATTACGTTGTCATTACATATTGATCATGTTTGCTAATACTCGATGTTCTAATCTGGTAGAGACCGAAGCTTGAGAAAGTAGAGAAGAATCAGAAAGATGGTGTTACGGCAATGGAGTTGGAAAAAGTTGCTGGGAGTTCGAGCGTTCCAGACAACGAAATGGCGGTGGATTCATGTTGAATTTGAGGTTTGAAAAAGTTTTGATTATATACATTGTTTTCGGAGGTGATGTGATACAGATAACAGTTGGTGTAATCCATCGGCACACCTGCTGCTGACGGATGGGGTGTATATCATGTTCTGAATCTGTAGTGGGTTGTAAATTTATAGATCTCACTAGAAAGTATGGTAGGCAATGATGGGCTCATTTTTCCAGTGTCTAATTATATTAAGAGTAAATGACATTCTTCGTCCTTGTGGTTTGTTGTTTATCCGGATTCAGTGCCTCCATTCTAATAATTTTAAGTTTCGTTTCTATTTGCTAAATTTGCCCGGTTCTAGTCCAGTTTAACGACCAACCGTTAACTTTGTATAAATGATCTTTTTATCCAGTTTAACTATGATGTTTTTCGTCCTTGGAGCTTTATTATCCCTTTCATTTATGGTTCAAAATTTGTTTTTTTTGTTTTTTTAAATATTTTCCTTATTATCATATTAGCTTTATTTATAATTACATTTATTTTATTTATAGATGAAATTTGTTTTTCATATTTTACATACATTTACTATTGTTAGTATTTTATTTATAAATATTATTTAAAATTTATATTGTCGTTATTAATTTATTTTATTCATTTTACCCTTTGTTTATTATTATATTTATGGTAAATTACAATTTTTGTCCATGTGGTTTACTATAAATTATTGATTAAGTTCTTTAGCTTTAAAAATTACACTGACAGTCTTGTGGTTGAAGTTTTGATACAGATTTCATCTTTGGTCATTTAAAAAGACCATTTTACTATTACTTGTTTAATAACTATTATTATTCTTGTTGTTATTATTATTATTTTTATTATTATAAAATAATAAACAAATTTTAAAAATTTTAAAAACCAGTAAATTTAGTTTAATGTAGAGCACTACAATAATATATTGTAAAAACATCCAAATAATTATTATTATTAATTAAAAACTAACAAATCACGTTTTGAGTTTAGATTTTATAAAATAAAATGTAAACCTTTTATAAATCACAAAATAAATTATTTTTATTAAGTATTCTGTTTTACCTTTTTTACATTAAATGATTTTTAATAATGATTAAAACATCTATAAAACCTATAAATTGTTGTTTATCTTGATAATTAAAAACTAAAAACAAAATAATTTTTTAACTTTAGGTTTTCTTTTTGATTTTTTGTAAAAAAAAATTAAACGTTTTCATGAACAATTAAACAGAAAAATTAAACATTTTCATAAACAATAAAATAAATTTTAAGTTTTTGAAATTTTTTAATAGTCTTCTGTAACTCTCTAAAATCATTCAAAATAATAACTTTTCAAAATTTTTTATAAATTTTAAACTTTTCAAAATAATGAAAATGTTTAAATTATAAAAATGTTTTTAAACGTTTATTAAAACTGTTAAAAAGTTGTTTATGTAAAAATTTTAAAAACATCAAAAAAGTTATTAATACTTTTTGACAATGTTTATGTAACACCCTCCCTTATCTCAGAAATGCCACGTCATTACAATACACAGGTGGCAGCATCGCAATGCTCTATTAAACACATGTCACAGGATAAACAGAATTCACTGATAATTTAAAACTTTTACATAAACACTGTTAACATATAATCCACTAATCACATAAGCTGAACTGTACAGATCGCTACACGAAACTAGCACAAAGCCTTCCAGATAATCCCTGCTCCCAGATCTACAAGCACAGCTACTAATCCCGCCACGGATACCCTGAACATGGTAGACTCGAATACGTAAGCTCGGAAGCTCGTGAGTACTCGAGGGTTAGACTCTGCACAGAAACACATAACATGCATACACGTAGCACATACACACAACACAAACTCAATCACTGTCCCTGGCAATCAACATCTCAATACAGGTATGAACACAAAGCATGAGATCCCAAGCCCTGCACAGAATCACTGAAGGGGGACCCTTCCCCAGCTAACAACCGTGTACACCGGTGGTTAGCCACAACCCTGTAGCACGGGCGCGAACCGGCTACAGGCCCTGTCATGTATACACGCCCCAAGGACTGTTAGGGACAGTCAACCCGCGCGATCACACATCGCGAATCACCGTCCGTATGGAACTCATCACGGACCCCTGGACTGGATCTCATCTCATGCACATATATCACATATGTAGAAATAGAATCATACCTGTGGCTCGCGTCCCTGTCTCATTCACAGATACACAATATACGCATACCCGAAGCTAACTACACAATCATGACTCGAAAAAAAACGTCCCGCAGTTTAGAAAGGAACTCGGGTACTCACCTGGTCGATCCACTAATCCCGGAATCTCTGACTCGGCTCGACTCGTGATCGGCTAGCACCTGTACACATCACGGGTCTCACATATTAACACAAGTCTCAACAACCGAATAAATCAATCCAACACCATTATCACAATTAAACTAAACCCGAACACATTCCCGAACGGCTAACCGATCCCCGAAACTCTTTACGGAACCCCCAACGGAACTTAAAATCCCAAACAATTCAATTCAGTAATATCTCGAAGGAACTCGACCAAATAAAGACTCAAGACTCTCTTATATTGACCCTATTGAATTTTTCTGCAGATCAGAAAACGCGCCGCGCTTTTGCAATTTGCGCGCCGCGCTTTTGCCAGACAGCAACATCCTTGCCCTTCGAACTCCATAGCCGAACCAGAGGGTTTTCACCATCCATACTCAATTTCAGCAAGGAAAATATGCACAAAACTCATATATAACAACTCATAAATCACAGAGACCAAAATCCTCAACATATCACATGATTACCTCAAGGTTTAGCTACCAAAATCAAGAATTCATACCTTTGAGAACTCAAGAACACAAAGATGGATGAAGAAGATCATATTCAGCAACCAATTTCTTGATTTGGGCTTCTCTCTTTGCTGGAGTCTCACACGATCCTCACACACACACTTCTGGGTTTTTCTTGAAAATGAAGGCAAGGAAAAGATAAGGGATGGATAAGGTCACATATATACGTCTCTATCTTTAACCGGCTCCGAACCCATTAACCCGGACCCGATATCACTTTTTCACAATTTATATCATTAGGACCCAATTAAATCCACGATCTCAAGGAGATAATTAATCCACTAATTATTAGCTCGGAGACACGTAACCCATAAACCCGACACATTTAATCCACTACTCGGGATCTCATTGGCCCAACACGATAATAATTATTTAAATATCCACTAAAATAATTACACGCAATTATCTCAAAATTGGGATGTTACAGTTTACATTTATTTTTTGATTTAAAAAGGACTTTTTTTAAAATAATATAAACTCAAAAAATTACTTTTTTAGTTTTTAATTAATAATAATAATTATTCATTTGTCTTTATTAATATTTTATCATTCAAACTTATGTGTTTTATATTAAATTAATTTTACTGGTATTTTTAATTATTTAGATTAGTTTATTATTTAATAATAATATAAATATCAATAAAAACAACATTAATAATTATTATTAAAGAAGTAAGGGTAAAATAATCATTTTACATGGCCAAAAGATCATATCCATGACAAAACTTCAACCACAAGGATTGCCAGTGTAATTTTTAAAGTTAGGACCTAATAATAATTTACTTTAAATTTACTATTGATAGCATTTTACATATAAATTTATTTAATTTCATTTACTATTGATAGCATTTTTACATATAATTTATTTCTTATTTACATTTAAATTTATTTTTATCAACTAAAATATTTTATCTTATTTAGTAATATTAATGAATTAGTTTTAATTATTTATATATACTAAATAATTAAATAATTACTGTTTTCATATATTTTACAAACATTAAAAATAGAAAAAGCTAGTGGTAAAATATGATCATTTCGATTATTTGAGTGGTATAAAAAAAATAGATGTAGAGAAAGAAAGTTTGATGCATTGTTGATATGAATTAATTTATATAATAACAAATTTTTATGAAGAAATTTTTTCAATGTAATTCAATTTCATATATATATATATATATATATATATATATATATATATATATACTACAAACACACACATGTACCAGATCATCATCATTCTCAAACAACGGCTGATGGTAAGTCTTTGCTGCCATCTTCTTTAGCATTCATGAAATGATATTGGAAAAAGTGTGCCCCGGGGATCTCACATTTAGCATATATCAACACAAGAACATTGCAATGGAATTAAGGGGGAAAACAAAAAAAAAACAAATTTGTGTTGTTGAAGGGGTGGGTGACGACGGTTTACTGCAGCAGTGGCTGGGGATACGGTGGTGCAGCAGCAGTGGCAAGAGGACTGAGAGCAGGCGGCGGTTTACTGCAGCAATGGCGAGGGATATAGTGGTGTAGCAGCAGGGGCAAGAGGACTGAGAGCAGAGGCAAGTTGTATATCACAACGAGGAAGAAGAAGAAGTTGTGGGTCAACATAAGGGTTGAAGAGGAATGGTCACCGAAGATTCGATGAGGGGAGAAGATGACTGGAGACTCAAAGAGCAGAGTCGTAACCGTGAGAGGATGAGAGCCTGAGAGGAGGAGCGTTTAAGTTGGGCTGAGGCATTACCGTAAAAGACATCAGAGTTAGATAAAAGACATTTTTTGAATTTTTTTGATCAGAGGACGTTCAGACGAAAGACGTCTGATTGAGATTGAAAAAAACAAACAGATTTTATTCTCTTTTGTTTGACCAAATCAGACAAAAGAGGTTAAATAGAGAAAAGAGCAAAAAACAAACGAAGCCTAAATCTTGGTTTATCATCAAAATGGAACCCATCGACTACATACACCATAAACCATGATTGAATATGTTCAATATCGTCAATATTGGTTTATCACCAAAAATGATAACAGCGACTAAAAACACAATAAACCCCGATTGCACATGTTCAGTAACGTGTATATGAAATTGAACATTCACGAACGGTTTGATGAAAATAATAAATATCTTTATTTGATATCTCCGGTTGAACATGTTCACTAAATCTCATTGCCGAATCCGATTGAACATGTTCACTAAAATCCATTGTCAGATCCGATTGAACATGTTCACTAAAACCAATTTTGAAACTTATTAAAGATATTGTTATTGAAATAAATCCTATAATTAAGGGATTTATTAATTCATTAGTTGTCATCTCTTAAGATAAACCTAATTGACTATATTACCCCTTTTTTACTAATAAACAAACATGGTGGACTCCGGTTCCCTAGTCTAACATGGTACCCCATTGATCCCGACTATATATATATATAGGGGTGGGTTCAATGGAGAACCTCGATGCATCGAAGAACCTTGGAGAACCACAATGCATCGCTAGAAAATCATAATGCATCACGTAGAAATCGATGCATCACGCGGAAATTTGATGCATTACGCGGAAATAATAATGCATCACGGGGGGGATTGTGATGCATTTGTGGTGGTGCATGGAGGTTCTTCAAAGTTCTTCGATGCATGGAGGTTCTCCATTGAACCCACCTATATATAGAGGTTCAAGTGAGTACCACTCATTATCCTGCGCACCAGATGATACCACTCTAAAAAATAATTTTTTTGAATTTTTTTCATAAACATGTTTTAATTAACATTACACAGATGATATATAAATTTCACGAAAATTCGAACACTCTAAGTGCATGAAATCACGCATCACATAAATGCACGTTCACATATATTCAAAATTATGTAAGTGTACGTTCACATCAATTTTTAGGAGCTAGGAGATGTGAATGTATGTAAAATTTACAAATTATCTTCATAATGTTTATTAAAACATGTTTATGAAAAAAAAATCTAAAAAAAGTTTTTTTAAAGGTGATATATTCTGTTGCGCTGCATAACGAGTGGAACTCTCTCGAACCACCGGTGATACGTGACACCGTTATAGTTCACGACATCACCGACGATTCACAATTGATACAAGACTATAATTCACGACATTGATGATTCACAATTAATATAACATGTTGTTCATGACTTATAGTTTACACAATTCTACAATCATGGTTCATAATAAAACATCGAATTAAATTCGTGTGTGTTTCTTCATCCATTGAATTAAGAGAAAAATGAGAGAGAATGGGAATTGTTTGGAGAAAAGAAATGATTGAACCTTCCTCATTAATAAATTTTGAAGTGTTTTTAAATTTAATTTGAATTAATTAAAATAGATGACATGTCAGATTATTATTGTTTATTACCGTTTTCATTTTAAAATAAGGTATATATTTATCTGTGTGTGTGTGTGTGTGTGTGTGTGTGGGAGAGTTTCAATGGAGAACCCACATGCATCGAAAAATCGGGGAATCAGTTTATAGTCATTGGATCAGATGATGCATAATGCAAAAATCTTGATGCATAACGCAAAAATCTAAATGCATCACGCGAGAATTTGATATATTACGTGGAAATAATGATGCATCACGTTCTTTGATGCATTGAGATTCTCCATTGAACCTATATATATATATATATATATATATATATATATATATATATGTAGGGAAGGGTTCTTTTAAGAACCATAAATATTGTGAGAACTTAAGAACCTTTTATAGCCTTTGGATTAATAGAATCAATGGTTGATGTATTGGATGTTAATTTTGTAATTATTTAAAACTTTGATAGTGGAGAATCTTGAAAAGGTGTGAAAATGGTATTTTTGGAAGAAAAAAATCTGCTTTTTCCCTTTCTCTCTCTTACTTTTTTTCATTTTCATTTTATTTTTCATTCATTATAATTGAAAGTAAAAAAAACGTTTTTTATAAAAAAAAATTATTTTTTCTATATAGAAAATTATTTAATTACTAAAAAAATAACGTATTTTATATAGAAATATTATATGTCTATATAAAATATTTTTTTCTATATACAATATGTTAACGAACATATTCTATGTACAATCTACGTAGAATGTCATGCATTCTACGTAGAATGACATGCAATCTACGTAGAATGTCGTGTAGAATGTTAAATATCATATATTCTACGTAGATTACCTGATAAAATATATCAAAAAGACATCGAATATATAGTAATGTTAATCTACATAAAAAGATATAGAATTGTATAAAAAACATAAAAATATATGAAATATATAAGAAACGTAACATTTTACATAGATTATGTGTGATTTTTTACAAGTAGTCTTGTATTATATTTTATTTAGATTATCATGTAAGACATCCAATAACTATTACAATCATTATAAATCTAATATCTTACAAATAATCTTCATTATAAAACATGAAAAATGAATCTGTCATATTCTATGTAGAGTATCGACGAAAATATTATATGTACAATCTACGTAAAATGTCATGCATTCTACGTAGAATGACATTCAATCTACGTAGAATGGCATGCAATCTACGTAGAATGGCATGCAATCTACGTAGAATGGCATGCAATCTACGTAGAATGGCATGCAATCTACGTAGAATGGCATGCAATCTACGTAGAATGACATGCAATCTACGTAGAATGGCATGCTATCTACGTAGAATGGTATGCAATATACGTAGAATGACATGCAATCTACATAGAATGACATGCAATCTACGTAGAATGTCGTGTAGAATGTCAATTATCATATATTCTACGTAGATTACATGATAAAATATACCAAAAACACTTTGGATAGTAATGTTAATCTACATAAAAAGATATAGAAATGTACAAGAAACATAAATATATATTAAATATATAAAAAACATAACATTTTACATAGATTATGTTTGATTTTTTACAAGTAGTATTGTATGATATTCTATGTAGATTATCATGTAATCTACGTAGATTGTCGTGTAATCAACATAGATTATCATGTAAAACATCTAATAACTATTACATTCATTACAAATCTAATATCTTACAAATAATTTTAATTATAAAACATGGAAAATGAATCTGTCCAATCTACGTAGAATGACATTCAATCTACGTAGAGTATCGACAAACATATTCAATGTACAATCTACGTAGAATGTCATGCAATCTACGTAGAATGACATTCAATCTACGTAGAATGACATTCAATTTACGTAGAATGACATGTAATCTACGTAAAACCACTATGCATCGGAAAACTGTGGAAACCTACACATACCGTCCGATTTCGTGCATTTCATGAAAAACGCGGTGGCATGATCGTAAATAAGTTGATGCATCACGCGAGATTTTGATGCATCGCGCGGGAATTTTGATGCATCACGCGGGATTTTGATGCATCACGCAGGGAATTTGATGCATTTGTGGTGGTGCAGTGCGGTTTTCACAAGTTTTCAGGTGCATGGTGGTTTTCCATTGAACCTCTCTCTCTCTCTCTCTCTCTCTATATATATATATATATATATATATATATATATATATATATATATATATATATATATATATATATATATATATATATATATATATATATATATTAGTTGTTTTAATTTGATATAAATATTAGTTGTTTTATGACGTTTTTAAACTTTTTATTTTTAATTTGATTTATTTTAATTGATACAAATTGAGATAATTTACTTTATATATGATATAATGCTTATATAAACGATTAAGTTCCTAAAATTTTTTTCCAATAATTTAAGTCCCTAAACTATTTTTGTATTATTCAAAATGATATGTTTTTTGACTGGCTATCGGATGAGTATGTAAAACACAACCAATAAAACACAAAGTTTAGGGACTTAATCGCTAAAACATGTAAATATAGTGAGTTTTTTTTAATAAGACAAAAATAGTTAAGGGACTTAAACAATCAGGTAAAATTTTTAGGGACTTAATCACAAAAATATGGAATGTTTATGGGGTTTTTTCGATATTAACCCTAAAAATAAAATTTAGATTTCATTTTTTTAATTATTTATTGATTTTTGTAGATTATCTTTTACTTTTTATTTGTAGATTAAAAGGTAAGTAAGTTCTATTTTAAAAATAACGAGTTAGTTTATCCCGCACCTTCTTAATTTGTCATCAATACCCCTTTTTGTCAAATTCAAATTCTATGTTATCTTTCTTGGCCAAAAAAATTTTACATTACCCTTGTTGACAATTTTTGAGTTTTATATTACATTTCTTGGTAATTTCTCCTATAATTGTAGCATAATAAATTGAATTGTAAAGTATAGTATAAATATGTTAATGAGCTACCTGCATCAACATTACATAAGTAATCCTTTTGCTGAACATGACGATGTCGAAGTAATCGAGGAGTTGTGGGTGGAGATCTATTAAGCAGCATACTATTTCTAACTCGAGCCTGCAAAGCTGACTGACAACTACTTTCACCAACGCACTCCCTACTGTCATCATTTGTGTAGGAGGTATCTGAAGAGAAACCAAATTTCACAACTGACGATGAAGAGGAACTTTGAACGGTTAAAGTCGGCATCCGTTTTTTTCCTTTGTACGATTCCATTTGTATAAACCCAAATCTGATAAGAATAACATATGTGAATAGGTAATATATATTAAGGGTACCTATGACGTTAATATTTAAAGAAAGGCACACATAGCCGTATAATGAAGAATCGTTGTCACGTGGCCATCATAAACAACATGGTACGTAATTGGAACAATATAATGGCCAGCAAGAGAACAAAAGTTGAAGCAAGGACACATTGTTTTCATCAAATCGATAAGTCTAGTAACCAGCCAGACCGAGCCAAATGTTTAGGAAGAAACCGTGACATTTCTGGCGGATTAACACCGAAACACAACGAAGACAACACAGGTAGGAAAAAAGGGCGACGTTTCTCACGGATAAACACCGAAACACAAAGAAGATGAGACATTGAGATGTAAAAAGATGCACCTACCAGTCATGTTGAAACAGATCGACGTGCGCAAATTTAAGGTGCGGTCTGATGCTAGCTAGGTTAAAGGGATCTATAAATGGGTTCATCTCAACCGACAATCTTTTGATCTGAGATAACATCTATCTATATTATTTAAAAAAATAACTAAATGCTACATAATATACTCTCATTTAATTTGACACATGTCACTCTTTCTTTTTGCTACATCATTTTCTGATTTTCTGATTTTAAATTTTTTAAAAGCAAATCAAATCTATGTAAATCTAATATGGATTAATTTAATAACTAACTAACTAAAATTAAGCTAACTTTATTATTCATATAATTATTATATATATATAGGGTCGGGATCCATGGGGTACCAAGTTAGACTGGGGAACCGGAGTCCGGTAGTGTTTGGTTACAAATGCAAAAGGGTATTACAGACATTTTTGATTTATTCTAAAAAAAAGATAAATATCATGGATTATGTAAATCCCTTAATTTAAGGAATGTGATACGCTCTATTCTAAACCTTCCATGACCGTTTCCTACTTTCCTCCTAACAAATCTCTTCCATGATCGTATCTTCTACACGCTTCTGCTCGATTGATTTTTTCTTCCTGATTAAACCAAAACACATTGCAATCGATGGATAGAGAGACAAATAGCGGTGCTCAACTGGATCCTGCAATAATTCCGACTGAACATGTTCAACAAGACTTGTGCAACAACGGTTTTTTTAATTATTAACCATCTTTTCCATGTTTTTTTTGTTTTTTGATGGATTCTTAACATCATTCGTATTGATCGATAATGGGTATCGTAAGAAAAGAAGGGCGAAGGGCATGTTCAATTCGTATTGAACATGTTCAATTACGTTACTGAACATGTTCAATTACGTTACTGAACATGTGCATCATAACGTCTAGACCTTCTATAACATTTTTTGTTCCATTTGAGTGCAAATATACATATCTAGTATTGAAAAAATGCAAGTATTTCTACTGCATAAGTTCAACAGAAAGGGGAATTCATTATAAACCTTGTTTCAGGATTTTGAACATGTTCAATTGTCACAGTGTCATTGAACATGTTCAATTAAGTACTGAACATGTGCATTATAAACATTGTTTGAGGATTTTAAACATTGTTTGAGGATTTTAAACATGTGCATTTAGTGTTCATCTATATATTAAAACACAATTAACGTGTGTATTAGTTGAATTTTGAAAATACATATCTGCAGAACTTGAATTAGGAAAACATTTTTAATTGGTATTATAGTCTTTTATCACATTGAACGTGTGTAATGTCTTGTTACCTGATGTATTAAACATGTGCAATTATATAAATCTTGAGATAGGCTATGAACATGTGCAGTAAATAGCATTGTGCAACACTTTGAATATGCAATTAGTAAACAAGCATATGATAATTGATTACACAGTCAGCACTTCTTAATTGAAGATGTGTATTAAGTGACTGAGATGCTACTATTTATATATAAACATATGTGGTACCCAATTGCACATGTGCAGTAATGGTTTGACATGATTTCACATGTGCAGTTAGGGGATATGATACTTACATTTGTGGTTTTCCATTGAAACAAACATATGTGGTTTCCCATTGAAACTTATTCTTGAGTCAGGACATGAAGCCCAATGAGATTCACATAAAAAATGCATTGAAAAGGATTGTTATTTAGGTATTTGAACATATGCGTTAAAATACAAACACAGTAACTTATCAATTGAACATGTGCAGTAGGGGCTGCTGCTCCAATTTCTAC
The DNA here is from genome assembly GCA_020465985.1 of Centrapalus pauciflorus. Taxonomy (NCBI): domain Eukaryota; kingdom Viridiplantae; phylum Streptophyta; class Magnoliopsida; order Asterales; family Asteraceae; genus Centrapalus; species Centrapalus pauciflorus. Next base: position 361,203 of record JAANYP010005158.1, read on the forward strand.
TGCACAAGTTCAACAGAAAGGGGATTGAATTATAACCCTTGTTTGAGGATAATGAACATGTGCAGTTAGTGTTCATCTATGGATTAAAACACAACTAACATGTGTTTTGTTGGAAATTTGCAAATATATGTTTGCGGAACTTGAATTAGGTAAACATGTTAATTCACAATGCATCCATATTGATTGTTTGTAATGTTTATGTTAATGTGAAGGTGTAGCCGATCACAATGAATCAGTTGTTGAAGAGGATTTGGAAACAAGTGTTGATCAATATGAATTGAATGGTAACCGAAGATGCAGTTATTCCATTCATACATATGTTTTTAAAAAATATGATTTTTAATTACATGCATTCTAATTTACTTGTTCATTGTAATTAGATGAGAGGGACAGGAACAATGACGAAAATTTATCAATAGAGACAAATTCGCCTGGTGGTAATACGTATTGGACACCGAAAAGGGAATGTCTGGATGTGCCTGTACACGGAAGTATTTTCGATAGTCTTGAAAAGGCTATAGTTGCATACGAGGAGTATGCAAGATCTGTGGGGTTCACAACACGTCGATCAACAGAAAAACGAGCAAGAGATGGGACAACAACACTAAAAAAGGTTGTATGTAGCCGTTCAGGTAAGGCATGTGATGGAACATACGCTACTGATGAAGGAGTATCGAAATCAAATAAGCGTAGTAGGCCATCAAGTAGGATAGGATGTTGTGCTCAAATCACATTTGGATATTTGAGTAGGGGTAGGTATGTAGTGAAAGCGTTTGTTGAGAAACACAAACATCCAATGGTACCAAAGGAGGATAGGTATCTAATGCGCACTAATAGAAAACTAGACTATGGTAAACAATGTTTCATATATGATATGTCGAATATCAATATAGGTGCAGTTAACGCTCACAAGATAGTTTCTCAGATGTCCGGAGGATACGATAAAACTGGTGCAACAAAAACAGATTTCAAAAACTTTGCGCGTGACATCAAGTGTTTCATAGGCGAGAACGATGCACAAATGGTTGTTGACAAGATGGAAAGTGCTAAGAAGTCTGGTTTTATTTATAGTTTCGAGTACACGTGTGCGGCCGATAGGTCTCTATTAGGAATGTTCTGGGCAGATGAAACAGGAAAGAATAATTATGATGCATTTGGTGACATAGTATCGTTCGATGCCACGTATCGTACAAACAGGTACCTTTCATGACTTTCTCTTGTTACTTATTTTATAAGGGATAGTTTTTAGCTGTAATTGATTGATATTTTATTGAGCAGATACAATATGGTTTTTGTTCCATTCATTGGAAAAAACAATCACAAGAGGTGTGTGACATTTGGTGCTGGCCTACTAGCGAACGAGGAAACTGTTACGTACGTTTGGCTACTAAAGACATTTCTAAAGACATTCGGACGAGAGCCTGTTGTTGTGGTTACTGATCAAGACCCGTCCATGAAGGGCGCAATAGAGCAAGTGTTCAAAACAGCTCGCCATCGTTTCTGCATGTGGCATATAACACAAAAATTACCAATCAAGGTTGGATGCAGTTGGTAACCAAGTTTAATTTCACATTGATTGTTTTTAGGAAATGTGTAGTATAATTGTTATTGATGTTGTTTACTGTTTAACAGTTAGGACATTCGCTGAGCAACGATAGTCAATTCAAAGATCGATTCAACAGTATTGTTTGGACTTCTTTATCTAGTGAAGCAGAATTCGAAAAACAATGGAGGAGCATGGTAAAAGATTATGGACTTGATCAAGATAAGTGGATGAATGACATGTTCAACATCAGAAATCAATGGATTCCGTCGTTCTTCAATGATGTTATTTTGGCTGGACTGATGCGGACAACGTCAATGTCGGAGAGTGAAAACAACTTTTTTGGTCATTTTGTAACGGGTGGTTCAACGCTTGTTGAGTTCATGAGTAGGTATGATTCTGCCATGTTCAAACAACGTGATAATCAGCGTACACAAGAATTTAGTTGTCGAGAAAGGAGGCCAAAACTTAAGACGCCGTTGACTGTTGAAAAAACAGCACTCGATGTGTACACAAATGAAATATTTACCTCCGTCCAAGTTGAGATCGTTGCGTCTGCGTTTACTTGTACATCGACAAGCATAGTGAAAGAGGGCGATACAAATGTTTGCATTGTTCAGGACTCTGAACACGCTGGTACCCACAAGGTGTAGTAGTTACAATAGATTTTGAAAAGATACACTGTAAAAAAAGTTGAAAACTAACATGTGAAAATAATCTATCTTGCAGGTGTTGTATAATGCACTGGACAGTGAAATATTGTGTACATGCAAGTTGTTTGAGCGAATTGGCATACTTTGTAGACACATCTATTATGTGTTTAAGGCATTTGGGATTTCTGATGTTCCTGAAAAGTACATACTCACACGTTGGACAAGGAATGCCTTTCATTTTCCGCTGTCAAAAATGGACCAGACATGTCAAAGGCAAAATGCAGCTGAGAAAATCATGATGCGAATGTCTTTGTCGATAAGATCGTTAGTCTATCGTATTGGAAACGATCCAGATAAGTTACAAAAGTTAAGCGATGCATGGGATGATACAGTTAAAAGATTAGAGCTTAACCCTGGAAATCAGCATTCAAATAAAACGTCTGTGTTAGAAAGCGTTATTGGAACTGCTCAACCATCTGAAATTAATGTACTAGTTCCAACCGGCATACGAAACAAGGGGTGTGGAAAACACAAGAGACTTGTAGGAGAGCGTGAAAAGGCGGTCAACAATGCATCAAAACAAAAGAGAGTGTGTAAGATGTGCAATGAGGCATCGTACCATGATTCAAGGAACTGTCCAATGAAGAAATGACTATTTAATTTTTTTTGTTTTTTTCCTTTCTAGTTTTTAGTATGCGTTTTTCCAATACAATATTAGTTAATGCTTTGAGACATTCGTAAAGATGTTTGATTTTAACGGGAGTTTTATGTGTTAATGGATGAATAGTTTTTATTTTAAAATTTTTTAATGTTTGATTTTGTATTGTCCAATTTGTATAAGAAAATATTTGTTTAAATGTATAATTTTTTAAAATTTAGATTTGTTTCGCCTTCATGAGTATGTTTAGTTTGTGAATTGAATATGTACTTTTTTATAAAGTATGAGTTATTATACAAATCTGAAAATGTGTGTAGACTTGAAATTGACATTGATCACGTGAATTGAACATATATAAATAATAAGTGCATATAAACCGCAATGGAAAACCATTTTGAAAACAAAAATTTATTTTGAATATGAAATATAAAGAAGGTTCTGAACATGTGCAACGTACTAAAATAAATTGGATTAGTTTATAATAAAGAATCATAGAATTTATTGTACATGTGCATTAAAATATAAAAAGGCAACCCACATTGGGAAACCAACATGAAAACACATCTTTTTTCGATATATGGAAAAAAAGAAGTTACTTAACATGTGAAATATATATTGTAAGTATGACTAATTTTCAATAAGAGAATAAAGAATATGTTGAACATGTGCGTTTAACTATGAAAAGATAAACTATGATGTGAAACAATTTTGAAAAAACAGCTTTATTATAAATATGAAAAATAAGTGTTAACTGAACATGTGCAAAAAGTAGATAAAGCACGACTATTTTATTAAAAACTGATAGAGAATATATTAAACTTGTTCATTAAAGTCATATGCCATCAACCAGTGACAATCTCTTCATTCAACATCTGACAAAACTGCAAATATTAATTCTAAACAAAACCAACAAAAAAGAAAACATATTCGTTCGGTAATAAAATATAATTCTAAGTCAAGTGTCTGATGTTAAGTAATAAATCATGAATCTATATCTTGACCATTAACTTCTTGTTCGCATCCATGCGCTCATGTTTTGTTAACTCAGCAACTCTTTTTAAACGTTCTTTCTCCGACTTCTTCAACATATCATGGTAATCAGCTTCCTCCAAGACATCATCTCTTCGCTTGTTCATGGTGTGCAACAGAATCTTAGCAAGATAGCGTACTCGTAAGTCATTCAATGTCCTTGCCAGACGTGGACCTTCTGTTGATAGACCGGAATTCCATTCTTTAACTGTTGAACCTTTGAACGTCTCAAGATGGCGCATCATAAAAACCAAAGAGTCTCTCTCGTATGAGTTTGTCATCCATATAGGCCGTAACAGACATGCATTCATTCCCTTGACTGATTTAGCTTTAGGATGTTCCCAGTCCTCGAGATACTGAGCAAAAAGTGATTTCTGATATTGATTATGTCAATTGATTAGTATGACATAATATAGATTATCGTATAACATGATAATTATCATTTATAAAATATTTAATTCGAGTACAATGATATAATGTAGATTACCAATAAATTCGGTATTCCACGGTAGTGTATATCTAACGGAAGTTCAGACCTCATGTGATCTAGAATTTGATATGCGTTCGCTTTGAGATTAAAGCAACAAACGAATTGAAGGCTGTCAGTGATAACGGGGAAAAACACCTGACAATGAATTAAAACTAATATCAGACATTAATATATTATTGGTAATTTAAATCAAAAAATTTTCTATAATCGAGTATAAATTGTACCATATCAACAACTTTCATGTCCCATAAGTTAAAATAGGATTTCAGACAATCCTGAATGTTCTGTACGAACTCTGCATATGCTTGCTGAATGGTGATCTTGCCTTTAATCAAGTCTTCAGGCTGTTTTGATATTACATTAAGATATAATTACATGTCAATATAAAAGAAAAAATGGAAGGAAAACGAAAATGTTGAATACAGGTTTGAATTCTTCATACTGAAATGTGTAGCCAATGCACATGTTTAATACTGCACATGTGCGGTTCCATGTAGGGGTATATATAAAGCAGTGAAAATTTTATGTTTTGAACATTTTCAGTAGTAAACATTGTTATATTTGAACATGTTCAATTTATGTTTGAATTCCTCATTTTGAGATATGCAATTACTGCACATATATAGTTATACACATGTGCATCAAATAGAAATGTGCAGCAGTGAGCATTTGCTTTTGTACATGTGCCATGGCTAAGATGTTTAGTGGGTGTCAAAATTGAAACTTAATTGCATCACCAGTATGTTACTGTCAAGGAATAGACGGAGCGGTGAAGAAGGGCTTCTGTATTCTTCATCTTTGTTTAACACCACAGTCCAAACATCAACCACTGATTGATCGAGATAACAACCAGGCATCATGGATTCAAAAGTTACGCGTTGAAACTTAATTGCATCACTAGATTGGAACAAAAAGTGCCTGCAAAACGCTGATATTAGTAATTCTGTGATGTCATGGTGCACATGTACAGTGACGAACAACTGCATGCATTAAAACAGTAAGATAATACCATGGTTTTTTTCTGAGTGCAAAGATTGTATCCGCCAGCTTTACTTCTGTCATATCAAGGGGTTTGGAAATGTTTATTTCACGACTAACATACGGAGACTTCAAAGCAGGCGCTACTGATCTTTCCCTTTGGGGCCTACTAACAATCTTATGACGGGCAGAAGTCGGAGTAATCATTTGGTTCCTTGTTTTATCTGGAAGTATAAACTTGACTCCTTTCTCCTTGTTTTGAACTGGATAAATTTAAATGTTTCAAGACATTAATACATAGTTATGGGCATTAAAAAACTGTAAAGAAATAATATCATTAATACAAGTATACAAATCTGTGATTTTAAATGATTTTACCTGGCAACGGTTTTATGGACGTTATTGGCACTGGCGATAAGACTTGTACCTCTTTACCTGTGGATTTCACTGTATTTATTGAGTGTGAAATTTGTAAACAAATATTGGATTGAGAATAATAAATGTTAAATTATAAACAATTCTGTGCATCATCCTGTAACCATGTTTTTTCATAATAGGATGTTACTGAACATGTTCAATTATATTAATGGAGAATGTGAATGATATGTGATGAGTGTAATAAATATTATGCAACAAATATAAATTATTTTGATACACGAGATATCAAGCAAAATATGTTTTAACAATATATATAATACTTAAATACATAGCCTTATTTTACAAATTAACCAACTTTTTCCGGTAAATTTATTATTTTTTAGAAACATAATCGTATCCAAAATATCTATGTAAACGTGGTGATTTACATAAAAGAAATGTCCAAACATGTTTTTTTAAAACATACGAGCCGAACTTGAAGATGTTTGTGCCATATTTGCAGCTGGGGTAGCGTAGCCCATATCAACTGATGTATCAACCTCTGTACCAATTCTTTCAACAGCTGTTTATGTAAGACATAGTGTAATTAATACATGTATATAAGTAGTCTAACATATTAGCAAATTTGAAGTAGTATTATAGAGCGATATGTTTGTACCAGGTGATTGAAATTGTGCTTGCACAACGTTGACGGGTTCACTTGGATGATCTTGTGAAAGCCCAAGAGAAAAACTCGGAGCCTGGAATTCTGATGCTTTAAACTCAATTGACTTCATGCGCATACTCCTAGAGGCTGAATCTTCCTCTGCCTTCCTAATTTGATCCTCGACCTCCTCAAGTACTCCTGGTTTAGCAAAGAATTGAGTAACTGACTCATGCTCTTTTGAAAGTTCGACACGCGAACTCGACGGAGATGCCATTGAGTTGGTCATATTCTGCTTGACATTTGATGTTCCTGGTAGCGAGTCAGAGGAACGTGCAAATAAGTTGGCTATGATGTTTTTCCGACGAATTATGTCTTGGTTCTCTGGGAATGCGTTTGAAGCTTCTTCTGCAAGTTGGTTGGCTGACGCTTTTGCACCAACTAACGTTGCAATACACTCGTCCAGTAGACCGATGTAATACTGTATTGTAGACAAGGTCATTCGTGAATAATGAAATCAGTTGAATCGTCCATAAAAATTAATATAACACTGCATTTTTACATGTGCAGGTTTAACGCACCTCATCATCCTTTGGTCCCTCATGTGTTTTGTTCTCCGGTTCTTTGTCATCAGAATTCTCACTTTTTTCATCATCTGTATCTAAGAAGTAAAACCAGAACTGAACATGTAATAATTGAAAATAATCTACATTAATAGTGGCTAAATGAGAATAACCTAAATGATCAGTCGAATAGAAAAGTGATAGTTATGTATTAGTTGAACATGTGAGATAATTTATTATTCATTTTAAAAGTTTACATAAGAAATGTGATTATAATGATATGTAGTTTAAGAATAAAGTGAGCTATTAATATTGAAAATCCTGATTGAACTTGTGCAGTCTGAATAATAAAGTGTACTGTTTTATATAATTATTCTTAAAGTGTACTGTCGAATAGAAAAGAGATAGTTATGTATTAGTTGAACATGTGAGATACTTTATTATTCATTTTAGTAGTTTACGTAAGAAATGTAATTATAATGATATGTAGTTTAAAAATAAAGTGAGCTATTAGTATTGAAAATTCTGATTGAACTTGTGCAGTCTGAATAATAAAGTGTACTGTTTTATTTAAGAAATGTATGTAAGAAATAATAAAGTGTACTGTTGTATTAGAAAAGAGATAGTTATGTATTAGTTGAACATGTGAGATACTTTATTATTCATTTTAATAGTTTACATAAGAAATGTAATTATAAGGATCTGTAGGTTAAGAATAAAGTGAGCTATTAATAGTGAGAATTCTGGTTGAACTTATGCAATCTGAATAATAAAGTGTTTAAGAATAAGTTGTGTACTGTTGTTTACATCAACATGCGCGATACCCTAGTATTCATTAACCTTGTGTTATACTTTTGTATTTCTTATAATAGTTAACACCTGTTTTTTGCAACATGTTCAAATGTAAACAATGATTTTAATTTGACAGTTGAATACCTGCTCCTGCATCATTTGTCGCTGATGATTCTGCAATCCCCTCAATCGGACAGAGACCGAATCCACCGTTGGCAATTTCATGGATCTCACGGTCACGGATGCTTTTTGTGTCCCAACACTTGAAAACCCCTATTGACTTGTCAATGGGAAACGATTCACAACTTGTGTAATGCAGGTAGAATAGCTGAAGAGATAAAATATACATTATTAAAAACATGCAAAATAATGGTATTAAACATGTTTGATGTACGGGCATATGTATGGATTACAAACAATTAACATGTTGCAGCCTGGAAAATAGGTATATGTTAAATAACAAGATAGTCATTTCACGTAGTGAACGTGTGCAAATGTTGTGAAGTGGTGCAAAGTGCACATGTGCAGTAACACAAAAACACTAGTTTGGTTGTGTTTATGTTCACATAATATAAGTGTTGAAACATTAAAATAACATTTGCAATAATTGACCATAGCCCAATTACTTTAATTTTTATGTACTGCAAATACTTAATGAGTATATGATTGAGTAAATAAAAAAATGCAAAACATCAATAATTCATATAAAAAATAGGAAAAAGAACAATAATTATCGTACCGTCAAGATTATCATTGGTCCTGCGTAACTACACATATCGGCATCTCTGTTCCAATCCCTCTTAGATGCTTTTAACGACTCAATGAAGTATGAACACCAATCCATATGGTGTATTTCACGAGTATTTTTAATGTTTGGCAGTATAACTTGGTTTACCCCACCGTTCTTTGTGCATCCAGCAAATACGGATGTAAAGAGTACAAGAAAATTCAATTTGAACAGCCGACCCACACTCTTGTCCCTACTTATAACCTCCAAAACGTCTTTTGAGTTGAACTTACCAGACGATCTACCGAACTGATTTCTCCATTCCTGGGTAACAGCGTCGTTTTTGTTGCTGATCTTTGGGGTTACGATCGGCACTGTACCCATCGGAAATCCCATTAGCTGGTTGATAGCATCATTCGTAATTGGTATGTTGCCATTGGCGGTTCGTATGGCACATATGTTTTCGTCAAAGTGTTCAAGGACCCAGTATCCAAGCCTTCCGGGTATCTCTTTAATTTTCAACGACAGAATACTACCGAAACCCATTTTTTTAACAACTTTGTGTTGTTCCGGATTCAATGACTTTATAGCTGATGCCAATGAGATTGGCGAACTTCGTATTGCAACCGTCCTATACGTCATACTTGGTCTCTCTGTATTGACCTCAACCTTCGTATGCCTTTGTCGTTTTACTTCATTAATATTAGGACTGTTGCTTTTCTCTCGTTTCCTGACATGTTTTCCTTTTTGTTATTTCACATGCTTTGCTTTGGGCGAGTAATCTGCAGTATTGTTTGAATCGTGAGCATTTCATTGTTCAAAAGTGGTTGGAATGGTTGAACATATACTACAATTTTCATACAAAAAACAGGAGTGAGGGCTGCTGCTACACTTTTCAAATTTACACAAAAATGGTAAGGGGATAGGTTAATTGTACAGTTGTATATGTACAAGTATTGAAATGCACAAAAGTCTGTCCACATTAAGATTCCTGTTTTGTAAAACTTCAGAACATGAAAATAAAAACAACACTTGATTAACTGTAATTCTATTTTATAAAATAAGTATAATGGTAATATTGCATAATAATTAAACACCTTTAAAATAACGGAAAACTGGTTTGAATCTGATCATCTTCAAGAAACAAAATCTTGGTTCTGCAGGTGTTATGTAAACATTTTCCATTTTGTTACTGTTACTGCACATGTGCAATGTTGAAGTGTCATTGCTATCAATTTTAAATAAATGGTTGAAGCATGTTACTGTTATTAACAAAATGTTGTTTGGTAATTCTCAATGAATCTGAACATGTTCAGCATTCTTAATGGACATGACCAGTATATTTGAAATTCATGCTGGACTGATTGGCAATGTTATAACTAATGAGAAAGAAGATACATCGAAACGATCATCAAAAGTGAAGGGGTGCAGTAACTAAATCGAACCTGATTGTAATTCTGGCTCCTGTTCTGATGTTTTGCAAAAAACCTCTGCACGTATAGTTGTTTGTAACCTTTCTTTCCCTTTTGTCCGTGAAGTTTTCCGTTCTTTAATCATTGTGTTACATGAGAAAAAAAGCGAAAAAAGTTTTACAAAATAAAGTATAAAAACATGTCTCATCGATTTGAGACTACAATAGTAAGTATACCTGATTCTTTTTTGTCCACCACTGTTTTTGTTGTAGGTTCGTTAGCCATGGGTTGCTCTTGTATTACAATGCCTACGGGTCGAGTAACCTTGCGTTCTTCGTTTTGTAAAAAACAGTAGATTATAGTAAACGAAGACTTAGAACATGTGCATGATAAAAAAAATGTAAAGATTAAACAGAACTAATGATAGTGTGTTGACAGACGTAAATAATATTGCAGTAACGAAACATGTATGGATTACACATAAGTAAGACGTGAATTAATGACATTGTGTTGACACGCGTAAATATTATTATGGTCCTTTGTTCATGATAAATGTTAAGATAAAACTTTAACAAATAATTGGTATGCAGTTGTACATAGTAAAATCCTTTAATAAATGTTAAGGTAGTTAGTATTTATAAAATGACAATACCCGGTGTTTCCAATATAACAGTCCCGCTCGAATCAGATTCGGTATCGTCATCTCCGGATAAGGATATAGCTTCTTCCGGAGTGTTATGGAAAACAAACTTGTTCTTTGGTCTTGTTTGAACCATCTAGACAAATAAGAAAGCCACGACATAAATATTCATATTTTAGAAACATTTTCAAAATAACAGATTTAACTATATCACACATGTGAAGTATAAAACAATAAATATGGAAGTGCAATTAGTAAAAAATCATATAATAATTGAATACACGGTCAGCACATGGTTAACATGTATATTAAGTGGATGATGCTACTATTTACATATACATTAATGTGGTTCTACATTGCACATGTGCAGTAATCGTTGGACATGGTTTCACATGTGCAATTAGGAGATATGGTACTTACATTTGTGGTTTTCCATTGAAACAAACATATATTAGGTTTTCCATTGAAACTTGTTATTGAATACTGCACATGTGCAGTGTTCAATATTGCACATGTGCAAAAGCTTATACCCTTAAGTGTTATACATGTGCAAAATGGGCTTATTGTACATTAATGTACAATTGCATATAGAAGTAACAAGTTTAAAGCTTATCATTTTGCACATGTGCAAAACTATCAAATTGAATGATTCGGCAATGTATAACCACATTTGGTATAAAACAATAAGAAGAAAATTAACTATAGCAAACATGAACAATAAACTATATTGAAATAATGCATATTACGATACTGAACATGTGCAAAATCTAACTTACACTCAAATTTGTTAAAGTTTGTAGATGTGCAAACACAAAACAGTAAACTATATTATCATAATGTGTATTGCACATGTGCAAAAGGGGCAACACGAAAAAAAAACATATATATACAATTGCATATAAAACCGATTCAAACCCTAATATAAGGACTTGAATATAAAGGCATGGGTTCACCAAAAATAAAAGAATACCAATGGGTAAACAAATGCAAACCCTAACATTCATCCTCAAAACTTGCATTTTGAACATGTGCAAAATCGACTTAATGTGTAAATCGTATCATTTATTAACATTGTAAACCAAAAATGTGTATATCACCAGACACGTTCCATCTAGGTTTATCAACAACATTAGTTTTCATAGCCGATAGCAAACATACGTCCGATTGTATTCATTTGGTTTACTATTTCGCATAATGAAAATAACCGAATACCATTTATTACCTTTAATCGACTTGTGCAATGTTTCCTTCCTCACAATATCCTCAGTGATGAATCGCACGAACGAAAAGCAGAGAAGATTTGGGTGAGTAGTGAAAATCGGATTTATTGAAACAATGAACGTCGATGAATGGAGCGGGAGGAGCGGGAGGGTCAATAACAGTGAGAGAAAAAAATGGGATATGAGAATATTTGATTCTCATTTAAATGTTTTCATTCCCATTTTGCCCCTTAAAAGCAAAACACGTAAAATTAATTTAGGAAGTGTTTTATGTATTAAAAATGAATTTTAATGCAAAAATGATTGGCTGAGAATGGTACCCCGGTACCCCAGTCTAACATGGTACCCCATTGATCTTGAATCTATATATATATATATATATATATATATATATATATATATATATATATATATATATATATATATATATATATATATAGTTATCAAAATTAACCCATGTAATACATGTGTATTAACCTAGTATTAATTATACCGTTAGGCTAAAGGGATTTTGGTAGCAAACAAGTTTTATTATTATTATTATTATTTTTTTCAGTTCAACTAGGGATGACAAAAAAAAAAATCGAATCCAATGGGGAAAACCAAAAACGATCTAAACGGTGCGGGTTTCTCCAAACCCGATTAAGTTAAATGGGGGATGGGGCGGGTAATCGGGTATAGTATTGATAATATTCGTCCTGTATACCCGATTACATAACCCGTTTAAATACCCGAATACCCCAATTACTTTTAATAGCAACATGCTATTTATATAGTATATATATTATATATGAAAGACGAATATTTTTATTAATTTTATATATTATACTTAAAAATTATTATGTATAATTTTAAAAAACTTATTTATTTACATATAATTTATTGAAATAATGTTTTTTCCGTTATCATTTGATAGAGATACAAATTTAATTTAATATTAGCATTGTAATTTTAACATATACATAGACGTTTTAAGCTTAAATTATGAACAATGTGATTAAATTTTATATAATTGATTTATAAATGGGTTACCCGATTCCCCGCAGGTTTCCCGGCATTCCCGATGTGAATCCCCGTTTAATGCCTGCGGTTTTTTTTAAACGGGGACGAGATTTTCACTCCCCTGTCCGAAGCCGCCCCATTGCTATCTCTAGTTCAAATAAACATGTTTAGTTAAATTGTAAATTAAAGTCATGTTCAATAATATGTTTTTTTGAACGGCTAAATTAAATTAGTGGTTAGAGGTGAACATCTTTTTGTTTTACATCTTAAAAGTAATGACCAAACCTAACACTTCACCTAAGAAGAAACGTGTTTGACAAAACTTGAACTCGAGATATTAGCGAAAGAAAACCCCGATCTTTGGTGGTGGCTTGATTTAGATCAAGTGCTTAATTTAAAGACACACGTACAGAAGACAACATCATGTGAGAAGTACAGTACGAGGGTAGGAGCTAGCTAGCGATTATAACCATAACTTGTCCTCATGAAAGTGATGGGTCATTGAGAGTGCATGTGCATCACATGCATGAATGAACCGTACGTTTTGGATTGGGTACGCACGTATAAATATAATGGAGCGAGGATCAGGGAGCAGCAACCAAATGCGACTGTGACCACACACAAAACCCAACCTTATCATTTGCCTGGGCCTACAATCTCTTGTATTCAATTCGATCCCATTACAAATCGAATCAATGTTCCTAGTTATTTATTTGTCGTCACACAATTCTTTTTCCACTCACACCAAATATCATGTTTCGGTCTCTCGGTATCATCATCATCATCATCATCTTGTGTTTCAGTGTTGTTGCAAATGCAAACTCAAACTCAAGATCATCATCAAAGGGGAGAGTAGAGTATCTTCCAGGTTTCCAAGGACCCCTCCCTTTTCATCTTGAAACCGGGTATGCGTATCCTCGATCTTCAATTTGCTTTTTGGATATTGAATTCTTCAATTCTTGATTAGCAAATGATATATGTTACATATGTATGTATGGTGCATGCAGTTATGTGGGAGTGGATAAGAATGAGGATGTTCAGCTGTTTTACTACTTCATTCAATCAGAGTCGAATCCAAAGGATGACCCTCTCATGCTGTGGATTACCGGAGGTCCCGGTTGTTCTTCCATCACCGGCCTCATCTATGAGTTTGGTACCTATTTTATATTTGCTGTGGTTAATTTTACCAATTTTCTTTAAATCTTCAGCTACTCTTCACACTAAAATGTAGATACAATGAAAGGGTCTAACCTCAACAATATTTAGAGCACGTGTTCAATTCATCACCTCATCCTGCATATTTCAATTTGGGTCACACAACCTAGCTCGCACCAAATTGCATTTATTTGGTTGGTTTTGGATGATTACATTCGGGTTAAACCCATTTTTTTAAAACTTAAATTATATATTTGACTAATCAAATTAAGTGTGTATTTATTTAGCTATTAAACTATATATATATATATATATATATATATATATATATATATATATATATATATATATATATATATATATATAGAGAGAGAGAGAGGGTGGTTCAATGGAAAACCACAATCCACCTGAAAACTTGTGAAAACCGCACTGCACCACCACAAATGCATCAAATTCCCCGCGTGATGCATCAAAATCTCGCGTGATGCATCAAATTTCTCGCGTGATGCATCAAAATCCCGTGAGATGCATCACCTTATTTACGATCATGCCACCGCGTTTTTCATGAAATGCACCAAATCGGACGGTATGCGTAGGTTTCCATAATTTTCACATGCATAGTGGTTTTCCATTGAACCCACCCCTATATATATATATATATATATATATATATATATATATATATATATATATATATATAGGGGTGGGTTCAATGGAGAACCTTATGCATCGAAGAACCTTGGAGAACCACAATGCATCGCTAGAAAAACTGAGATGCATCACATAGAAATCGATGCATCACGCGGGAATTTGATGCATCACATGGAAATAATGAAGAAATCGATGCGTCACGCAGGAATTTGATGCATCACATGGAAATAATGATGCATTACGGGAGAATTGTGATGCATTTGTGGTGGTGCATGGAGGTTCTTCAAGGTTCTTCGATGCATGGAGGTTCTCCATTGAACCCACCTCTATATATATATATATATATATATATATATATATATATATATATATATATATATATATATATATATATATATATATATATATATATATATATATATATATATATATATTTATAGGATAATGCCCGATCAATGGGATCATTGCAGAACCTAAATTTAGTGTAGAACTGTAGAACCAATATCGTCCATAGATTAGAATAATCTAATGGTCTTGATTAAAAGAGTTAAGTTTGGAATTAGTGAAAAAAAGATTGGTAATAGTGATATTTTAATTCTGGAGTGGTAAAAAAGGAAAAGATTGGAAATAGCAAAAAGATTGACATCAGCAAAATAAATATCTTTTTTCTTTAAATTAAAATAACATTAATATTATTAATTTTTAAATCAAAAAAATTATACCATAAAACGAGAATTTTATACTCTTTAAAACGAGATCGGTCATGATATATTTTTTTCGAAAAAATTTTACGTGTTTATTTTTCGTAAAAAAAATTACCCAGACCACGATACAATATATCATGGTGAGATAATGAGATCATTCGATATCGAATGAACACTTTGATATCGTATATTTAACGTCAATGCAACACTGCATATACGCTCATTATTAACAGAGCTAAAATAATAGTCACAATTAGTAGTCAAAGTTGGTGGATTTAACGAGAACGGTTATGATATATATTTTTTATTTTTCGTAAAAAAAATTTTACCCAGACCACGATGCAATATATCATGGTGAGATCATGAAATCATTCGATATCGAATGAACACTTTGATATCGTATATTTAACGTCAATGCAACATTGCATATACGTTCATTACTAACAGAGCCAAAATAATAGTCAGAATTAGTAGTCAAAGTTGGTGGATTTGACGAGAACGGTTATGATATATATTTTTTTTATTTTTCGTAAAAAAATTTTACCCAGACCACGATGCAATATATCATGATGAGATCATGAGATCATTCGATATCGAATGAACACTTTGATACCGTATATTTAACGTCGATGCAACACTGCATATACGTTCATTATTAACAGAGATAAATAATAGTCAAAATTAGTAGTCAAAGTTGGTGGATTTAACGAGAACGGTCATGAATATATTTTTTTGAAAAAAAATTTACGTGTTTATTTTTCGTAAATTTTTTTTACCCATACGACCATTCGATGTCGAATGAACACTTTGATATCATATATTTAACGTCGATGCAACACTGCATGTCCATTATATATTAAAAGAGTAAAAAAAAGTCAAAGTGGACAGTCAAACTTGGTAGGCTGCTATTAATTCAATGTTAATTGTATAATTACCATCTTATCCCTAGTGTTATATTATAATCTAATGGTTTAGATTGGTTCTATGGTTCTGCACTAAATTAAGGTTCTGCAATGATGCCAACCCTATATATATATATATATATATATATATATATATATATATATATATATATATATATATATATATATATATATATATATATATATATATATATATATATATATATATATATATATATATATGTATGTATATATATGTATGTATGTATGTATATAGGGTGAGGATAAAATGAGGACCATGCTTAAAATGAGGACGGTAAGAACCAATGAAATTGCTAGAATTTGTGAATCAACCAATAGGATGCAAAGTGACAAATTTGTAATTAATTAGAGTTTTATACCCCTTTAAAACATCTAGAGGGCAATTTCGTCATTTGTGCACCATTATATTTTTGGCAAATTTATGTCATTAATTAGGGAGGAATCAAATATATTTCTCATATAAACTTAGATTCGTCTCTTGGCACCACCGTGGTTCACGACACCGCCGGTGATTCCCGACACCAACGATGGTTCACAACGTCGTCGGTGTTTTACGACACCATCGACGATTCACATTTGATGCAAATCTGTGGTTCACAGTTCAGTTTTGTGATTCACGACACCAACAATTTATCAAGACTATCAATGTGATCCACGATTCACAATCAGTATAAAGCATGAGATTCACGACACCAAGGATTTTCTAACGATTAACACTATGATTCATGATTCACAAGCAATACAAGAATGAGATTAATGTGACTCACTTATGTGATTCACGCCACGAATGTCATACAATGATTCGTGATTTATAATCTATATAACCATGAGATTTATGACCCACTTGTGTGATTCATGACACCAATGATTTACAATTTATTCACAATGTGATTCATAATTTACTTAAATCAAATGTACATAATTTGACACAATATATAAATTCAAAATACAAAACGATACGAAATAAAATATTTGAGTTTCAGGGGGGGGAGAGAGAGAGAGAGAGAGAGAGAGAGAGAGAGAGAGAGAGAGAGAGAGAGAGAGAGAGAGAGAGAGAGATGATTTTGGTAAGTGAGAAAAAAATGGAGATCTAATTTGATTTTCTTTAGTCATTTATGGGTGATTGTAGTTTAAGATGGAAAATTTTAATTTTCTTGTCTTTTTAAAATTTAATTATAAATTACAAAAGTCTAAAATACCCTTAAGTTTATTAATTAATATTGATGATGTGGCATACTCTTATTGGTTCTTATCGTCCTCATTTTAAGCACGGTCCTCATTTGATCCACTATATATATATATATATATATATATATATATATATATATATATATATATATATATATATATATATATATATATATATATATATATATATATACTAAGGATCTTTTGTGAACACTTTATTCGTTGTGAAAATTGTGAAGAAACATAAAATAGCTTTTGAATCTTATGAATCTTGTTGAAAATACTATCAAACCCTTCTATTAACCTATTAATCTTATTGTATCCTATGGATTTTATTAAATCCAATGAATTTGTCGAATCTTATGAATCTTGTTGAATCCTATGCATCTTGTTGTAAAAATTATTATGAATCTTTTGAATGTTTAGAATCTTGTTGTAGACACTTCTATAAACCTTTTGAATCATATGAATCATGTTACAAACACTTGTTGATATATATAAATGATAATATGTATTTTTTTTATTTGTTCACAACGTTAACAACGATAACTTGTGGTCGAGATCAATGGGCACCATGTTAGACTGGGGAACCGGAGTCCACCCATGTTTGGTTATAAGTTTAAAAGGGTAATATAGTCAATTAGATTTATATTAAATAATAGATGACAACTAATAATATAATAGTTTCCTTAATTATAGGGATTTACTTCCATAACATATATATATAATAAATTTCAAAATGGGTTATAATGAACATGTTCAATCGGATTTGACAATGGGTTTTATTGAACATGTTCAATCAGATTCGACAATATGGGAGACCAACTCCGGGTACTAGTAATAGACTTTCTTACATGTCTCATATCCGAAGCTCGAGTAAAAGTGGGAGGAATTGCTTTCTAGTTCGACGAGAGCCAGATATTTGTTATATCCATGTTTATCTTACTTTAGTGCACATGTTCAATTGGATTCGACAATGAGTTTTAATGAACAACTGAACATGTTCAACTGGATGTGTCAAATAAAAGGTATTTATTATTTTCTTCAAACCGTTCGGGAAGGTTCAATTTCATTTACACGTTATTGAACATGTGCAGTCGGAGATTATTGCGTTTTTTGTCGCTGTTATCCGTTTTGGTGATAAACCAATATTGACGGTATTGAACATGTTCAACCGTGGTTTATGGAGTGTTATCATTGCACATGTTCAGTATGGGTGTAATAAATGCTATTAACTAAAATGGAGATCTTCATGTGATACAAAGAATCTTTGATTATAATTTAAGTTTTATTATATCATTTATACACCAGACATTAATTAATGTGGGAAAGAATTTTAAACAAAATTTATATTATATTTTAATGATTTTAATGATTTTAATGATAAATGATTGACTATAAATGGTTCCCCGATACCCCAGTCTAATATGGTACCACATTGATCTTGAATATATATATATATATATATATATATATATATATATATATATATATATATATATATATATATATATATATATATATATATATATATATATATATATATATATATATATATATATATATATATATATATATATATATATATCTATATACATACATATATATATATGTATATACATACATATATATATATCTATATACATATATATATATATATATATATATCTATATACATACATATATATATATGTATATACATACATATATATATATCTATATACATACATATATATATATGTATATACATACATATATATATATGTATATACATACATATATATATATGTATATACATACATATATATATATGTATATACATACATATATATATATATATATATATATATATAGGGTCGAGATCCATGGAAAACTATATTAGACTGGAAAACCATATCAAATGTACATGTTCGTTATGATAGAATGTTAAATTTCATGTAAAATTATAATATACAAATGTTCAAAATTGCATTATGATTAACTAATTCATATCATTTACATGTTCATTAAGACAAAATATTTAATTTTATGCAAAAATGCGTAATATACACATGTTCATGCATATAACACTTTTGAACATGTGCATATTCTTATTTTGCATGAAATATAACATTTTATCATGATGAACATGTAAATGATGTTAACTAGTCAATAATAATACACATTTGAACATATGTATATTGTAGTTGTGCATTAAATTTAACATTTTACCGTGATGAACATGTACATTTAACATGGTTTTCCAGTACTCCAGTCAAAGATGGTTTTCCATTAATCTTGAACATATATATATGTATATATAGATTCAAGATCTATGGAAAACCATCTTTGACTGGAGTACTGGAAAACCATATTAAATGTACATGTTCATTACGATAAATGTTAAATTTAATGCACAACTACAATAAACATATGTTCAAATGCGCATCATTATTGACTAGTTCACATAATTTACATGTTTATTAGAATAAAATGTTTCATTTCATGCAAAATAACAATATGCACATGTTCAAATGTGCAATATGCATAAACATGTGTATATTACACATTTTTGTATGGAATTAAACATTTAGTCTTAACGAACATGTAAATTATATGAATTAGTTAATCATAATGCAACTTTGAACATATTTATATTATAATTTTACATGAAATTTAACATTTTATCATGATGAAGATGTACATTTGATATGGTTTTCCAGTACTCCAGTCTAATATAGCATAAACATGTGTATATTACACATTTTTGTATGGAATTAAACATTTAGTCTTAACGAACATGTAAATTATATGAATTAGTTAATCATAATGCAACTTTGAACATATGTATATTATAATTTTACATGAAATTTAACATTTTATCATGATGAACATGTACATTTGATATGGTTTTCCAGTACTCCAGTCTAATATAGTTTTCCATGGATCTCGACCCTATATATATATATATATATATATATATATATATATATATATATATATATATATATATATATATATATATATATATATATATATATATATATATATATAGGGAGTGGATCAAATGAGGACCGTCCTTAAAATGAAGACGGTAAGAACCAATAAAAATTAGACACATCATCAATATTAATCCACATCTTCAAGGGTACATTGGACATTCATAAGTTTTAAAGTAAATTATAAAATAAAAAAATAATTAATTCACTCTACCCAATTTCTGTAGTTTTATTTTTAAATCTCTCTCTCTCTCTCTCCACCATAATTATTCACATTCCAAAAACAAATCTTTTTCTCTCTCACTCCCATGGTGTCACACACACCACCACTTCTCCCGGCGGTCTTCCACCACTTTCACTCTTTCGCCGTCACCGTCACTGTGATATCGCCAACGTTCGTGAACCCTCTACCTTCGTGAACCGTGTACCGTCGCTACTGTGAATCACTTGCTTGAATCGTGAACTACCGCTCGTTTCCTCTCCACTTGCTTGAATTGTGAACCGCTATGAACAGCTCAAAGTCCAAACCATCCGCCTTCGTGAATCACGGTGGCGTCATGAATCATTGTAGGTGTTATGAATCACGGTGGGCCGTCGAACTGATTTAAAATAAGTAATGTCGTCGAAATCGGTGTTGTGAACCATAAGTTATGTCGTCGAGATCGGTGGTGTCATGAATCACGATGACATTGTGAATCATTGTAGGTGTTGTGAATCATGATAGTGCCAATGAAATCAGTGTTGCCTGATTCACAATTAAAAACCAATAGAATTAATTTGAAATTTATGGTGCACAATGACCAAATTGCTTTTTTATTAGATTCCACCTCATATAATATTCAACATAATTACAATTATGTCACCTTGGTTTTCATTGGTTGATACACAAAATAAATTAATTCTATTGGTTCTTACCGTTCTCGTTTTAAGCACGGTCCTCATTTTATCCTCACCATATATATATATATATATATAGTGTTCGAGAGAGTACCACCATTATGCAACGCACCAGAAGGTACCACCTATAAAAAAAATTAAATTTTTTTTTCATAAACATGTTTTAATTAACGTTATGAAAATCATATGTAAATTTCACATACATTCACATCTCCTAGCTCCTAAAAAATGATGTGAACATACACTTACATAAATTTGAATATATGTGAACGCACATTTATGTGATGCGTATTTTCATGCACTTAGAGTGTTCGGATTTGCGTGAAATTCACATATGATCTGTGTAATGTTAATTAAAACATGTTCATAAAAAAAATTACTTTTAAGGGTGGTACCTTCTGGTGCGCTGCATAATGGGTGGTACTCACTTGAACACACACACAGATATATATATATATATATATATATATATATATATATATATATATATATATATATAGAGAGAGAGAGAGGTGGGTTCAATGGAGAACCTCCATGCATCGAAGAACCTCCATGCACCACCACAAATGCATCACAATTCTCCCGTAATGCATCATTATTTCCACGTGATGCATCAAATTCTCGCGTGGTGCATCGATTTCTACATTATTTCCACGTGAGACATTAAATTTCCGCGTGATGCATCAATTTATACGTGATGCATTTCAGTTTTTCTAGCGATGCATTGTGGTTCTCCAAGGTTCTTCGATGCATAAGATTCTCCATTGAACCCACCCCTATATATATATATATATATATATATATATATATATATATATATATATATATATATATATATATATATATATATATATATATATATATATATATAAAACTTTAGTTGGTACATATTTAGCCACTAAAAGTACAAATACTTAATTAGCCACTAATTATCAAATTTGTACACATCTAGCCATTAAACGTTAATCAAATTTTTTTCTAAAATAGAATGGTCAGCTAAGTATAATGGTTAACTATGTACGCAAATAATTTAATAGCTAAATGAGATAAACTACAGTGGTTTTGTCAAATTTTAACTTATCCATTTTAACAAGGTCACTGGATAAAAAATTATTTTTAAAAAAAGTTTTTATCTTATATATGTTTGAACCATTTTAGTGGTTAATTTAAGGTTTATACTCCAAACATTAACGTAATTTACATTTGTCACATATAAATTAACTTATCTTTTTCATACCTTTTATATCATCAAAATTTTAAAATTTCTACCACCACTTAAGTCTTTCAACCTAGTAACTCGTGGTAACTCGTCTTCACCAAGTAAAAGTTGATGTGACACGGCACATAATTGATTATTATATTTTTTTTATTTTGTCCAACACATGTCATATTTTTTTTTCTCGTTTATTGAATTTCCAATTTTAGGATCACATATTACTATGTTTATAAAATTATCACATAAAAATGTTTTAATTAATATTACGTAAATGATATATAAATTTCACGCACGCTCACACATTTTAAGCGCATGAAATCATTCTCCACATAAATGTACGTTCACATATATACAAATTTATGTAAGTGTACGTTCACATCATTTTTAAGGAGTTAGAAGATGTGAATGTATGTAAAATTTACATATGATCTTTATAATGTTAATTAAAACATGTTTATAAAAAAATTTATATAGTTTTTTTAAAGGTGTTATCTTCTGGTGCGCTGCATAATGAGTGGTTTCTTATGTACGTATGTACATGCACGTACATACGTACATTTTGTTTTACCAATGGTGTTTGCCGGTAAAAAATATATATATTTGAATAATACAAAATTTGTTTCGCATTTAAACAAGAGTTAAAGTACCATTTTAACTATTGATTGATATTTAAACATCTTAACTAGTTAGAATCTAACTTGATTTCAACTATTGGCAGGGAGCTAGCCACCAGTAGTTAAATGGCATATTATTGTGTCATCGGGTCAACTAAGTTGTTTCATGAGATTTCCTCTCAAAAACAAAAATACTTTGGATCAGAACTTTGATTTAGAATTTTTCATTTTCAGGATTTACGTGTGTGTCAAGTTTCTTTGTGCAAAATAAATATAAATTTTTATATATATTTCTGTTCCTAACACAAATTGAACAAAGCAGGTCCAATAGAGTTCGAGGCAGTGCCTTACAATGGAAGCTTGCCCACCTTCAACTTGAGACCTAGTTCATGGACAAAGGTCAATCTCTCCTACATACATACATATACATACACACACACACACACACACACACACACACATATATATATATATATATATATATATATATATATATATATATATATATATATATATATATATATATATATATATATATATATATATATATATATATATATATATATATATTAATGGTACACCCACCTAAAAATTAGCACATACTCGTTACCGAAACCAAAATGGAAAAGGTCAAATGAATTAATGGCAGAAAAGGATGTCACAAAGGGTCAAAGATACGAGGAAAGAATGTCTGAAAGAGAGAATGAGCAACAGTAAAAGGAACTTTCATCAAAGAAGAAAGTCTTCTATAAAGAGAAGAATATAATAGCCCTCAAGAAAGGAAAAACTAAAACAATAGGGAGGCTACCCCTGAGATGCCTAGCAAAGATCCAAAGAAAGGACAAGGAAAGACATCAACGTTCATGGCGGGAGTGACTATTAAGGAAGAAAGGGTCGATAACAATGGAGGTATGCACATTAGATTCATCATTTTAGAGACCATTAACTTACACATTACCATTCTTCCGTTCCTGACTTTAGCATCAGAGTGGTGTCGCAGAGACCACCTCCCTGCGGTGCTGCTAACACTACTACAAAAACAGGCTATTGCGACGGAAATTTGCGACGGACAGTATCCATCACAAAAAATAATACATTTGCGACGGATTTGCGTCCTATTAGCGACTGCCAGAAATATTTTGCGACCGTCAACATCCGTCGCAAAAAAGTATTAAATAGCGACCGATTTGCGATAGATTTGCAAGAGAAAAATAGTTCATCGCAAGGTCATTAACCCATTCGCAGAGCCTGGACTATTGTATCTATGGACAACTCACGAGTGGATGAGTTGAGTCACCCACCTGGCTTCACGCCAACTACGATCCAAACAGGACAACCAACCTCCTTGAACCAAACCATCATCAATAGGAACTTTGTGGAAGAAAACTTCGAAGAACTCTCTGAACGAGACAAAGGTAAGAGACCCATGATGATAGATGAAGCTGTGACCTTACCCATCCGAGATACAACAACAGAGGCTCCTTACAATAGGAGCACAAAAGAAGTAAGGGCAACGACCTCGTGCCTAGGCCAAAAGAACGACCGTAGGACGAACGCGACCCTGAGATTGAACGTACCACCAAAGTGAGCATCTGAACTGGGCAATGCAAGTGGAGATCACACCCACTTTGATGCCAACCACTCAAACCTTGCGTTCAACTCCGTTTATCTCATGGATAGAGGACTATCCATTACCTGAGGGGTTAAAGCTACCATTTAATATTGGGGTGTATGATGGAGTTAGGGACCCTGATGACCATATGCGCTTATTCCTTGGAGCTGTCAAGACATCTAAGTGGACGATGTCAGTAGCATGCCACATGTTTCCCATGACCCTGAAAGGGATGACAAGGTTGTGGTATGAAAGTCTTCCTCAAGGAAGCATTCAGGATTTCAGTCAATGCAAGAAAATTTTCACTTGAATTTCATGCAACAAAAGAAGTATGTGAAAACGCACCTCGAGGTCCACAACATCAAGCAACAGGAACATGAAACTCTGCGAGATTTGTTGAAAGATACAATAGAGAAAGCCAACAAGTCAAAGGGTTGCACGAAGATGTAAAGATATCTGGATTTGTACATGGATTGAGAATCAAACAGTTGGTCGAGCTTCTCTCTGCCGACCTACCTGCCACTTATCAAGAAGTTCTCAACAATACTTATTCTTATACACAGCCAAAAGAAACTTTCACACAACACCAACAATCCAACAAAAAAAGGCCAGACGCAGATCGAAGCAGTCCCTGCAAAAGCTACTCACAAAGGTCGAAAGACAATAGGAATTACCGACCCCAGCGGGAATATATATCCAAGGAGAGAATCCAAATTCGGGCTATTGTCTGGGCTGACCAATAACCCAAAGGAAATATTGGCAAAAACACATGTTACCTCATCCTTTAAACCTCCTTCCCGAATGCCAGCAAGGGCAAGGGAAAGGGACAAGACAAAGTTTTGTGATTTCCACGAAGATCATGGTCATGACACGAATAGCTGCATAGAATTGAGGAAGCAAGTGGAGAATGCAGTACGCTTATGGAAATTAGGCCACTTGGTAAAAGGAATTAGACAAGACTCTAAACGAAATGAGGCACCACAAAAGAGGTTTGGATGGCAAGACAAAAGTTTACCCAAGCCAAAGGAGAAACCCAAGCCACCCATCAGACAGATACATATGGTGCGAAGGTGGGAGGACCGAACAGAAGAAGAGCCAAGAAAATCAGGAAGGGTGACATGGTTTTCCCATCACTGAAGGGTCAATGATCAAGCAAGCACGTGGTCATCTTCGCAACCGTTGTAGGGACGTTGATTCACAGGGTATACATGGATGGAGGGAGCTCGTGTGAAGTCATGTACGGACATTGTTTCTTACATCTACTGCGAGGGATAAGGGAAAGGATCAGACGAGCAGCTGGTCCACTAGTAGGATTTTTAGGAGAGACAGCATGGCCAGTCGGCCAAATACGCCTTCCATTATCCATGGGGTCTTACCCACAAAGCAGAACAGAAGTGTTGGATTTCACTATCATACGGTCACCATCTCCATATAATGTTCTTCTAGGACGGGTGGCTAAGCAACGCTTTTGTATGGTCGTCTCTACAGTACATCGACAAATCCAATTTGTGACTAATGAAGGAGTAGCATGTCTGAGCTATGATAATGATTACCCACCAGTATGGCGATAGGTAAGAAGAATAGCAACTACAGATAGGCCGTTAGAGAAGGGACTCGAAGCCATTATTATGAATAAGCATCACCCGGAACAGCCAGTGTATGTTGGAGCCTATCTCGAAGAATCCACAAAAGATCGATTGCGAAAGCTCCTGACGATACACGCGGATGTCTTCGCTTGTAAACCAAAAGATATGACTGGAATTTCCCGGGAAATAGAAATACCAGGGGAATGACATTACCTCACCACGCATCGACTTAACGTATACCCAGGCAGTATCCCGAAGTGCCAAAAGAAGCGAGGCCTGGGTACAGAAGCTAGTTCAAGCAAAAATCTTGAGGGAAATCTGATACCAAACCTGGGTAGCAAACCCGGTGATGGTAGAGCAGGGTGATGGGACCTGGCGAATATATATATATATATATATATATATATATATATATATATATATATATATATATATATATATATATATATATATATATATATATATATATATATATACACATGTGTGTGTGTCTTGAGAACCCTCCAAATGCACAAATTTAATAATTAAATTTATAACTTATAACCATTATTGATGTTATCTAACATTAAACTTACTTTAATTTTTAAAATCATTAAATTACACACTAAATACACAAATTTTATCAAATGCACAAATTCGTACATAAAGTGGATAAATTTATCATGAGATGTGTATATGTTTACATCAAATGCATAAATTTATTAAATGTATAAACTTTAGTATCAAATGTTACTTTATACAATAAATGCACAAATTTTAAAGTAGTTCTCACGTTCTCACAGAATTGAGAGGTTGTTACCGGAACCCAATCCTATAGACACACACACATGTATACACACACATACATATACACGTACACTTATACATATGTACGCATACATCATGTGCACACACGCGCGCGCACACACACATATAAATTTGACGATTTTAGAAAAAGGTCATAGACACACGCGTTATGTTTGCTTAATTAGAACCTGATCATTGATAGTAGTCCAGGATGAAAATTGATAGAAATACATATGAACATCTCAATAGATCATTGATGCGTGCTATTGCTAGCTACTCCAATATTGAAATGCATGTGAACATATGGCATCATTAGTTAATGGTCTTGGAATTTGTTTAAAATGCAGATGACAAGCATAATATTCCTAGATGTTCCTGTTGGTTCCGGGTTTTCCTATGCAAGAACAGCAGAGGCTTCTCATTCTACTGATATCCAACTTTGTCATCAAACATATGAATTTATGAGAAAGGTATATATGCTTTTTTTCCAGGAAACAATTCTAAGTTTCTAACAAACAAAAAAAATATTTACTTAGTCTATTTGCTAGCGAGCTAGTATAACGGACGGATGTTGGTTCAAGGGAGTGGTGGCCAATGACACCATTCATTAGTTCCATTTACCTTCTGCTCTCGAATCAATTTAAAGAGAAGAAATGAAGGAAAACAAAGGAAGAGAGGGAAAAAAAAAGTTGTGTTCTTTTACCAATTTTAAGGAAGGAAAGCAAGAGGAGAGAAGAGGAAGAAAAGTATGCTGAGTTTTCTTCCAAATATGGAAAGAAAGTGAAGGAAAAAAGTTTGATAAAAATTTGTTTATGTTAATTACAAAGAAACAAATATTTTATTTTCTTTCCTCCCTCTTCAAGAACATAAACTTTCTTTTGTTCATCTTTATTTCCTCCTGAGTCAAGAAGACAAACACAAATAATATTTTCTCTTCTTTTTCTTTCTTTTTTTTTCTTTCTTTCTTTCCTTTTTTCTTTCTTTCTTTCCTCCATCTTTCTTTCTCTTATTTTCTTTTTGAATACGAAAACAGAGTGTTAATGCAATTTTTTTAGCCTTTTACAAATGCAACCGGTGCATTCTTTTACGTTGTGTTCTCGAAACTTATTTAACGGTAGAAAAAATGGAAATAAAAGGAAACCAAAAGAATAATATGTAGTACACACATAAAATAATATATGCGCATTTATGTATTCTAATTAACATATATATATATATATATATATATATATATATATATATATATATATATATATATATATATATATATATATATATATATATATATATATATATATATATATATATATATATATATATAGAGGGAGGTTCAATGGAAAACCACCATGCACCGGAAAACTTGTGAAAACCGCACCGCACCACCACAAATGCATCAAATTCCCCGCGTGATGCATCAAAATCCAGCGTGATGCATCAAATTTCCTGCGTGATGCATCAAAATCCCGCGTGATGCATCCACCTTATTTACGATCATGCCACCGCGTTTTTCATGAAATGCACCAAATCGGACGGTATGCGTAGGTTTCCATAGTTTTCAGGTGCATAGTGGTTTTCCATTGAACTCACCCATATATATATATATATATATATATATATATATATATATATATATATATATATATATATATATATATATATATATATATATATATATATATATATATATATATATATATATATATATATATATATATATATATATATATATATATATATATATATATATATATATTCATTCATTCATTTTCGTTTATATTTAAGTTACTATATTGTATAACCGGGCATCAGTTTTTCTACCGCCACCGGCTAGTATGCGGTTTGTAAGATGATTTCTTCCTCAATACGCCTAATTAGTCTCTGGCATTTAAATTACACTGGTACAAATTTTGGCTTTGGTCACACCAGAAAATTTGTGACGATAACCATACCGTCACACTTGTTTTTTCATTGTGTGTGTGACTAAAGGTCCCGTGACCAAAGGGTCCATACGGTCACATTAGATGGTTAGTGGCCGTATCCATTTACAAAGAGGGACTAACCATAAAATGTGTGACCATATGCCCTTTAAAATCAAGCGAAAGTGTATTTTGTGTGACTATTGTCCATGCAATGACCACTTTATTTTTATGTATGTGTGGCTGATTGCAACCATTTGGTCACACAACGAGTGTCTTTTTGTGGGCTTTGGTCCATAAAATTATGTTAAATGGGGCCGTAGGTGTTAAAAAGTGTGATCACCATATGCTCTTTTAAGTGAGGTTGTATTTTGTGTGACTATTGTTCATGCAATGACCACTTTATTTTAATTTATGTGTGGCTGATTACAACCATTTGGTTACACAACGAGTGTCTTTCTTATGGGCTTTGTACTAGTGTTATCACATAAATATATAAAATTCAAGTATACATGGATCTTCATCTTGATTTTCCCAAGTTATATCTATTTTCCCTTAATTTACAGTGGTTTGAAAGTCATCAAGAGTTCATATCCAACCCTTTCTACATTGGGGGAGACTCCTACTCAGGAAATCTAGTTCCCATAATTGCACAACTAATATCAAATGGTAATTAACACCTCACCATTCCCCTCTTTATGTGTTGATATGGTTAACAATCATATTTTAGTATTTATTGTTATTTTCTAGCTAGCCTTAGCCCTTAGAATGGTGGCTCTATTAATTATAACCTAAACATATATGGGAGCTTGCATAAACACATCATTCTAAGTTGTTCATGTGCAATTGAATTACAGGAAATGAAGAGGGCACTGAACCTTACATTAACTTGAAGGTCTTTATTTCTACTCCCTAAAGTCTTATTCTATGGAAACAGTGATCTTTGACCTGATACATACTTTACAATAGTTTATCATCTTTGTAATTTTTAATATACTTGATTAGTCTCATGGCCTTTTGATGATTTCTGATAACAAAATCGGTTTGCTGAGGGTTTTGTGTTACAGGGATATTTGCTTGGCAACCCTTTGACTTTTATGGAAGAAAGTAATTACAATATTAGATTCGCTAACGGTATGGGACTTATTTCTGATGAACTCTACGAGGTTTGTCCCTAATTCCAACTTCCAACTCATTTTAAACATCTTTTCTTGTTGATTTATTTCTGATGTCCTTATAGTCATTACTCCACAGTTGTCATGGAGAGTATCGACGAGACTATATAGACCCTAGCAACCAAGGATGTCTGCAAAATATTGAATCATACAAACAGGTTCTTTGTATCTCTTCCATTAATAAAATCCTGCATATAACAGAGGAAATAAACTATATGATTTTTTTTATAGTGCATAGCTGGGATTAAACTCTCCCATATTTTGGAACCATTTTGTCCCAATATGCTTTTGCCAATCAAACTACCAAGTCAGACGCAGACTGAAGAGCGTCGTCCTCTTACGACATTTTATTGTCGAGTAAGTCTCTACTTTATTACTTCTAATTGGTTTCCTTTAAAGAGATCATGTATCAACTCAAACAAACAACAAGAATCAAAAGAGTAAAAGATATTTTTCCATCGAATGAACCCTAAACAACCGGTCAAAGACCAATCTAAAACTTACAACAGAATCTCACTACAATACTCAGCAGTTCAACACCAACAAGCGAGAACTACCCTCTCAAGCAGATTACAAAAAATTAAGAAGAAGATGACAAGAACGCATCAACGATACAACTTGTGATAGTAATCAGATATAGAAGCACCATTTTCATCAACTCACTCCACGCTTGTCAGGTTTCCATCAACTCACTCCACGCTTCAGAAGCAATTTTAGAGTAAACTTGACCACTATACAATTATCAGAGATGACAAGAACGCACCAACGTTATAACTTCTGCTCAAACCCTAACTAAAGCATAAATGCAAACTTGACTTTTGAGAGAGGAAGAGATGCATAAAACATGAAAACCTTTGAACGAATATTGAAATCATTGTGCAATTGCTCGAAGGCTTTTATAGCCAACTGAAGTTTTTAATCTTCACCCCTTAATATTTTCAATATTTACCATGCAGAAACATAAAACTCCAAATACCACCACAAAAGACGCAAAACAATAAAAAAAAATAACCACAATTAACATGAAACAACTTTTTATGTTGATTTTTAACACCTTTTCACCGCATATATTTCAATTAATTTCATTTAAAACGATACTTATTAAACCCACTTGTAAAGCAAAGATATAGCATACTTAAAGGATGGTTTTAATGGTTACAGGATGATGGGTACACACTGGCATATTACTGGGCTGATGATCCCACTGTTAGAGACGCCCTACATATCAGGAAGGTACTCATCTTCTGATATATAGATATAGGATGTCCATAAAAATAAATGTTTGAGTGAGAGTACTTCCAAAAATCCGTTTAAATGCAATATTTTGCATGTGTGAACATGTACACATGTTGCTCACACATGCTATGAAAACGCAGGGGACCATAAGAGACTGGAAAAGATGCAACTATACTTTAGATTTCACTAGAACAGTGTTCGATGTGAGACATTATCATCTTAACCTCAGCAATAAGGGTTATCGTTCTCTCATCTACAGGTCTCTAACGCTCTTCATTTTATAGGATGCATCGAGATTTGATCTCTTGTAAATTTGTTAAAGTGTTAGATGCATTTTGTAGTTGTATTATTATAACTTGATTAAGTAATGCAGTGGGGATCATGATATGTTGGTTACTTTCCAGTCAACTCAGGCATGGATAAAAAATCTCAACTATTCTGTAATCGATCAATGGCGATCATGGAAGCTTCATGGTCAAATTGCGGGGTAATTAATGTACACATTATGTTATTCTTCTTGGCATATAGAATGTAATCAAGCATATTGAAGTTGGGTTATTGTGTTTAATTGAACAGGTACACAGAGAGTTATTCCAATATGATGACATATGCTACCGTGAAGGCAAGTAATTAATCCAAATGTTATTAATTTTAAAGTTGTTAACTAGAGTGATTGTGTCACATTACAGGGTGGTGGGCACACAGCCCCAGAGTACAAGCCGAAAGAATGTTTTGCGATGTTCAAGAGGTGGATATCTCATCAAGCATTGTAATTAAACATCAATGCCCCTTATGTTCTTAATTAAATGTTATTGTTTGGAGCGTTGGCAAGATTTGCAGTTCTTGTATGTCTATTTTGTGGAATGAGATGATCGAATAAAACTGCAGTTAATCCTTTGCCTAGACTAATTTGATAGGTTCATCAAAATTTTAAACCGACGTATATCAAAACTTTAAAATCTAACAAAAAATATTGAAAAAAACCAATAAACTTGTATAAATTTGTCAGGATCTAAAATATGAATTACCAAGACTAACTGATTTGAATTTATCAGAGTATAAATCAATAATCTTGCTTTGAATCAAAGTTTAATCAAGAAGTTTGCGGAATAACACTTAATTATTTTGACAAAAACTTTCAGAATCAATAATAAATAAACACACAGGAATTAATCAAGACTGTTTGTATTGCTGAATTCATCAATTACAATCACCTCTAATCTGTTTGATTAGACGAAGAACACAAACTGTTCTTAGGGTTTTACAACCTTAGAGGCTTATGAAAACTTAATCAATAAAGCAATTACAGACTCAAAATTTGCAGAAACTCCTCTATATAATAGGACGACCTATTCTCTGTATTTATATTGCTTCTTGATATGTTTCCTTGACGAACTATGACTTCTTTGATAGTAGATATGCTGGAATCTTCATGTAGATATCTTTTCCTGAAAATCAGCACTTTCTGTTTCTGAAACTGTTGAGCAGCTTGAATCTCTTGACAGCATGAACTGAGCAGCTAGAGTAGTTTTGCTCTGGCAGCTTGAACTTTTATACTGGCAGCTCGAGTTTCTTCAACTAGCAGCATGAACTTTGGATTTACAAGTAAAATCTACTAGCAGTCTGAGAAGTCTAAACTAACAGCTTGAATGTACTTAAACTATTTCCCAACAATCTCCCCCTAACTTAAATTCTTTACACAAGACTTTAAGTTCTATACAAGAATTGGAAATGAATAAGTAAACTGTTATCTACAAACCAAGGCTTACAAAAACTCACAACTGTGCAAGTTTATGATCTATAGCCTTCAAAAATTCTTTCTTCATCTCTTCTTTATCACAAGATATTCTAGCTGATTTAATTTGCAGCAGCATATCTTTTGAAAAATTGTAAAAATCAAGATTGAAGAAGATACCAGATCCATCTGTGAATTTGATTCTGAATGTCTTTGACTTGACAAACAGATCAATCTGCTTGATCTTTTTCCCTTTCTTTTCAGCATCTTCTATCTCTTGTCTTGCAAACTCAGGGTCAACCACTGTACTTAGATCTTTGATGAGTTGCTTGACTTGAGGAAGAGCAGACCTCACTTGTGTAACTGACCATATATTGTACATCTTTATCAATTCATCTCTGGTCAGCTTCTGTACTATCTGCCAAAAAGTGTCATACTCCTCTTCAGGTCCAGACTCTCTTCTGATTACAAACTTCATTCTCAAGTCACGGTCATCCAGTGACTTAGCAAACCAGTAGTTGATTTGAGGCTTTGTAAAATCATGCTGATCAATCAGCTTCTCTATCTCCATAGCCTTTTGTAGTTGTTGCTCAAAGAGCACCCTTTTAGCCGATGAAGGAATAGAGACAACTGCTTGATCAGAGGGAGCAGGTGCACTGGCACCAGCTTCAGCTTGGACTGATTGGGTTGATGGTTGGACTTCTTGGGATGGTTGAGCTTCTGGAGAGACTTGTGTTCTCTGTCTTTTGTCCATCTCCTTATCATGAATCTCCTGCAGCCTTTCAGTAGACATGGACTGAGCCATTTTCTTTGGAATACCTGCTGCAAAGGCAAAATTGATAAGAAATCTTCTATGCTCAGCCTTGGAGTGCCCTGTTGGCATCTTTCTTTTCCTTGCTCCTTGCTTGACTACAAACCCCTTTAAGTAATCACCTAAAGTCTCATCATCATCCATTGGGGTTTGGGCTTGCTGCTCTAATTCTTTGTCTTGTTCTTCTGCTAATTTTCTGGCAACTTCAGCATCAAAGGCAATTTGGGCTTCTTTTGAAGAGAATTTATGCTTTGGAGACTCAATGAGAATGCCCTTGCCCTTGTCTTTTGTAGCAGATGTTGTAGCTTGGACTGTGCTTGATGGAGCTTGAATGCCTTCCCTGATTACAACTCCAGTAGCTTTTGAAGGAGCAGCTTGAGTTTCTAGGCTAACAGCTTGAGAAGCTGTTGGGACTGCTAGCCTAGAAACTGGAACTGTTGGTGCTGCTTGGACTGTTGTTGTTGGAGCTGCTTGGACTGATTTGGGAACCTCCTGATTCTCCCCCTTTTTGGAAGCATTGGTTTGGTCAGAAGGACCCACAACCTTTGCCCCTTGGGTTTGAATCATCTGCTCTAATTTCACAATTTTATTTCCACAGAGAGTGAAGCCTCTGTGTAGAAAATCCATACGTTTATTTTGAGCAGCCTCTGCCTGCCTGAGAGCAAAAATTTGAGCTCGCTGTGCAGCAATGATGGACATTTGATGGTCCAACATAGCTACAACAGGTTTGAGCCTGGGATCCGTTAAGAGCATTTGTTGCAGACTAGCCTCAGGATCAGAGAACACCTGAGGTGTTTGTGATCTATCACTGACATTAAGACCAGAGGTAGAAACTTCTGGGCCCCTCTTTTCTTGGTTCTGGGGACTTCCAGCTTGTGTTTGCACACTTGCTGTTGCCATGGGCGTGGTCTTAGCTATGTTGGCACTGTATTGTGCCTCTTGTGCAGAGACATCAATAGTGCCAGCCACAGAACCCATATGAACCATCTCTGAAGAGATGTTCACCTCCTGAGAGAGGATGGGAGTTTCCTCAATGGGTTCCCTTTGGATATTCTGTGCAGGAGTATCCTCCTGCACAGGGATATATGGCTCTTGCTGATGGGAGGAGGAGGAAGGAGCTCCTGGTCCCCTTTTTCTTTTGTATATGTTTCTGAGTGGGCGTGTTGGCTGTACAAAAGGATCAGAGGGAGTTTGTGTATCATGAGGAGTGGGTTGGGGTCTTGGGGGTGTAGCAGTAATGTTAGGCTGAGCCTGCTCAAGACCCTCTCCTCTGTGTCGTGGAATGATGTTCATCATTGCAGAAGGCAATGGAACATCTATACTTACAAAATTGGCACTTGGCTTTAATAGCCTTTTGATTGAAGACAGTGAGTGCCTATGGGAAACATGTATCCGTTTATGTAAATGTGAAGATGTGCAGGTGTGTGCAATAATTTCTGCCAAAAATCTAGGATACATCAAAAATTTCCCATTCTTTAGGGAATGATGCCTTAACATCCCCTGAAAAATCATGTTAGAAAAATTGAACTGTTGGCCAGTAGAAAAGCACACTAAGGCAGTGGCAATATTTGAAGAAAACTCAGACCAACCAGTTCTTTTGGGGCTTAAACATTGCTGAATAATGTGCACAAGGTATTTCCATTTAGGAGAAAAATGTGCCTTAAGAAAAGTAAAAGAATCAGCAGGGCCCCTATAACCAATATTTTGAAGACCAAAATGTAAAGCTTGAAGGGATAGGTCGGTTATACCTGTGGCATCTTGAAGATGCAAGTGATGTCGGATGGATTCCTCAGTGATATGGATATCAGTTCCATCAATCTTGGAAAGGAGGGTAGGCACTCCATTGATGGTTTGAATAGATGCATGGTTCCAAAACTGTTCTATATGGGAGATGTATATAGTAGGGTTTATGGATAGTGCATGATGAATATGGGAGTGCCTGAGGAAATCCATCATTGTATGGAACGGTTGGAGTTCAGCATGTTTCAGAGTGTATGGGAGGCAGTTGTGTTCTGTGAAGACCACCCCTTACGGGGCAGTTCTCACCAGTCTAGGTCCCACATCATGCAATACGATATCAATCAAACTAAGATAGAGTAATTATAATGCGGAAAATTAAATTACAGTACAAGCTATTAAGATTTAAGTTTATTACAGATTAAGTTTTTAAATTAAACTTATAAAGGCACAAGTCTATTCTAATTAATATCATCATATTATCAAAATAAATCTATCCAGATCACCATAATATCGTCATCCAATTAGTACCAAAATGGGGTCGCTGAGTAGAGGTCTATGAAACTTCTGTCTTGAGCGTGTAAGACCTAAGAACTAGGTCCGGCAGGCGACTTTCCTTTGCCTTTTCCTGTAAAAAAATGTGAAGTAGCAACTATAAGCAACGCTTAGTGAGTTTATAGATTTTCAATATCAACATGCGTGTCAAGCGGAGTCATAAATCTTAGCGTGATATGTCTTGGCTGCCGCTACAGCCCTCATGATTGAGATATAGTATCATAAGATCGGATGATGTTCAAGCCACACTCACGCTTAAATCGTGGGGATCAGCCACATACTGGGCTAGCTACCAGTAAGTCAATATGGCGGAACATCGGAGGTCATTACCAAGTTCATAGGAACTGGTGAAATAGCCGGGTCTAGAACAATAGACCATAAGGGCTAGTTAAGCTGAATCAATCTATCAAATGACTGATCAATGATGTAAGCATATGTCTTAGAAGTCATGATAGCAATGAATCATAAAGCAAAGTGTGAAGCAATATTAAATGCAATATGAAAAGATAATCAAATAGCTATCATGATTCACTGGGCAACACCCATCCATGGTGTGCACAGGTCTCAATCCAGCTGGTAAATGAATGTCAATAAATCTATCAGCAACAATATATCTCAACCGGATCTATGCATGTTCAATCTGAATATCTATAACTCACAGTTCTGGGTCTTGGTCAAACAGATATAAGAATCTGCCACCTGAGTTATCTCAGGATTTTATCTTTGTCAATCTGAAATCTGTAAATCAATTCTCTGACCCGCTTTAAGTCTTTTAAAACCTTTGTCTTTATGTTCAGAATTTCACTGAACCTGTCCAAAATTATCATATCATACCATATCAATATCATATCATTATCATCATGTCTTTAGTCGTTAAAATCTTTATTTTATCTGATTCTGATAACTTGTTCGTTCATAACTCATTCTTTGTCTTATTAATATTCTCAAAAAGTCGATACACACACACACACACACATATATATATATATATATATATATATATATATATATATATATATATAAAATTTGTGAGTTTTATCATAACCATATTATATTTTTAATTATAATAGGTTGTTTAATAACTTAATCTGATTAGAAATTAATCTTATACTTGGAACAAGAACCAAATTCGAATTTAGATGGACAGATTCGAACTAGTACCATTCGAATCTAATTGATTAGATTCGAAATTTACATCACCTTGAACCCATACTCATAGACTCGAAGCATGCATATAGACTCGAAGCATGCATATAGATTCGAATTAAAGACTTAGACTCGATGCACGTTCCTAGATTCGAACACATAGATTCGAACATACATAGTCTCGAATCTAGGTGACTAGATTCGAACCATACACAAAATTCGAATCTAATTAGGTATTTTCGAATCTAACTCCATTTCGAGTCTGTTCTATGCATTTTCGAATCTGATCATAACATCCTCGAATCTGATCATATTTGAAACTCTAAAACTTGAATTTCTAAGGCATAAATCACATATATAATCAATATTAAGCCTATGTTCGATTATCTTACACTTATTCTAGTTAATTTTTGATAAAAATGGCTTTAAATTTCATAAAACTTTATAGATTCGAGAATACCATATATATATAAAACGGAAATATATATAAACTTACCTCAATTCGTCTGAATTCACGCAGGAACTAGTATATTCGCGTAGTATTCGCCGAGATCTTCCTAACGATATATATTTCTTGATAATCGGACGGTCGGTTTAGGAGAATTTCTAGAGAGAAGGTAGAGAGAAAAAGCTAGAGAGAGAGTTTAGAGAGAGAGAGTTAGAGAGAGAGAGCAAATTCTGATTTTGAATCTAATTTCTCGTTTATATACGTCGTCTAGTTATATTTGCTAGCTAACTCACTTTCATTGTTGCATATTATATCTCTTTTATTTAATTCCCTTAATAGTTTATTAATTCATAAATATTTATATAATTTAATAAATATTTCATCACTTAATTAAATTATAATTCAAATAATGTAACTTTATTACATTATCGGTTCAAAATATTACTGAATTTACGACTAGATCAAAATTAGGTTGTTACAGAATGGGCTCCACCACGCACAAACTTCGTCCCCGAAGTTAGCTAGATTCGAACAGACCGGGATATGTAGCTTTCATAACATCTCTCGATTCCCAAGACTGATGCGAACCTTTGTGGTGTTTCCACTGGACGAGCACCATCTGTATCTCTTTATTCCGAAGCTTTTTGGTCTTCGAGTCCAGAATACGTTCTGGCTCTTCAACCACGCGAAGCTTCTCATCAATCTGCAGGTTAACATGTGGTATCTGAACTTCCCTTTCGTCAGCTAAACTCTTTCTCAGATGACTGACATGAAATACAGGATGTATTCCAGCTAAGTCAGCTGGTAGTTCAAGACGATAAGATTGATTTCCAATCTTTTCCACAATCTTGAACGGACCAATAAATCTCGGAGCTAGCTTGTTTCTTTTAATAAACCGCACCACATTCTTCATTGGGGATACTTTCAGCATCACCCAATCGTTAACTGCAAAACTGATTGATCTATGCCGATTGTCATAATATGACTTCTGCCTGCTTTGAGCTTCAAGAATATTCCTTCTAACGAGTTGAATCTTTTCGTGAGTCAACTGTAGAAGGGCAGGACCTGCTATTGGTGATTCGCCTGTTTCGCGCCAACAGGCAGGAGTTCTGCACTTTCTTCCGTACAAAGCTTCAAAAGGAGCCATCTTGATCGTTGAATGATAACTGTTATTGTATGAAAATTCGACCAACGGCAAGTGGTCATCCCAGTTACCACCTAAATCAAGAACGCAGGCTCGAAGCATATCTTCAAGAGTAAGGATAGTACGTTCACTCTGACCATCTGCACTAGGATGATAAGCAGTACTCATAGAGATCCGAGTACCCATCCCATCTTGTAGTGCTTGCCAGAATCTGGATGTGAAACGACTATCACGTTCTGATACGATAGATTTCGGCACACCATGACGAGAAATAATTTCTGTGATGTACAACTGCGCCAATCTATCGAGAGAATAAGTTTCTTTCATCGGTATGAAGTGGGCTGACTTCGTTAATCGATCCACGACTACCCAGATAGAGTCGTGCTGTCTTTTGGTCTTCGGCAGCTTTGTGATGAAATCCATTGTTATATGCTCCCACTTCCATTCAGGAACTGGCAGTGGTTGCATATCCCCGAAGGGTTTCTGATGTTCTGCCTTAACCATCTGACAAACTCTGCAGCTTTCAACACACTTACCGATGTCTTTCTTCATTCCTGGCCACCAATAGTCAGCTTTCAGATCAAAGTACATCTTTGAGCTGCCAGGATGAATAGATAACTTGGACTGATGAGCTTCAGACAGAAGAGTGCTACGAATAGAACCATATTTAGGAACCCAGATTCGGTTTCCCTTGAGACAGTGAAGTCCCAAATGGTTTAGAGTTAGAAATTGTAATTGCCCTTTTAGATTTTCAGAATCTATGTTCTCTTCTTTTAGCGCTTCAGTTTGAGCAGCTCGAATATCTTCAATAAGATCAGAAGAGAATATAACTGGAGTTAGGGCATAACAGCACTTTTCAGGATACACTTTTCTACTCAATGCATCCGCGACAACATTTGCTTTGCCGGGATGATATAAGATCTCGCAATCATAATCCTTGATAAGTTCCAAGGATCGACGCTGCTTCATATTCAGATCTTTTTGAGTGAAAAGATGTTTGAGACTCTTGTGATCGGTGTAGAGCTGACACCGAGTCCCATATAGATAGTGACGCCAGATTTTCAAAGCAAAGG
Source organism: Centrapalus pauciflorus (assembly GCA_020465985.1). NCBI lineage: Eukaryota > Viridiplantae > Streptophyta > Magnoliopsida > Asterales > Asteraceae > Centrapalus > Centrapalus pauciflorus. Next base: position 401,238 of record JAANYP010005158.1, read on the forward strand.
TAACGGCAGCCAACTCAAGATCATGAGTTGGTGCACTTTTCTCGTAGTCTTTCAATTGCCTTGAAGCGTAGGCAATTACTTTTCCCCTTTGCATAAGAACACATCCTAAGCCAGTACCAGAAGCGTCGCTGTAAACAACGAAATCGTCATTACCTTCTGGCAAGGCTAGAATCGGCGCTTGAATAAGCTTTTGCTTCAGAATGTCAAATGCCTCTTGCTGTTTATCAGACCAAACGAAAGGAGTATTCTTTCGTGTTAGCATCGTTAGAGGTACAGCAATCTTCGAGAAGTCCTTTATGAATCGCCGGTAGTAACCAGCCAATCCGAGGAAACTTCTTATTTCAGAGGCATTGCGAGGCGTTTGCCATTTCTGAACGGCCTCGACTTTCGAAGGATCAACGGAAATTCCTTCGCCAGAAACAACATGGCCAAGGAACTGGATCTATAAGAATCAATATAGAAATTCAAATTCTGAGGTGAATCATAGAATAGTTAAGGAAACAGCTCAAGACTTATATAATAGAAATTATACCTGTCTGAGCCAGAATTCGCACTTAGAAAACTTTGCATAGAGTCTTTCTTTTTTTAATAACTCTAGCAACTGCCGCAGATGAATAGAATGATCAGCCTCCGTTTTGGAGTAAATCAGAATATCGTCTATGAATACGATAACTGATTTATCCAACATGGGTCTGCACACGCGATTCATGAGGTCCATGAACGCCGCTGGTGCATTCGTTAATCCAAACGGCATCACGAGAAATTCGTAATGACCGTATCTTGTACGGAAGGCTGTCTTTGGAATATCTTCTTCTCTGACTTTTAACTGATGATACCCAGATCGGAGATCTATTTTTGAAAAGTAACTGGCTCCTTGTAACTGATCAAACAGATCATCGATTCTGGGCAGAGGATACTTATTCTTTATTGTAACCTTGTTCAACTCGCGGTAGTCGATGCACATACGGAAAGTTCCGTCTTTCTTTTTAACAAATAGTACTGGTGCACCCCACGGAGAAGAACTCGGTCGGATAAATCCCTTCTCCAACAGCTCTTGCAGTTGCTTTGACATTTCCTGCATTTCTGCAGGTGCAAGTCTGTAAGGAGCTTTGGCAATAGGAGCCGCACCAGGAACCAAGTCAATACTAAACTCGACTTGACGTTCCGGTGGCACTCCAGAAATATCGTCAGGAAATACGTCTGGGAACTCACAGACGATAGGAATGTCAGATAATGATTTCTTTTGGGCTTCAGAGATAGATTCCGATGCGACATAGCATACGTAGGATTCATGACCCTTAGATAAATACTTATGCGCTTTTTCAACAGATATGAAGAAGTGTGCACCTTTCCGCTTCTCGCCCTTGATCTCTAATACTCGGCCGTCTGAAGATTTGATTCTAATGATTCGCCGATTGCAGATAATTGTAGCCTCATTGTTCATTAGCCAGTCCATGCCGATGATGACATCGAACTCTTTCAACGGTATCGGGATGAGGTCGAGATTGAATACAATATTATCGACTAGTAGTGTGCAGTTTCGATAAACAGAATCAGCCATAACATAGCTGTTACTGGCTGTCTCAATGTCAAGTATAACAGGAAGCTTCGATGGGGACTTAGATAATCTCGATGCAAAAGAAGTCGATATGAAGGAACGACTAGCGCCAGAATCAAATAACACACGAGCAGGTATCGTATTTAACAGAAACGTACCGGTGACTACGTCAGGTGTTTCTCTCGCCTCTTCAGCCGTTATTTGGAACGCACGTGTCCTTGCAGTTGGTGTTGCAGCAGAACTTTTAACTGTCGACCCTCCAGCTGATGACTGTGACTGATAACGTGGTCCGCTACGACACTGATACATGAAGTGCCCTCTCTTACCGCATTTCGCACATCCACGTCCCTGCTGTGGACATTCTTCACTACTATGTCCGATCATGTTGCACGCGAAGCAAGTAACGTCTTCTGGGTTACATAGTCCCATGTGTGATCTTCGGCATCGCTTACAAAATCGTGGCTCGTTCGTGAGGGAGTAGGCTTGCGCTTTCGGTTGTGAACTATACTGATGGGATTGCTGAGATTGTGTCTGAGACTTATTTGGCCTAAAGAATCTGCCAAATCGCTGTTTCTTTGGGGGAGACGGATTCATCGGGTTAGTAGACGGAGCATAAAGCTGATCGCCGTATTCTAAATATCCCCTCTCGATCTGTCTGGCTGCTTCGACCATTTCCAGATAGCTCTTATATTTGATCGCACTCATGGGATGTCGATATCTGGGATTGAGTCCTACTCGGAACCTATTCATTTTCCTTTCCTCTGTTGCCACTTGGTATGAGGAATAACCGCATAATCGCGAAAACTCGTGCTCGTATTCGTCGACTGTCTTCTTTCCCTGAGTCAGCTGCATCAGTTGTACTTCCATTTTATCTCGCTGGTCGACCGGGCAGTATTTCGCATTGAACATATCAAGAAACTGCTCCCGTTCTAACGTCTGAATGACTTCCTCCCCGTATATGCTTCGCTGTGTCTTCCACCATGCACGAGCAGCTCCAACAAACAACGCAGACGCGTAGCTCACTTTCTTAGAATCTAAACAGTCAGAGATTCTAAAAATTTCTTCCGTATGACTGATCCAATCCATCGCCTGAATCGGATCCACAGTACCCTCGAAGTTCAGGGCACCGCTGGCTTTAAAATCTTTGAATTTGCAACCTTTTGGCTGAGCTATTTGGGTTTCTGGATTTGAATTATCAGAATCAGATTCTTCATCTTGGACTTGCTTATCTTTTCGCTTATTTTTCTTATCATTACGTCTTTTAGCTTCGGCCTCATCTCTGGCCTGAAACTGTTCTTGCATAATCTTATTCTGTTGTTCTGAGTGTTGTGCTAGTAATTGTTGCATCATCTCAAACATTTGTTGTGGGGTCATGTTGCTTGGTATGTCACCTGATCCTGATCCTGACATCTTCTACTGAAAATTAAAATCAATTAACTATCAGTTTATAGACTTAGATCTATGTACCCTTTTTCCCATCCTAATAGTCTGTACATCCTATCTCAGTTCAAACCACCTAAATGATTGATACATATGTATTGCTTCAGTTTGAGACCAAGTATACTTACGTAATACTTGATTCACTCAAACTAGTGCTCTGATACCATCCTGTGAAGACCACCCCTTACGGGGCAGTTCTCACCAGTCTAGGTCCCACATCATGCAATACGATATCAATCAAACTAAGATAGAGTAATTATAATGCGGAAAATTAAATTACAGTACAAGCTATTAAGATTTAAGTTTATTACAGATTAAGTTTTTAAATTAAACTTATAAAGGCACAAGTCTATTCTAATTAATATCATCATATTGTCAAAATAAATCTATCCAGATCACCATAATATCGTCATCCAATTAGTACCAAAATGGGGTCGCTGAGTAGAGGTCTATGAAACTTCTGTCTTGAGCGTGTAAGACCTAAGAACTAGGTCCGGCAGGCGACTTTCCTTTGCCTTTTCCTGTAAAAAAATGTGAAGTAGCAACTATAAGCAACGCTTAGTGAGTTTATAGATTTTCAATATCAACATGCGTGTCAAGCGGAGTCATAAATCTTAGCGTGATATGTCTTGGCTGCCGCTACAGCCCTCATGATTGAGATATAGTATCATAAGATCGGATGATGTTCAAGCCACACTCACGCTTAAATCGTGGGGATCAGCCACATACTGGGCTAGCTACCAGTAAGTCAATATGGCGGAACATCGGAGGTCATTACCAAGTTCATAGGAACTGGTGAAATAGCCGGGTCTAGAACAATAGACCATAAGGGCTAGTCAAGCTGAATCAATCTATCAAATGTCTGATCAATGATGTAAGCATATGTCTTAGAAGTCATGATAGCAATGAATCATAAAGCAAAGTGTGAAGCAATATTAAATGCAATATGAAAAGATAATCAAATAGCTATCATGATTCACTGGGCAACACCCATCCATGGTGTGCACAGGTCTCAATCCAGCTGGTAAATGAATGTCAATAAATCTATCAGCAACAATATATCTCAACCGGATCTATGCATGTTCAATCTGAATATCTATAACTCACAGTTCTGGGTCTTGGTCAAACAGATATAAGAATCTGCCACCTGAGTTATCTCAGGATTTTATCTTTGTCAATCTGAAATCTGTAAATCAATTCTCTGACCCGCTTTAAATCTTTTAAAACCTTTGTCTTTATGTTCAGAATTTCACTGAACCTGTCCAAAATTATCATATCATACCATATCAATATCATATCATTATCATCATGTCTTTAGTCGTTAAAATCTTTATTTTATCTGATTCTGATAACTTGTTCGTTCATAACTCATTCTTTGTCTTATTAATATTCTCAAAAAGTCGATACACATATATATATATATAAAATTTGTGAGTTTTATCATAACCATATTATATTTTTAATTATAATAGGTTGTTTAATAACTTAATCTGATTAGAAATTAATCTTATACTTGGAACAAGAACCAAATTCGAATTTAGATGGACAGATTCGAACTAGTACCATTCGAATCTAATTGATTAGATTCGAAATTTACATCACCTTGAACCCATACTCATAGACTCGAAGCATGCATATAGACTCGAAGCATGCATATAGATTCGAATTAAAGACTTAGACTCGATGCACGTTCCTAGATTCGAACACATAGATTCGAACATACATAGTCTCGAATCTTGGTGACTAGATTCGAACCATACACAAAATTCGAATCTAATTAGGTATTTTCGAATCTAACTCCATTTCGAGTCTGTTCTATGCATTTTCGAATCTGATCATAACATCCTCGAATCTGATCATATTTGAAACTCTAAAACTTGAATTTCTAAGGCATAAATCACATATATAATCAATATTAAGCCTATGTTCGATTATCTTACACTTATTCTAGTTAATTTTTGATAAAAATGGCTTTAAATTTCATAAAACTTTATAGATTCGAGAATACCATATATATATAAAACGGAAATATATATAAACTTACCTCAATTCGTCTGAATTCACGCAGGAACTAGTATATTCGCGTAGTATTCGCCGAGATCTTCCTAACGATATATATTTCTTGATAATCGGACGGTCGGTTTAGGAGAATTTCTAGAGATAAGGTAGAGAGAAAAAGCTAGAGAGAGAGTTTAGAGAGAGAGAGAGAGTTAGAGAGAGAGAGCAAATTCTGATTTTGAATCTAATTTCTCGTTTATATACGTCGTCTAGTTATATTTGCTAGCTAACTCACTTTCATTGTTGCATATTATATCTCTTTTATTTAATTCCCTTAATAGTTTATTAATTCATAAATATTTATATAATTTAATAAATATTTCATCACTTAATTAAATTATAATTCAAATAATGTAACTTTATTACATTATCGGTTCAAAATATTACTGAATTTACGACTAGATCAAAATTAGGTTGTTACATGTTCTTTTACGAACTCCATGGATGAACAAACGATGGTTTTAGGGTTTGAAAGAAGAATGTGTGATTCGTTCAGAGAGAAAGCAGAAGGCCGTGGAAGAAGAATATGTAACTGGTAGTTACAACTGAACGAAACCGGGACCTTTAAAGGTTTCGAAAAGTTGGGTCCCGCGCACACATTTTGAAAATTACCCAAATACCCTGCACACTTTGACAGATCAAGTGAAAAGAACTAGCAGTCCGAGAAAATGAACTAGCAGCATGAGAAAATACTCATGCTGTTAGTGTAAAATTGTGCAACTTTTCAATGGAACAGTGTCTCCCCCTTAAATTAGCATACTGAGTAGATAATAATGAAAACCAATTAATCCATGTTTACCATACCAATATTTGATACTAGGAAAGTGAACCTTCCTATATCAAAAGGTTTTGTAAATAGATCAGCTAGCTGATCATCTGTATGTATTTTGGTAACTTGGATTAACTTCTTTTCATTACAATCTCTGATGAAGTGAAACCTGATTTCTATATGCTTGGTTTTTGGGAATTTCACTGGGTTTTGCACAATGCTAATTGCACTTGAATTGTCAATATAAATAGGAGTGGATAAGAAATTCATACCATAGTCTCTTAGCTGATTTTGAATCCACATTACCTGGGAGCAGCAGCTTGCAGCTGCTACGTATTCTGCTTCAGTGGATGATGTGGAGACAGTTGTTTGCTTTTTGCATTGCCAAGAGACCAGTCTTGCTCCTAAGTATTGACATCCACCAGTTGTGGATTTCCTGTCAATGTTGCAACCACCATAGTCACTGTCAGAATAAGCAGTTAGTTCAAAAGGAGAGTCTTTAGGATACCATAGGCCTAAATGTGGTTGGCCTTTAAGATATCTAAAGATTCTTTTAACAGCAACCAAGTGAGAATCCTTTGGAGAGCATTGTAATCTAGCACACACACAGACAGAAAACATAATATCAGGTCTTGAAGATGTTAGATACATGAGAGATCCTATAAGGGATCTGTATAGATGAATGTCCACATCTATGCCATCTTTGTCTGTATGGAGCTGTTTATGAGGATCCATTGGAGTGCTTGCAACCTTTGTGTCTTGATAGCCAAACTTTTCCAGTATGTCTTTGACATACTTTGATTGACTTAAGAATAGACCAGTAGGCTTCTGTTTAACCTGCAGCCCTAGAAAGAATGTGAGTTCCCCCATTGAACTCATTTGAAACTTTTTGTGCATTAGGGCCTCAAATTCTTTGCACAAACTATCATTAGTTGAGCCAAAGATGATGTCATCAACATAGATTTGGACAAGTAGAATCTCAGCTTTGATGGATTTAGTGAAGAGTGTTTTGTCCAGAGTGCCTCTCTTGAATCCATTCTGTAGAAGATATGATGACAGTGTGTCATACCATGCTCTGGGGGCTTGGTGAAGACCATAGAGAGCTTTGTCTAGCTTGTACACCCTGTCTGGATACTTGTAGTCTACAAAACCAGGAGGTTGACACACATATACTTCCTCTTCAATTGTCCCATACAGGAAAGCAGACTTAACATCCATTTGATACACTTTAAATCCTTTGAAACTTGCATATGCTAGAAATAGTCTGATGGTTTCAATTCTTGCTACTGGAGCAAAGGCATCATCATAATCTATTCCCTGTTCTTGAGTGTACCCTTGTGCTACTAGTCTTGCTTTGTTCTTGATGACTATCCCTCTCTCATCCTTCTTGTTTCTGAACACCCATCTTGTACCTATTGCTCTTTTTCCTTTAGGAAGATCCACCAGAGTCCATACATTCTGAATTTTGAACTGTAAAAGCTCTTCTTGCATGGCTTCAATCCAGGATGAATCTTTTAGTGCTTCTGATGCCTTTTTGGGTTCTAGTTGAGACATAAAACAGGCATGTTCAAAAGCAGCTAGACTGAATTCAGAAACTGCTTGTTCAGCAGCAACAGTCTCATTGTGAACCATTTTCCTTGTTTGAACAGGAGTGCTTGGATCACCCAGTATTTGATTGAGAGGGTGATACTTGTGAACTCTTAGTGTGGGCCCTCTCTCTGTTTGAAAAGAAGTTCCAAGGTTTGTATCATCTCCATCAGAACCAGTGAATGGTTCAGTTTCGGGAACAGCTTGAGTTTCTAGGCTAACAGCTTGAGAAGCTGTTGGGACTGCTAGCCTAGAAACTGGAACTGTTTCCTTTTGTGTTGGAGGTGTGCTGTCAGGACTTGGGAATGGCACTTCAGTGTCGGGATTTGCATCATGTTGAGTGCTCAGGACCCCTGGAGGATCACATGACAGAAGTGGTAGAGTGGTGAAATCATCCCAACTTGTTGAATCTGCAGCAGTCTGAAACTTTGTGCCAACAGCATGAGAAATTGTATTGGCAGCATGAGAGTTTGTGTTAGCAGCTTCAACCCTGTATGCATCAGCTTCTGCAGTATACTCAACAAAGCTCAGAGAATTTGTTAGTGAATCTAAATCAAACAACCAATCAGGACCAGTGCCTTTGATATTACCAGTATTTTCATTAAATTCAACATTGGCACTTTCTTCAATTGTTTTGGACACACTGTTGTATACTCTATATGCTTTGCTTTGAGTTGAGTATCCTACAAAGAATCCTTCTTCAGCCTTACTCTCAAACTTCCCTAAGTGAGTCTTAGTGTGAAGAATAGTACATGGGCATCCAAAAGGCTTGAAGAAAGCTATTAGGGGACTTCTGTTATGGAATAACTCATAAGGAGTTTTTCCTTGAGATTGGACAACTTGAACCCTATTTAGAACATAACAGGCTGTATTAACAGCTTCTGCCCAGAAAGTCATTGGCAGATTTGAATCAGCTAGCATTGTTCTATCAGCCTCAATTAATGTTCTATTCTTTCTTTCAGCTACACCATTTTGCTGTGGTGTTCTTGGTGCACTATATTGTCTAGCAATGCCTTTGGACTCACAGAAACTGTTTAGAATTTGATTTTTTAAATTCAGTTCCATTGTCTGATCTTATCACCTTAACTTTGGAATTGGATTGGTTTTCTATCTTAAGGATAAAAGACTTAACTAGCTCAGCAGTTTCATCTTTGGACCTAAGAAAGTAAACCCAAGTAAATCTGGTGAAATCATCAACAATGACTAAACAGTATGCCCTTTTATTCAAACTCAAAACAGATGTTGGAACAAATAGATCCATATGTAACAACTGAAGAACAGATGAGATTGAATTTACTTCTTTGGCCTTATGAGAAGTTTTGTGTTGCTTACCTTTAAGACATGCTACACAATGATCATCACAAATGAACTCCTTTTGTGGTAATCCTCTTACCAGATTCTTTTTAACTAAGGCATTCATGGACTTGAAGTTCATGTGACACATCCTTCTATGCCAAAGAGCAGACTCATTTGATGATGCTTTGGATATTAAACAGCTTAAAGTATTTGATTTAGTCAAGAGATCTGTGTCTAGGCAGTAAACATTGTCCTTTCTTGGTGTTCTTAGTAAAACAAGTTTTTCAGGAACTTTGAAATCCTTTGAAAGAACAATGCACTCAGAATCTGTGAACAGAACAATGTTTTGTTTGTCACAGATTTGAGAGACACTCAATAAATTGTACTTAAGCTGTTCAACATACAGAACATCATGGAATGTCATGTTGCCTGCATTAACAGTACCTTTACCTGTAACCTTACCTCCTTTTGAGTTGCCTCCAAATGCAACAAAACCTCCATCAAAACCTTTGAAATTTGACAAGCATTCAGAATTGCCTGTCATGTGCCTAGAGCATCCACTGTCCAGATGCCATCTTGTTCTATGAGGAGACCTGTGGTTGCCCTGCACAAATAACAGCTTAGTTAGTAGTGGAGTAAACCCAAACCAAATTGGTTTTGGGTTGGCCTTGTACATTGACATAACTAAAAACTGTTTTGACTTCTTGTATTTGGTGAGATCTACTGATGGAGTCTTTGGAGAGTATTTAGTGATAATATGAGGTATCCAATTATTTTGATCATCTTTTCTTCTGACAGTCTCAGATGATTCACTAGCAGCTCCAGTTTGATGCCCAGCAGCTGGAGCTGTGTTTGTAGTGCTAACAGTTTCTGTTTTTGCACTAACAGCATCAGATTTTGACTTAGCAGTCTGATCTTTTGCATTAGCAGTTTGAGCAACAGATTTGTCCTTGACACACCACATTTGTTTAAAACTTGATTTAGGCTTTGCCAAAACTTGTTTTTGATGTGTGGACTGTTTTTTATTAACTTTTGAGAATCTGTGATCAACTGTTTTCTTTGGAGCTGCTGTGGAAGGTTTCACTTTTGAGTGCTTTTCCTGATTAGGATTTGATTTTGTGTGATGCACAGTTTGTTTTGCAACAGCTGGTTTGTAAAAACAATCCTTGGCTAAGTGATTCTTCCTTCCACAGTGAAAGCATCTTTTGACAATTTGAATTGGAACACCAGACTTTTCTATCAATTTCTGGTTCTTGTTTCTCTGGTTTCCTCTTACCTGCTGTTGTTTAGGAAACTTTTGAACACCATGCTTTTGGCATGTGCAGATAGAAACAGTTTTACCTCTTTTAGTTCCTTTTTGATGAAGATGCAGTGTTACAGTTAGAATGTACAGATGCTTGTGGAGTAGCATTGCATACACTCATCTTCTCTTTTCCTTTCTTACTGGGAGCTTGGACTTCTATGGGTGCACTCTTTGTGTCACAGTCTCTATTTTGACTCTTATCTTCTTTTAATTCAGGAATGTTATCAAGGATAGGATCTACAATAGTCATAGACTCATCTAGTGGTTCATTGACAAGTCTGTCAGCAACCTCACTCATTGGATGAATGTACTTGTTATTGTATGGAGGTGGAGTAGCTCTATATCCTATTCCTTCTTTGGGATTGACCTGAGATTTCACTCTATCTTTGAATTGAACTTCCATTAGGTGTTCTAGCTTTTGATTTGCTAACTTGAAGTTTCCTAGATCTATGTTAACAGATTCTAGCTTCTTATTAGCCTCAAACACCTTTTGTTCAGTCTCTTCTACCTATTTATTTAGAGATTCTATTTTCTTATTTAGCTCCTTTTTCTCCCACTCATGATAGTGTCTATCATACCCCATTTGAATCTCATTGTCCTTATAATCATTTATCTGTTTTTCCAGATCTTCTATGGCCTGCATGTATTCATATCTCCTTTCTTCCATCTTAGCTAGAGTTTTGCACATGCTCTCATTATGATCTCTGTACTTTTTAACCATATTTTTGCATGATTGAGAGCAGAGTTTAGAATTTACCTCAGATGGTAGTTCAGTGGAGGAGACATTTGATGTTTCTGCCATAAGTGCTTGATTTTGGAATTCTTCCTCTGTCTGATCACTCCAGTCAAACACATTGTCTTCTTGAGAGACAAGTGCTGTGGATGATGATGCTTGGATGGGCTGTGAAGTCCTTGATGGCTGTTGACCTTGAGATCTACATTCTCTGGCAAAGTGACCAAGCTTATGGCATTTATAGCATTCCACTTTTGATTTATCAAAAGATGGTTTGCCTTCTGTCTTGGCTTGAAAGTTGGCCCTACCAGTTCTTTTCAGAAATCTTTTGGCTCTCATGGTCAGCATTGCATGTTGCCACTTTAAATCCATCTCTTCAAGATCATCTAGATGAATTTGTTCCAAGTCTTCAACATTTAGAGCAAATAATCCATCATTGGCAACAAAAGCCTCATAGTGAGTTTCAGCAGAATTGCCATCACCACCTGAACAAGGATCACAGTTATTAGATTTTTCAGAAGACAGAAGAGCAGTGTTGTGATTATAAGAAAAGGATTTCTTTTTAGCATCAATCACAGTCTCAAACACTCTTAAACTGTTATACAGATCATCCAATTCTATCTCATCAAGAGTGTCTTTTGTTCTCCATTGTGCAGCATAGACTGTCCATTCTTCTCCAAGAGATCTGAGAAATTTTCTGTTGACTTCATCTTGATCCAGATTGACCTTTGCACTTTCCAGTTCACTTATCAGTTTGTTGAACCTGTCAAAGATTTGAGTAAGGTTTTCATTCTTGCCACCAGAAAAGTTTTCATACTGCTGTTTCAAGAGGTCCTTTTGAAATCTCTTGGTACTGGCATTACCAGAAAACCTCTTCTCTAAGGCATTCCAAAGAGAGTGAGCAGTATAAAACTTTTTGAACTGATGTTGATAAGCATTAGGAATGGCTATTTGTAATAGTGTAAGTGCTTTCACTTCATTCATTCTAGCCTTCCTTTCAAGTTCAGTTTTTGGAGGAGTTTTGACTGGTTTCCCCTCATCATCAAGTTCTGGATCAACTACAGGAGGAAATTCAACAGCTTCCCATATGGCATAATCAATGAATTGAATATACTGTTGAATCCTGAGTTTCCACATCTAAAACTCAGTGGGCTTGAGCATAGGCAATTTGAGTCCTTGCCCAGATCCACTGCTGCTATTTTCAAATTCCATTGTAAAATATTAAAAATTTAAAAGAAAGTTTTTGACTTTGAAAAACAAAGAGTAACCTGGTTTGAAAAACCTGATTTGAACAACCTGGTTTGACAAACCTGGCTCTGATACCACTTGTCAGGATCTAAATATGAATTACCAAGACTAACTGATTTGAATTTATCAGAGTATAAATCAATAATCTTGCTTTGAATCAAAGTTTAATCAAGAAGTTTGCGGAATAACACTTAATTATTTTGACAAAAACTTTCAGAATCAATAATAAATAAACACACAGGAATTAATCAAGATTGTTTGTATTGCTGAATTCATCAATTACAATCACCTCTAATCTGTTTGATTAGACGAAGAACACAAACTGTTCTTAGGGTTTTACAACCTTAGAGGCTTATGAAAACTTAATCAATAAAGCAATTACAGACTCAAAATATGCAGAAACTCATCTCTTAATAGGACGACATATTCTCTGTATTTATATTGCTTCTTGATATGTTTCCTTGACGAACTATGACTTCTTTGATAGTAGATATGCTGGAATCTTCATGTAGATATCGTTTCCTGAAAATCAGCACTTTCTGTTTCTGAAACTGTTGAGCAGCTTGAATAGTTTTGCTCTGGCAGCTTGAACTTTTACACTGGCAGCTCGAGTTTCTTCAACTAGCAGCATGAACTTTGGATTTACAAGTAAAATCTACTAACAATCTGAGAAGTCTAAACTAACAGCTTGAATGTACTTAAACTATTTCCCAACAATATGGATATTCACTGTAAGTATCGTTTAGCAGCTCTCCCATACGATTAATCCATACTCTCTTTCGTTTTTTGGACAATTAAACTGATGTGCAATTAGCACTTATGTGTATTTGTAACAAAGTACAAAAATAGATACTCTATCGAAAAGATAACTTGTTTCGCGAAACCATCACTTTGTCCTCAACCTCAGGTTCTATCATCATCGTTTAGTAGTCCTTATTTTGAATATTATACTTTGAGAACAAATGAATGATCGCACGACCATCCCAATCATTTATAGGACCTGGAACAAAAATTTTAATAAGGGTCATTTTTCTTCCCCACCACCACCACCAACCCCCCCCCCCCCCCCCAAACACACACACATATTACATTAAAAATCGATGGAAAACCAAATTAGACCGGAGAACTAAAGAACTAAATTATTCGGGTACCATTTAAAACCGAATAATCCGATTAAGGTTCGGTTCGGGTGGTTATCAGGAAAAAAAATGAATGGGGACTTAATCGAAAAAATTTTGTACTTTGATGGTTTTTTGCATAATTTTCCCAACTAAAAAATATACATCAGAATAATAATAAACACTCAATATTATGTAAATAAACAATACAAAAAACATAGAATTTAAAAAAATGGATTTTCGGATATCCAAAATTTTTGAATTTTACTATCCATATCCGAATATCCGAAATTTCAGATCGTATTTCGGGTATTCAAATTCGGATATTTATGAACACCCTTAGCCGTTACCGCCACCATCGCCCCGTCGTCGCTGCCGCCTCCCGCTCTGCTGCCATCGCGTCGGATGCAACTAACACCACCGGTGGTTGCTTCCATCGACTCGGTTAAGTACTCGACACTATCGAACTCGACTCAACTCGACTCAAATATGTAATGAAAGGTATAAATTCTATTCTCTGCTCAACTCGAATATGTAATATTTCGAACTCGAGCTCAACTCGGTTAGATGAATTAATTTATATGGGGGTGATAAATATGTAATATTTCTTTTATTGAAGGGTAAAAATATAAATCTATAAACTTAAGCTCGATTAAACACGCAAGCATATCGAGTCAGTTATTTTGATACTCAAGCTTGACTCGATAAATACTCGAGTAGCTCGAGCTCGGCTCAATTAATAACGAGTCACTTTTGAGTTAGAATATCTCGAGTTATTCACGAGTTGTCTGATCTCGTTAACACTGATAGTACATTGTTTGTGTTAAAAATATGCATAAGATCAGTAGGGAAAAAACATAATAATAAGAAGTAATATTCATTCACATGGATTTTAGCTAATCTTTTATGTTTGATTGTTTATGTTATCAAACAACTTAGTTTTAAGTTGTCTGACTTATATTATCTTATTTTTTACATATTATGTAAATTATTGTAATTTTAAAAATCATCATAGTTTAATAATTGCAAAATTAAGTGAATAAAAGTGTAAATCTATTGCTAAAAGTGATCACTATAAAGTTCAAATCTCTCCTAATGATCTATAGCAGATTTCGGGTATGTTTGACACGACTAGCTGGAGCTTCGAGCTTTTAGTAGCTGTAGTTTTTTAAAAGAGCTATAGTTTTTAGTTTTTATAAATGTGTTTGGTAAAAGTAGTTGTAACTGTAGCTTTTAGTATTAAATGACATAAAAGACTACTTAATTAAAAGTTGTAGTTTATATATATTTAAAGGCTAAAAAAGTAATTTTCTTTGATCAAAAGATCAAACTCGTTTTGAAAGCTACTTTGGCTGCGTTTGGCAAGGAGCTTTTGAGAGCTTCAGCTTTTGATTTTTGAAAGCTCAAGGTCAAAAGTTTTATTTGGTTAATAAGAGCTTAAACTTTTGATTCAGATTTTAAAGCTCTCAAAAGCTCTTCCACGAGAAGCTACTTGAAGTAGCTTTTAAAACGAGCTTGAGCTTTTAGTCAAACAAAATTACTTTTTTACCCTCCAAATAATTATAAACTACAACATTTAATCATCAATATCAAACACATTCATAAAACAAAACGCTACAACAGTTTTAAAAAGCTAAAGCTCTCAAACGCTCCTGCTCGAAGCTCCAGCTGGTCGTGTCAAACATACCCTTCAAGTAGCTTCTCTTGGAAGAGTTTTTGAAAGCTTTCAAATCTGAATTAAAAGTTTAAGTTCCTATCAACCAAACGAAGTTTTTGAGCTTGAGCTTTGAAAAATCAAAAGCTGAAGCTCCTACTCCCATAAGCTTCTTGCCAAAAACAACCTAAAAGTGTGACGAAAAATCTATAATTACCAATTTAGAACGGTTTTTCTGAAAGTACAACCTAAGAGATGACAAACCGATATAATGATTAAAACAAAAAATAAGAAAACAATTTGCTATTTAATGACATAATTTTATTTCCGTTTACAATGATTTTTCTCAAAAGTTGGCATGGTGGTGAGTTTGATGACTTCATATTTAACCACCACCACCTATGTTTTTAAATATTAATTATTTCTTTAGAAAGCAATTCCATTCACATATCTTTTAAATATAATACATCACCTCCTTTTTATCTTCCAAATTCAATGAAAATGAGAAAACAGAACACAACACGATAATAAACGATTGCGCGTTCTGCACCTCTGATGGCGTATGAAAGAATAAGGCCTCATTTGTTTTTCATTCAGAGGCTCTTAAAAACCTCTGAAGTCTAAAGTTCAGATCTATAATAAATTAAGATTGTTTGTTTAAATTCAGACTTAAAATGTTGAAACCTTTGAATTTTCCTCTGAATTTTAAGAGAATGAGAGTTGTCTGAATTAAAATTAAGAGCCTCTTAATTTCAGATCTTAAGACCTCCTCTTAATTTCAGACGTGGTTTTCAGACTTCAGACATTTAACCTCTTAAAAAACAAATACCACCTAAATGTAGGTTTATATCGTAAAATAACAATATACCTTTTCACGTACGATGACTAATCTTCCGTTAAGCCGGACCAATGTAAAACTATAGTAAAACCTTCTTAGTATGGGGGAGAATTGCTCAAAATAGCAAGCAACTTTTCTCTTATTATAGCAATCTCGCAAATTTTGTCCCAAATAAAAAAACCAACTCTTTGTTTATTCCCAATTATAGCACTTAACCGGTAAACAACAAAATTTATCCGGTAAAAAAGGTTATACATAATGTTTATTGTTTGAAATAATAACCTGTTTTTTTTTCTTTTTTTCTTATTGTGGCTATGAGTTTAATTTTTTACCATTTAATATATTATATGAAATAACAACCTACTTGTTGTTTACCAATTAAATGCTATAATCGGAAATAAACCAAGAGTCGATTCCATTATTTGGGACGGAATTTACGAGATTGCTATAATCAAAAAAAAAATAATAAGAGAAGTTGCTTGCTATTTTGAGCAATTACCCCTACCATGGGAAAAGGGTTCAATGACTAAAATGATATATATAAAAAAGTACGTTGCTATTTTAGTATTTTACAATATAAAATCATAATAATATAAAGATAAAACAATTATTAACTAGGTCCCATAAAAAGTCATTGGAAGATGTTTTCAGAAATCAGAACCACATATTTTTCGTCACTTCAAATCAAATAATATAGTTTTACACATGCTATTTAATAATAAAATAATATAATATTTACCAATTACAAATAATTCTGTATGCACAATCCGTACCTTAAATGTCTTCCAAGCATGCACCACTGATATAAAGAAGTGTGGTCTACACTCGAGAATCTGATCAGAGGCACCCGGAAACTTTACATAACTTGCCATTCACACCACCGGAGTCCTGCCGGAGAGAAGATTCGGATTTCAGGGAACAGAATTCAAGTAGCCCGGAATCCAAATTCCAACACAAACAGACCTGCTTCGGTTCATATGTAAGTTGAACAAAGTATCTTCTATAAATTTCTGAATCTGTGCAGCATTCTCTTGCAAAAGATTCAGATTGATATTCTGTTTTTTAGAGCTCACAAACTGTTGCATAAGTTTCTGGCAATGACATCCGATGGCGAAAAACAAACCTCACCGAAAGGATCAACAAAGCACCCACATGTGACCAATCAAACAGCTTCCATCAAGAGAAAAAGATTCCGGCGAATTAAAAGTGCACCACTCACGGATTCTTTTGGTTCTGGTATCAAAAGAAAAGCTGCAGCATCATTACCACGCCCCAAGTCTGTATTCGATCACTTTTACCCGAATTATTGGAAAGTGGGTGTCATCTTGTTTGTATACTTAGCTGCAGGTACGCTCTGTTTTCATCTGGCCAGGCATCAAATTTCAGGAAAGAAAACAAACAGCGTTCTCGATGCACTTTATTTCACCGTAGTAACAATGACATCAGTCGGGTATGGAGATGTTGTTCCTGATAGCACGCTTACGATACTACTTGCCTGTCTTTTCGTCGTCTTGGGAATGTTGATCGTCGGGCTTGTTCTGGGTCAAGCAGCAGAACTTTTAGTGGAGAAACAAGAACGACTGTTGGTCAAGGCATTACATATGAATGAAACCATCGGTGAAGTAGAGATTCTGAAAAAGATCAAAACGAAGAAAGTGAGAAACAAGTGTATAATCTTGGTGGTATTGCTTCTGGTATTTATGGCTGCAGGGACAGGTCTCTTACTTTCAGTTGAGGATTTGGACTTCATTAACGCCTTTTATTGTGTCATTGGAACACTTACTGGCCTCGGTTACATCAGTAAATGCTTCTCAACGACCGGTGGACGGGTCTTTGCTGTGTTCTGGATCTTGTTGGGTACCGTTTATGTCGCTCAGTTGCTCTTTACTTTTGCTCTTCTATACACTGAAAGAAAGCAAAGGTCATTGGTCAAATCGGTTCTTAAAAGAAGAACAACGATTTCAGATCTAGAGGCAGCTGATTTTGATGGTGATGGCATCGTCGTGTAAGTATAGATAAATAATCACTGTCATAGTTTCCATAGTCAAATTGTAATATTTGACTATGGAAACTATAACAGTGGTTATTAATAGATACCCACATGTTAAAAGATTCTTAAACACAATATGTTAAACGTTATAAAGATTCTCAAACACGATATGCCTCTAACTTGGTGTTTCTCTTTTGATTTTCAAACAGAGCGGCCGAGTTCATTGTCTTTAAGCTAAAAGAGATGGGGAAGATTAATGAAGAAGACATCATACCTATCATGGATGAGTTTGAAAAACTCGATTTTGATAAGACTGGGACGTTATCTGCATCCGACCTTCTGCTTTCTCAGTCGTCATTGTTAGTCTCCGACACTATAATTACACAATTATCAGTGTAAGACGGTATTAATAATTGTAAATATATTGGGCATGTCATCTGAAGTTCGTAACTAGAGACATGCTAATCGGCAGTTCCAAAAGTATAATCCGAATTTCCTCAATTAGGTGTTTTTTAACCCATAAATGACCCAATGCACCTAAGTTGCAACCTTCGGGGGTGTTCTTTTACCTTCAACAAGTGTTGATACACTCGTATCACTTATTCGGTAACTGATATTTGACAATAAGTGCGTTCTTTTTGAATAAGTAATAAGTGGCCAAATATACTTATTGGACACTTATTCGGTCAGCAAGTTAAAACCACTTATTGTCACTTACTGGAAGTATGAGAATGATGATGTTTTTTATTTGAGTTTTTTATTATTTTTTTGGCTTAATGGGTTTAAAGAATTAGATGATGAAACCCAATGTCTAAATTATATTTATAATTTATATACTAATTTTTTATTTTAATTTTATTTGTGTAAATTAATTAGACATAATATAAAACAATCTAACTTAATTTTTAATTAATAATTTTCAGTTATAGTATTTTATAAATTAAATTTTTTTAATAAGATTCAACATACAAAATAAACAGACTTATTGATTAAGTATTCAGTATTCGGCGTCAGTCACTTACCAATCAGCAATACAATCAGCTTTCAGCTCCTTATTATAACTTATGTAAAAGAACAATACATTTGTTTGTGTTAACAAAGGGAGTAATGCTAGATTACTACTATAACCAAAATCAAAACCAAGTTGAATATGCAAGCAAGCATATATACCATATAAAAGATTAAAAGAACAAGATTCGTAAACATCAGCTTCAAATTATCGAAAAAATGTCGGTACTTTTTAACTACTTGCTATACATCTAACCGAACATTATAATCTCTAACCCTAATTGCTGTAACTGTTTCTTGTTCAAGGTCAAAGATAATGACATTGTTTTTCTTTGAAGATCTTAAAAGGTCTTAGGTCTAAAGGGCAGGCAGATATATGTAATAGATCGTTTGTTTTTCTGAAGACATAAGAGCTGCAGAGGGGGACACCACTTCCCATTTGAAAGAGAAAACCTTATCTAGAAGAGAAAAGGAGACCTCCCCTGTCCAACCATCGTCGTCGGCCTCCAACACCGGCAACGACTCCTTCACTAGCAATCTAGTAGGTAATTACGTATTCTAGAGGTGTTCATGAATGGTTAACCGAACCAAAATTACATTTCGGATGGTTAACCAGAGATACCGGTTCTAGAAATTCGTGAACCTAAACCTAAAGCGAAAAAACCGGTTAACCGGCAATCGGTTAACCGGTTTTTTCGGTTCGGTTAACCAATTAACTGTTTTTTTAATTAATAAATTAAATTTCAAATTAAATAACTCCAATAAATAGTTTCTAAATGTTTTAAATGTCCAAGATAATAATAGTGATTAATAAAACTACAAATATCTATATACTATCTTTTAACGATTAAATATTATCTTTAAAAATCTAATAAAAACAAGAAAACTAGTTTATAATCTTTATTTTTAAATTGTCCTAGTATAGTTTTTTGTTGTTTTGGATTTAACAATTAATGTAAACTAATAAATAAGTTAAAATTTCAAACTATTGTTGGGATAAATGTTAGTATTATAGGCCTAAAAGTTAAAATACAAAAGATTAAATTTTTTTCGGTTTTTCGGTTAACCGTCCGTCACCAAGATCGTGAACCTAAACCGAAACCAAAGGGCTTTTTCGGTTTGGGTAACCAAACTGGAAATAATGTAAAAATCCGGTTCGGTTAAACTCAAAATCGGAACGGTTTTTCGTATCTTTTTTTCGGTTTCGGAATTTTGTACACCCCTAGGTATTTCTTCTCGCTCGATCTCAACGTCAATCTCTTGTCTCATTTCCTCATCTCGATCTCGATTCCTCATCTCACTTGATGGCTCTCAATCACACATCTGAGACATGATTTTGAATGGGTTATGGTTCGCCTAGAATTTGGATTAATCAAAGGTTAGGAACTGTTTTGGATTGCTCAAAGGTTGGGGTCTGGTGGCCGGAGGTGGTCAGAAGCAGTGGCCAGAGGTAGTCGGAAGTGTCTGGTGGCCGGATGTGTTCCTGATTATTATTGCAGATTCATAAATACACAACTAAAACAGATTATAATTTAAAAAATTAATGTAATTATTTCTACAGGTTCATGAAACAGACACTATAGATTTCAGACCTTTTAGACAGATTGAAGATATCTACAAACAAAAAAGACCGTAGACATTAACCTCTTAAAAAACAAACAAGACCTAAAAAAAACTGTTTGTTACTAAAAAACAGCATACATTAACATACAAACTATACCAAATCATATTGAAAACGCTAAAAACAATACCAACAAATCCAAATCGATTATATCAATTTCAAAATTTTACTACCATCATTGACACATTCATTGACATTATGAATCTGAAACACACTAACAACCCTGTGTAAGAAATACCGTGGATGAATTAAATGAATGAACTTGGAATTGTTTGGATGTTCTGTGCGATCGTGTATAGTCACTTTCCTATAACAATTATTTGTCCTAGTTGGGTATCCAGATATTGTTATGGGATAATCACAAAAAAAAATGTGTTAGTTTTGACTGATTATTTCGTTTGGATATATATATATATATATTGCTTATTGTCAACGAAATCAAGTGGATAAGATAGGTTAACTTCTCATTCAACCAACTAAAGCGGTTGAAACCGCCACTTTCTTAACAAATGGCGATATCTTAAGTCTTAACAGCATCAAAGCTGTTAAGATAGCAAGCTTCAAAAGGCTAATGACTTACCTTAACAGCACCTAGGCTGTTGAGATAATAGCACACCAAGGCTGTTAAGATATCCTAGCCGCGTGTAGCCTACCTGCTGAAGACCGTAACAGCTCTGAATCAAAAGAAAGAGGGCTGGCAAGTTACTTATTTTTTATTCCCTGTTAAGATAGCAACATCAAGGTTGTTAAAATAGCAACAGCAAGGCTGTTAAGATAAGTTGTCGTATCTTAACATCCTTTGTCTTAATTCTTAACAACCTTAACATCAATTGAGTTGTTAAGCTTTCTCAATGAAGTTAACACACCAAGAAATAAATTCTAACATCAAACCACTTTAGATATTCGTATTTGTTTCGGGGCGCTGCCCCGAGCCTCGCAAGAGGCGGCTCCCCCTTGAACCCCGTCCGCCTTGGACCCCACAAGGGGGACCGACTATAACGCTCGGGTCTTGACTTTGGCCAAACTTATATTGTTGTGGTGTAGGCTTCGTCCCACATCGGGACTTAGTCGTTATTATTGATTATTAAGTCATGTCCCACATTCATGATTAGTTAGATTGTTTGGGTATTAGCAATCTATATATTGAAGCCTTGTACTTGTAATTATTTTATCACTGAATAATAAAAGAGATTCCTAGTTGCCCCCTTGGACATAGGTCAGAACATCGACCGAACTACGTAAATTCTTGTGTTCTTTTATTGTGATCGTTTGTGTATTTGTGTGATTAACCCTAACAAGTGGTATCAAGAGTCAGGTTCTTTTGTTTGGTTATTCAGATCACAAACCCGATAGTAGAGGATGGAGGGCGGTAACAGCGATTAGGGTTTCGAAACAGAGGGTTTCTTGGTCGCTAGGGTTTTGGGGGAGGGCGGCGGCGGCGGCGATTGTGACCGGCGACGGAGATGGCCGGTGGTCTACTAGGGTTGTGACTGGTGGATGTTGGCGGTGGCGGCTAGGGTTAGGAACCTGTCTCTGATGCCAAGTTGAATAATCAGTAATTGTTTTGTATATTATTGTGTGTATAAATCACTGATTACAAGTGGATTATATAGGAGATATATTTACACTCTAATCCCTATAATATTAACACACTAATCCATCCAATATAAGTAATTATATAACTGTCTAATACCCTAGTACCCTAGCCGCCACAACAAACCCTAGCCGTCAAAAACCCCTAAACACTTTCTGCCGCGGTTGACCAGCCACCTGCCGCCGCCGGCAGCCACTTTTCAGGGGAGTTTTTGCTATCTTTTTTTTAGGTTGCAGTTCGTTTTTCATTCTGTGTTTTTCTTTTTTTTTTTGGGGGAGAGGGGGGGGGGTGGTTGTCGATCTATTGCTGCTGTCCAGATTTATTTAGTCTCTGCAATTTTTTTTTGCTGCTGCTTTTTTTTAATAATTAAGAAAAAAACACCGCTGTCCGTTTAGTTTATTGCAGAAAACCCTAGCCCGTTGTCGCTATTGTTTTGCAATAAATCTAGCCGTTTAGAGAACCCGTTTGCGCAGAAAACCCTAGCAACGTTTGCTTTGTAGTTTCGTAGTGTTCAATAGAACAGTTCCGGTCGCCGCCTTTGCTGTGTTTGAACACTAACATTTGCTGTGTTTGAACACTAACAGGTTGTTCGGGATAATGCTGAAGACGGGAAGTATAAGATTGAGAAGTTTGACGGAAAAGATTTTGCATGGTGGAAAATGCAAGTTGAAGATCTTTTGTGTCAAAAAGATATGGAGTTAGCGTTGATAGGGAAACCCGAAGAGATGAAAGACGATGAGTGGGCCACCCTTGACAGAAAAGCATTAGCAGTCATTAGGTTTACCCAAGCCAAGAGTGTTGCGTTTAACAACCTGAAGGAGACGACCGCGAAGGGTTTGATGACGGCTCTTAATATGTATGAAAAACCATCTGCCTCTAATAAAGTCTTTCTGATTACACAACTTGTGAATATTGTTAGGGTTAATCACACAAACACACACACGCGATCAAAATAAAAGACACAAGAATTTACGTGGTTCGGTCGATGTTCTGACTTACGTCCACGGGGGCAACTAGGGTTCTCTCTTTTATTATTCAGTGATAAAACAAATACAAGTACAAGGCTTTAATATATATAGAGATAGGATTAGACTAATGTTCTATCTAATCACCAATGTGGGACATGACCTAATAATCAATATTAACGACTAAGTCCCGATGTGGGACGAAGCCTACACCACAACAATCTCCCACTTGGAGGCTTCGAACTCGAACAACTGCGCTCCACAATTAGCCTTTTCTGTACTTCTGTATAAACCCCGACTGATCCGAAAGCTCAGATCTCCCCTAGTTGCCACCAGCCTTCTCATCATTATTCCTGAAGGCCAGCTGAAGCCCTACACAACTTCAGCTTGTCGAGCGTTACTGATTTAGTAAGCATGTCTGTTGGATTCTTCGCACCCGAGATGTTCTTCAAATCCATAGTTCCTTCACTAATCAGTCCTCTGATGAAGTGATATCTCATCCCGATATGCTTGGTCTTTCCATGATAGACCGGGTTCTTCGCAAGTTTCACAGCACTCTCATTGTCACAGTATAGCGGATAATCTTTCTGTTTCTTGTCTAACTTTAGTAGGAAGTTCTTCAACCAAACGAGCTCCTTACTTGCTTCAGCTGCAGCCATGTACTCGGCTTCTGTAGTTGACAGAGCTACACTCTTCTGAAGTTTCGACATCCGACTGACCGCGGTTCCTCCCACTGTGAAAACATACACAGACGTGCTTTTGAATGTCTTCTTACAACCACCCACATCAGCATCAACATATCCTCTGAGAATTGAATTTTTACCTTTGAAACATAGACCCACCTTCGAAGTGCCCTTCAAATATCTGAGAACCCACTTAACAGCTTCCTAATGTTCTCTCCCCGGATTCGACATAAAGCAACTAATAACCCCGACGACATGAGCTATATCTGGTCTCGTGCAAACCATGGCATACATGAGACTACCAACTGCTGATGAGTACGGAACTTTAGCCATTTCTGCTTTTTCTTCTTTCGTTTTCGGAGACTGGTCTTTGGTTAGTGTAAAGTGACTTCCCAACGACGTGTTTCTTGGCTTCGTTTTCTCGTCGTTCATTTTGAATTTATCTAACACTTTCCCGATGTATTTCTTCTGGGATAGAGTTAGAGATCCATCTTGCTGATTTCTCGTGATGCTCATTCCAAGTATCTGCTTTGCTGGACCCAGATCTTTCATTTCAAATTCCTTTGACATTTGCTTCTTTAACTTGTTGATCTCATTCATATCTGCACTGGCAATTACAAGGTTGCAAAAATCGGCCTAGTCGGCCGATTAATCGGCGACTAGGCGGGACTCGGGATACCGCCGCTACGACTTGGACTAGATCGGACTAATTAGGCGGTGGCGGTCAAAGTCGGTCAAAGGCGGTCCTAGGCGGCTTTAGGCGGTCAAAATCGGCCTTGAATGTGGAATTCGGTGAGGAAGAAGAAGGATTAGAGAGAGATATATGTACCTAGAGTGAGACTGAGAGAGCGGCGGCGGCCAGCAAAGAGAGAGCAGCGACGGAGAACCGGAGAAGGAAAAGGGAGAGCGAAGGGAGCAGGAAGCGTTCGCTCGTGCGACGGAGAGGCAGCAGAGAAAGAAAAAGGAAAGGGAGCAGTGACGTTTTTAAAACCCTAAATAAGATTTATATATTTATTTGGTAATTATTTATTTTTTTATTAATAAATTAATTAATAGAAAATCCTTTAATATTTTATATACATATAAAATATATACAACTAATCTAAATTAATTAAATTTAGGTTGTTACCTTAAAATATTTGAATTATTAACCTTGAGTTCTAGTTATAAAATAGTTTTAATTATTATAATCGTTTTTAAACTAACTTATATGTATATCTTAGTATTTTTGAACATGTTACATATATAATTCTAACATTTACATACTAAAAGTTCCAATCCGATTACTCCCCGACTAATCCCCGCCTAGCCGATTAATCGCTAGTCCCCTGCCGGCCGGCCGACTACCGCCTAGCGAGTTCTACAACCTTGGGCAATTAACATATCATCTACATAAAGCAGTAGAATGATGTACAAACCCTTGAATTTCTTCACGTAGCAGCAGTGATCCATGTCACATCTCCTGTACCCGGTTCGTTCCATGAAGTTGTCAAACTTTAAGTACCATTGTCTAGGTGCATGTTTTAAACCATACAAGCTTTTCTTCGGTTTGCATACTAATTTCTCTTTCCCTGAAACTTTAAACCCCTCGGGCTGAACCATGTATATATCCTCGTCAAGGTCACCATGAAGAAACGCAGTTTTAACATCTAGCTGCTCTAGATGCAAACGCTCAGCAGCTACAATACTCAAAACCAATCTAATAGTCGTCATTTTCACTACTAGAGAAAAAATCTTGTTATAATCAACTCCTTTCTTCTGCTGAAAACCTTTAACTACCACACGAGCTTTGTATCGTTAAGATCCATCGTGTTCCTGCTTGATTCTGTATACCCATTTGTTCTGCAAGGCGGTTTTGTCTGCCGGAAGCTTTGTCAAATCCCATGTCTTGTTCTTGTACAAAGAACTCATTTCATCTTTCATCGCATTTCAGTTTAGATGCCTTTGAGTAACTTTCAGGTTCGCCATTCTTAGTTAATAACAGGTAATTAACTGACGGATCATACTTTTCTGGAGGCTTGGTAACTCTGGTCGATCTCCTAACCTACTGTGATTCAACGGTCAGAGGCTAGGCTGAGTCGGTACTGGTGAAGATGGTTCTTCTTCGTCTGTTGAGCTTTCACTGTTACTATCATCTTCAGGTTCATCAATGCTCATCAATGCTCCCACTATCATGAGTAACTGTAGAATCTCTAGTACCGATGATTTCAGTGTCTATCTCAACCGATTCTTTCTTATCCTTAGATTTCTCCAAGTTTCTGTCTTTGTAGAGCTCGGCCTCGTTGAACGTAGCGTGTTTGCTTCTGACCACTTTCCGACTTTCAAAGTCCCAGAGTCTGTATCCCATACTGTTAACTCCATATCCGATAAAAGTGTACTTCTTGGCTTTGGCATCTAATTTATCCACATTCTTGTCCAGATCATACGCACTGCACCCAAATACCTTTAGATGCTCATATTTCACAGCTTCACCCTTCCATTCTTCTTCTGGCAATTTGAATCCCAACGGTACTGAAGGACACCGATTGATAAGGTAAGCAGCAGTGTTAACTGCATCAGCCCAGAACGTCTTAGGAAGCCCGGCACTCAATCTCATACTTCTGGCCCTCTCGTTTAAAGTTCTGTTCATCCTTTCTGCAACTCCGTTCTGTTGAGGAGTGCCTGGAATGGTCTTTATCATTCGGATACCATTTTCAGCACAATAATCAATGAACTCTTTGCTAATGTACTCGCCTCCGTTATCCGACTTCAAACTCTTAACCTTCAAATTAGTTTCCAATTCAACGGCAATTCTCTATTTCTTAAATGTATCGAAAACTTCAAATTTATTTTTATGAAAATAGACCCATACCTTGTGTGTCGAATCGTCGATAAACGTGACGTAGTAGCTCGATCCTCCCAGAGAAGACACGGGTGTTGGTCCTTAGACGTGTGTGTGAACAAGCTCGAGTTTCTGAGCTTTCGGAGTCTGACCGGTCTTTACGAACGATACTTTCTTCTTTTTACCCAGTACGCACGGTTCGCAGAATTCCGAGTCTACCTTTTTCAGATCTGGCAGTTTCCCCTTTGCAACTAACATTTTCATTCTCTTCTCGCTCATGTGCCCAAGACGTTGATGCCATAATTTAGAAAGATCTACCCCATTAGTAGCTGCATTAATCCCATCATCTGAGACTTCGGCCATATTCAGTGTGCCTTTCTTCTTCCCTTTAGCAACAACCAGATTCCCTTTTAACTACTTTCCATTTACCTCCACCAAAAGTGACGTCATAACCCTGATCATCCAACTGCCCGATAGAAATCAACATCTTCTTGAGGCCTGGAATAACTCGTACGTCGTTTAGAGTCCAGGTGGTACCCAAAGTAGTCTTTAGTTCAATATCTCTCATCCCTGTAATGTCAAGAGTATGATTATTAGCGAGACGAACTGTACCGAAGTTACCTGTCTGTAGATTCGTCATCGTCTTCGTGCTAAACGTAGCATGGAATGATGCTTCAGAATCCATAATCCACGACTCGGCTGAGTTCTCGACACAACAGATAAGAGCATCTTCGGAATCACTCGTTGCGGCATTAACTTCCTTCTTTTCCTTTGGACACTGAGTTTTAAAATGTCTGTTCTCTTTGCAATTCCAGCACTGAATGTCCTGTCTAGGTTTAGACTGACTCCTCTTCCTAGATTTAGATCTGCCTCTCCCATTTCCTCTACCTCTTTCCTTTCCTCTACCTCTCCCTTCAGTGCTCAGTATTGAAGTCGATGATTCTCCGGTGCTTTCCCTTCTGATCACTGAGGATTAAGTCACGAATCCCCTCAAACGTCAGCTTAGATTTCCCAGATGAACCGCTGATCGCTGTAACTGTTCCTGACCAACTATCCGGTAACGAGGACAACAAAGAAGAGCTTGCACTTCTTCATCAAACGCAATATCAACTGACTGCAGACGAGATAAGATAGTATTAAACTCATTAATGTGTGAGGTAACCGAACCACTTTCAGGTGTTCACTAGCTGTCTTATCAGAAATACTTTATTTAGGCGGATGGCTTGTCGTACATGTTAGACAAGGCTGCCATCAAACCTTTCGCAGTAGTCTCCTTGAGAATGTTAAACGCTACACTCTTAGCTAGGGTAAATCTGAACCGCTAATGCTTTCCTAGGGTTGCCCACTCATCGTCCTGCATCTCGTCGGGTTTTCCTATCAATGCTAACTCCAAATCTTTTTGACATAAAAGATCTTCGACTTGCATTTTCCACCATGCAAAATCTTTTCCGTCAAACTTCTCAATCTTATACTTCCCGTCTTCAGCCATTGTCCCGAAGAACCTATTAGTGTTCAAACACAACAAAGGCGGCCGGAACTTAACGACTGTTCTATTAAACACTAACACTTATGAATCAAGAAACGGCAAAACCACAAACCAAAAGGTGCTAGGGTTTTCTGCGCAAAACGGGATTCTAAACGGCTAGGGTTTTTTTTGCAAAACAATAGCAACACCGTACTAGGGTTTTCTGCGATAAACGAAACGGACAGCGGCAGTTTTTTTTTATTAAAAAAAACAGCAGCAAAAAAAGATTGCAGATTAATTCTGGACAGTAGCAATAAATTGGCAAAACCCCCCAAAAAACAGAAAGAAACGACAGTAGCAGCCAAAAAAAAACTCCCCTAAAAACTACTGGCGGCGGAAATGGTAGAGGTAAATCGAAATCGAGGAGGCGGAGTCAGTCTAAGTCGAGGAAGGATATAACCTGCTGGAATTGCAAAGAGACTGGTCTCTTCAAAAGCAAGTGCCCTAAACCATCAGAAAGAAAGGAAATGAATGCAGCAACAGACGATTCCGATGAGGCTCTCATCTGTTGTGTTGAGAATTCTATAGAGTCGTGGATAATGGATTTGGGCGCATCTTTTCATGCTACGTATAGCACGAAGGCGATGAAGAATCTACGAACATGTAATTTCGGTAAGGTTCATCTAGCTAATAACGATTCTCTGGCATCACAGGAATGGGCGACATTGATTTGAAGACTTCATTGGGCTCCACTTGGACACCGAAAGACATGCGGGTCATTCCTAGTCTCAAGAAGATGCTAATCTCGATTGGACAGTTGGATGATCAGGGATACGATGTTACGTTTGGTGGAGGACACTGGAAGGTAGTAAAAGGAAGTCTTGTTATCGCCAGAGGTAAAAAGAGGGGCACTCTTTACATGGTTGATATTCCTGAAGATGTAGTTAATGCTGTAACGAATGATATAAAGTCGTCAACTCTGTGGCATCAACGACTTGGCCATATGAGTGAAAAGGGGATGAAGATTCTCGTTTCCAGAGGAAAGCTTCCAGACTTGAAAAAGGTTGATTCTGAGTTCTGTGAACGTTGTGTACTTGGAAAGAAGAAGAAGAAGGTTTCTTTCGTAAAGACCGGTCAGACACCCAAAGCTCAGAAGTTGGAGCTAGTTCATACAGATGTGTACGTACCGACACTTCGAACTACTACGTGACCTTCATCGATGATTCAACACGCAAGGTATGGGTCTATTTTCTTAAAATATAAATTTGAAGTTTTCGATAATTTTAAGAAACGAAAAACTGCTGTTGAATTGGAAACTAATTTGAAGGTTAAGAGTTTGAAGTCGGATAACGGAGTCGAGTGTATCAGCAAAGAATTCATTGATTATTGTGCTGAAAATGGTATCCGATGAGACCGTTCCAGGCGCTCCTCAACAGAACGGAGTTGCAGAAAGGATGAACAGAACTTTAAACGAGAGGGCCAGAAGTATGAGATTGAATGTCGGGCTTCCTAAGACGTTCTAGGCTTATCAATCGGGGTCCTTCAGTACCGTTGGGATTCAAATTGCCAGAAGAATAATGGAAGGGTGAAGCTGTGAAACATGAGCATCTAAAGGTTTTTGGGTGCGGTGCATATGATCTGGACAAGAATGGGGATAAATTAGATGTCAAAGCCAAGAAACACACTTTTATCGGATATGGAGTTAACAGTATGGGATACAGACTCTCGGACTTTGAAAGTCAGAAAGTGGTCAGAAGCAAACACGCAACGTTCAACGAGGTCGAGCTCTACAAAGACAGAACCTTCGAGAAATCTAAGGATCAGAAAGAATGGGTTGAGATAGACACTGAAATCATCGGTACTAGAGATTCTGCAGTTACTCATGATAGTGGGAGCATTGATGAACCTGAAGATGATAGTAACAGTGAAAGCTTAACAGACGAAGAAGAACCATCTTCACCGGTACCGACTCAGCCTCAGATTGTTGAATCACAGTGGGTTAGGAGATCGACCAGAGTTACCAGGCCTCCAGAAAAGTATGATCTGTCAGTTAATTACCTGTTATTAACTGAGAATGGCGAACCAGAAAGTTACTCAGAGGCATCTAAATTGAAAGATTCATTGTTGTGGGAGCATGCGATGAAAGATGTGAGTTCTTTGTACAAGAACAAAACATGGGATTTGACAAAGCTTCTGGCAGACAAAACGCCTTGTAGAACAAATGGGTATACAGAATCAAGGAGGAACACGATGGATCTAACGATACAAAGCTCGTCTGGTAGTTAAAGGTTTTCTGCAGAAGAAAGGAGTTGATTACAACGAGATTTTTTCTCCAGTAGTGAAAATGACGACTATTAGATTGGTTTTGAGTATTGTAGTTGCTGAGCATTTGCATCTGGAGCAGTTAGATGTTTAAACTGCGTTTCTTCATGGTGACCTTGACGAGGATATATACATGGTTCAGCCCGAGGGGTTTAAAGTTTCAAGGAAAGAGAAATTAGTCTGCAAACTGAAGAAAATCTTGTATGGTTTAAAACAAGCACCTAGGCAATGGTACATAAAGTTTAACAACTTCATGGAGCGAACCGGGGTACAGGAGATGTGAGATGGATCACTGCTGCTGCGTGAAGAAATTCAAGGGTTGTTATATCATTCTACTGCTTTATGTAGATGATATGTTACTTGTCGATGCTAATATGAATCAGATCAACAAGTTAAAGAAGCAAATGTCAAAGGAATTTGAAATGAAAGATCTGGGTCCCGCAAAGCAGATACTTGGAATGAGCATCACCAGAAATCAGCAAGATGGATCCCTAACTCTATCCCAGAAGAAATACAACGGGAAAGTGTTAGATAAATTCAAAATGAACAACGAGAAAACTAAGCCGAGAAACACGCCGTTGGGAAGTCACTTTACACTAACCAAAGACGAGTCTCTGAAAACGAAAGAAGAAGAACAGAAATGGCTAAAGTTCCATACTCATCAGCAGTTGATAGTCTCATGTACGCCATGGTTTGCACGAGACCAGATATACTCATGTCGTCGGGGTTATTAGTTGCTTTATGTCGAATCTGGGGAGAGAACATTGGGAAGCTGTTAAGTGGGTTCTCAGATATTTGAAGGGCACTTCGAAAGTGGGTCTATGTTTCAGAGGTAAAGATTCGATTCTCAGAAGAGGATATGCTGATGCTTATCTGGGTGGTTGTAAGAAGACATTCAAAAGCATGTCTGGGTATGTTTTCGCAGTGGGAGGAACCGTAGTTAATTGGATGTCGAAACTTCAGAAGAGTGTAGCTCTGTTAACTACAGAAGCCGAGTACATGACTGCAGCTGAAGCCAGCAAGGAGCTCGTTTGGTTGAAGAACTTCCTACTAGAGTTAGACAAGAAACATACAGATTATCCGCTATACTGTGACAACGAGAGTGCTGTGAAACTTGCGAAGAACCCGGTCTATCATGGAAAGACCAATCACTTCATCAGAGAATTGATTAGTGAAGGAACTATGGATTTGAGAAATATATCGGGTGCGAAGAATCCAGCAGACATGTTTACTAAATCGGTAACGCTAGATAAGCTGAAGCTATGTAGGGTTTCAGCTGGCCTTCAGGAATAATGATGAGAAGGCTGGTGGCAACTAGGAGAGATCTGAGCTTACGGATCATTCAGAGTTTATACAGTCGGGGTTTATACAGACAGAAAAGGCTAATTTGTGGAGAGCAGTTGTTCGAGTTCGAAGCCTCCAAGTGGGAGATTGTTGTGGTGTAGGCTTTGTCCCACATCGGGACTTAGTCGTTATTATTGATTATTAAATCATGTCCCACATTGATGATTACTTAGATTGTTTGCCTATTAGCAATCTATACATTGAAGCTTTGTACTTGTAATTATTTTATCACTGAATAATAAAAGAAGAGATCCCTAGTTGCCCCCGTGGACGTAGGTCAGAACATCGACCGAACCACGTAAATTCTTGTGTTCTTTTATTGTGATCGTTTGTGTGTTTGTGTGATTAACCCTAACATATATGAGTGTGCACTCCACACCTCCTAAACACTATCTACTTCCAAGCAAATCCAATAAACTTGGTCAAGAAATTACACTAAAATAACAACACCCCACCTCTAAATTCGATTCACCCACCTCCTCGTCTGAGAATCAACATTATATGAACTAAATTATAGAACGGTGCCATTAACACGTAGAAAACTGTAAGACATAATTTCATACAAAATACGAGTCGCACACAATTCAATGCTTCAACATCATGATATTGCATCTCCAAGTCATTCAATGTGCTAATATCTTAAATTATACCGAAAAAAATGATTGCTTTTCAATTGAATAAGGTATCGAGACAGAGAGATTCAAATACCGAATGTAAAATCCCAACACCTACTTAATTGAAGTCAATTACACAAATACAAAATAAATTCTCGTAACCAACTCTTGGAAAAACTGCTTTCTAGTCGCGGGATACTAACATACCTGTCAATTTCAATCTAATAACAAGTAACTAAAACACCCTCACACAAGAAAATTCAAACATATCCTATGTGTCATATTGCTATTGTTTCTCATCATTATCACCAACAAATACTAAATGATGGTGATAGGACTCAAGGTCGAGTAAGTGATGGTTTCAGGAAACGAGTTATCTTTTGGATTGAGTATCTATTAGGTTTGCATCGTGTTGCACAAAGGCCAATTGCACATCATTTTCATCGTCTAAAAAAGTTGAAGAGCATATTTACTCAACTCTCGGTTAGAATTTCCTATTATACATGCATACAAGTATATATGTATGTATGTATGTATGTGGATTAGTCATCTCAAGAGCTGCTAAACGATACTTACAGTGAATGTATGTATGTATGTAAGTATGTATACATACAGGTATATATGTATGTATGTATGTATGAATGCAACCCATATGTGAAATATTTTTGGTGATTAGTAACTAGCATAACAAGATAAAAAGGTGCCTACACGATAATCCATTTAAAAAACTCAACATCTAATTGATAGATATTTGTCATAAGGACAAAAGGTGTTGCTATTACACCCTTATGTGAGAGAAACATGACGATGAATGTGTGTGTGACAGAGAGAAACATATGAGGGGAAAGATACAGATAATGAGATACGTAATAATAAGATTTGATGTATAAACAGATGTTTTCCTTCATCAAATTTTAGTCGATTAAGATTGACCCAAATCAAAAATTGTAGGCACAGGTCATAAGACTCTTTAAAGCCCCAATACATATCACTGATATTTTCGAAAGGCTTATTATGTTATATATAAGTATACAAATGATTGATAATTGGTCCAATATAAGTATATGGTCTATTTGTATTAAAATTATGAAAAGACCAACCGTGACAAAAATTGATGGATGTGATTCCGGGTTTATGTCATTAAATAACAATTTATTTAGAGGCGTAGCCAGGCAGGATTTCATTCTTACGTGGGACAAGTTAGTTATTACTTATTAGACATCATTATGTATTGAAAAATCTGTATGTATGTATGTATGTATGTATATATATGTGTGTGTGTGACAAAAAGATTCTTAATAATCCCATTTCGTCACTATTTTGTTAATTTTGTCACCGTTAATTTTGTGCTAATGACCTTTTTACCTTTTTCAACTATGACGGTTTTATACCCTACAGGTTTATTATTTACCATTTATAGTCTAAAATTTATTTGCTTATTTTATTTATTTTTTTCTTTATAAATATATTTACTTTACTTATAAATACACTTATTTAAATTATAAATAGACTTATTTTTTTAGTATTTTATTTACATTTACTATTGTTAGTATTAAATATATAAATTTAATTTTTTAGTTTCATTAAAACTTTATATTTTCTTTACTAATTTATTTATAACTTTACATTACTTATTAATTTTAACTATTATAACATCACTCTTGACATTTATATATGCGATTTTTGTTAGTTTTTATCAGTTGTGTTTATACACAGAGGCGATATCGTTGGCATTTTCCTATCCACTGCTACGATTTTCTCTAGCCATCTTATCACCTAATCAACCGTTGACATATATATGACTACTTATACATATATGAATGTGTCTTGGATAACATATACATGAATGTGTGAATTTTAGAAATGAGCAAGTGTGATTTTTATATATATCTATATGGGTGTTTCGTTTTGGTTTTTATATAAATGATATGAATTAGTTAATCATAATGCAATTTTAAACATATGTATATTATAATTTTACATGAATTTTAACATTTTATCATAATGAACATGTACATTTGATTTGGTTTTCCAGTACTCAAGTCTAATATAGTTTCCATGGATCTCGACTTCAAGATCTATGAAGTACCATGTTTGATTGGAGTACTGGAGTACCATATTAAATGTACATGTTCATTACGATAAAATGTTAAATTTAATGCACAACTACAATATACACATGTTCAAATGTGCATTATTATTGACTATTTCACATCATTTACATGTTCATCATGATGTAATGTTTCATTTCATGCAAAATAACAATATGCACATGTTTAAATGTGTAATATGCATGAATATGTGTATATTGCGCACTTTTGCATGAAATTGAACATTTTGTTTTGATGAACATGTAAATGGTATGAACTAGTCAATTATAATACAATTTTACAAGAAAATTAACATTTTACCATAATGAACATGTACATTTAATATGGTTTCTAATATAGTACTCCATGGATCTCAACCCATACACACACACACACACACATATATATATAGGTTTAATGAGGAATCTCGATACATTGGGAACCATAGGGAACCAACGATGCATTATTTATTTGCTTAGGGTGTATAATGGCATTATCGGAATGCTTAATGTATATTTATTTGATTTTGAACTTTAATTTATTTATTTTCATTTCTCCGGATCAATCAACGTAATATCAATATAGTATCTCCTAAAAATTAGCATGATTTTTGGGTCTGTTATTCTTATCTCCCATATTCAATTTAAAAGATAAAATTAATTCATGACTTTGTACATGAGAAACTCCTAAAAACAAGCATGATTTCTTGGTCTATATTTTTCATATTCAATTTGAAACTAAAAAAAACTGATGAAATTAAGCCATGTGTGAGAGTTGTTGACGTTCATCATTCTTCGTATCAGAAGTCAACTTGAGAATCAAAAAATGTGCATTAAGAAGATCAAACATTATCATTAATCGTCCAAAGATCAAAAGATTTCTTAATTCTGATAATCGTTCACGAGGGTACACAAACGATGAACCAAATGATGCACACGAACGATGAACTTGCATGTATACAAAGGTGAAACGAACGCATGTAGACGAAGGTGAACCGAACAAGATGAAGAAGATCAAACGAGATGACACTGATGGTGCAAATGCAGTATTTTAGGTTGTAAACGATGAAGAAGATGGAGTTTGGGTTATATATGATGAAGAAGCTTGGGTTAAACATGATGAAGAAGCTTGATGAAAACGATGGTGCAGATGAAGAACAAATATATGGTTTGAAGAAGACGATGAAGATGGAGGTTCGAAGAAAAAGACGGTGCATTTGGAATGACCGACAATGATTCCGGTCACACAGACCAGAGATGAAGAAGGATGCATCAACGGTGTAGGAATGACCGACAATGATTCCGACCACACGAACCGGAGATAAAGATTGATGCATTGACGGTGAAGGATTCATCGACAACAATTCCAGCCACACGAATGATGAACATGAAAGATAAAAAAAGATGAATCCAAGATGAAGATGAACGAATGATGAAGATGAATCTGAGATGAAGATGAACGAACGATGAAGATGCACACGAATATGGAAGATGAATCTGAGATGCATCGTGTTTGAACCAACGAATCACGTTGAACCGATTATGCATCTGATTCAAGAAGATGATGCATCATATTGATTCATATAAAATTGTTTAATTTTAGATAAATAATTTTTGTTTAATTTTTTCATTTTAATTTGGAAATATATTATTAGCATTTAATGGTTGATTATTGGATGAATTATTTAATAAAATATATAATTAAATTTGAGTTGACTAAATCTATTATTTTTCCTAAAATACCCTTATGCATACCAAATACGTGCATCACGTGATGCATCAATGATCATTTAATATAAAGGCTGTGGTTGGTTCTTTTTTGGTTCTCGATGCATATGGTGCCCCATAGATCTGACCATATATATATATATATATATATATATATATATATATATATATATATATATATATATTTGTGCGTGTGTGTGTGTGCGCGCGCGTGTATGGTCTGATTCAGAAGAACATCTAGCTTTTAGACACTATTGAGTGCAAGGTTCTCAAGATCGAGATCTTACCTAAGATTGTTTTGGTCTCTACAAGATCGGGATCGTAAGATCCTACCACAAGATCACTACTTTTTAATTTCTTTCCTAGGTATTATAATTTGTAAGTTTATATCATAAATTAATTATATAACACTTGAAAAGAATGTTTATACAATAAATAGAGAAAAAACATACGTTCATGTTTAAAATGTTTATGTCATCCAAAAAAATCAATCAAATCATACATCCTATAATTTAACTAAGTATCCTAATGGATAAAATGGTTGGATCATAGTCACGTAGTTCGCGGACGCTTTGGTACGGGAACGAGATACGAGAACGTGGTTCGCTAGGTCTTCAAAATTCGGTACGCGGGGGGTAGGCTCATTTCGGATCGCTCTGGTACGATGTACCATATAATATGTATGTATGTATGTATGTATGTATTATATATGTGTGTGTAGATAACTAGATATGTGTGTGTGTATGTGTGTAGGGATGAGATCTATTGTGAACAATTTATTGTTGTGAACGTTGTGAACAAATAAAAAAATACATATAACCATTCATATATATCAACAAGTGTTTGTAACATGATTCATATGATTCAAAAGGTTCATAAAAGTGTCTACAACAAGATTCAGAACATTCAAAAGGTTCATAGTACTTTTTATAACAAGATACATAGGATTCAACAAGATTCATAAGATTCGACAAATTCATTGGATTAATTCAATACAATTCATAGGATACAATAAGATTAATAGGTTACTAGAAGGGTTTGGTAGTATTTTCAACAAGATTCATAAGATTCAAAGCTATTTTATGGTTGTTCACAACGAATTAAGTGTTCACAAAAGATCTTTAGTCTATATGTGTGTGTGTGTGTGAGTATATGTAGTATAACAATTAAAAATTAAAATTTCATATGATGATACTAATTAACAAAGAAGTATATGTAAAAATCAAACTGTATATGATAATATAACTAATTAATATACGACCACTAAGCAAGAGACCTCTTAAATAAAACATACTAATATTGTATTTAATGCATTTAACCACAACATTAACTAGGGAGTTTTCATTTCCCAAGCACCATAATGGTTGTCTAGAATATGAAAACGTCTTTGCACTATGAGGAAGCAGAAAAAATTATATCAATGAAGAAATCAATTGCGATAGAAAGGGCGCTCCAAAGTTTTGGTGATTAAATTATCGTTTCTGTAACTGAAGTATCACTCACAGGTATTGTATACTCCTTGTTTAATCAAGCCTTTCTTCTTCTCACTGATCGAGTTCCATGTCAAGAAAGGTCGTGATTTCTTCCAATTGGGTTCGTCCCAAATGCGAATTAGTCGTCGATCCATAAAGTGATGTGGAACGATCATGAAGCGTACCAAATAGCGATCCAGTGAGCGATTGGAACGCGTTCGTACCGCGATTGGGAACGGAACGGGGATCCTGGCTACCCTAGCGATTTATGTGAGTATGGGTTGGATCTAGATAAAAGGTTGGATCGGATCAGTAATCAGTCTTACGGAAACCTGATTAAAAGGGTCCGGACCGAGTAAAAGGGAAGATCGGATCAGTGACCGATCTTACGTCCGATCTTGTTAAAAAACGATCCTACACCGATCCTGCTCGCGATCTTGACAACCATGATTGAAAGTACATCTCTAAATTTTAATAATAAGAAGTAATTACCAGGTATATATATTCTAATAAAAATTATAAAATGATGATCAAAAAGTAATTGCAATTTATCTATATTTAGAAATTATGAAAAATAACACTTTATGACAAACAATAATACTATTTCTGTATTTTTATTAAAAGCTTATTTATATGTATTAAATTTTATTTATGTATCTATCTATACTATTAAAAGAGTAACTATACTCACTTCTGATGAAGCCACGTGTCGTCACCATGAATCGACACGTGGCATTTATAGATTTAAAAAATAAAAATGAAATTTAAATCAAATCTATCCAAATCTAATATAATCCACTTTTAAATTCAAATCAAATCAAATCAAACAAAATCTAATAGTCTACTAACTTATTAATTTAATCTATCCAAATCTAATTAATATAATCCACTTTTAAATTCAAATCAAATCAAACAAAATCTAATAATCTACTAACTTATTAATTATAAGATAATATAATAAAAGTTTAAAATATTTATAAGAAAATAATTACTCTTCATATATATTTAGAAATATACAAAATTAATAGGTCATAATAAATAATAATATCATCTTATATACTTTTGTTTAAAAAATAATATTTATATCTTTATTTTTTTATTTGTTATATTTTATATATATTAAAAATATCGCGTAATACGTGGGTAATAAACTAGTATGTTATTAAAAAAAAACTATCACGCATACACACGAGAGTGGGTGGGGGTGCCCATGGCCCACCCTGTGCCTAATGTGGCTACGCCACTGAATTTATTTTTTAATTGTCTTATTCAGGTATATTACTTTTTTCGTGCTACTTAACTCATTGTATAATAAAATTTAGCAAAAATGTCATAAAAAATCCATAAAACTTAAACTAGGTAAGGTTTTGAAGTACAACGGTCTAATCAGTACAAAAAAATATACAATGACCAAAACAAGATAAATAAAAAAATAGGTTGATATTTAATGATATGATCCTTTTTCTTTGTTTACAATGATTTTTCTTATACGTTGGCTTAGGCTAGCAATTTCCATCCACAATTCTTTTCAATGTAATACATCACCTCCTTTATTATCTTCCAATCTATACTATATATAATAAGAAAACCACTTGAAGTTTCTGGACCATTGGATGGAAATAAATCAATGGTCCAGATTAATGACAACTCATAATTATTTATGAAATGTCTCTTATACCCTTAACTAAAATAAATAATTACACCTATGTCATATATTAATTTTTAGAAGTTACCAAATTCAACTCATTATTATTTATGAAGTTACCAAATTCAACTAATTACCTATATGGATTATTAGGGTTATATTTTTTGTCTCCAACGGGTCAAATGAGTATATTATAAAAAATTAAATTACAATTGAAACTGGTTGAAAGTCACATAAAGTGTGTTCAAGTGCATATAATATAATTTGCCTAAAATAGACATGGATATTCTATGATTTTCAAGTCCTATCTGTATTAGTGACAATTAGTGCCACAAAAATATCAAATTGACACATGACGTAAAATTAGTGACAATTAGTGCTACAAAAATATCAAAATGATAAAAACAAACATTGTAAAATATAATTTTACAAGTAGTATCTATCCGAAAAAAATTATTGTAATATTAATTAAGTAACTTAATTTAATTTACCCACGTGTCCGTGGGTCATAATCTAGTTTCAATGAAAAGGAGAAAAAAGAACATAAGATTGTCAAAACACGATATAAACGAATGCGCGTTTTAATAGTGTATAAATGAATAAACATGGATTTATATTATAGAATAGGGTTTATTGTAAAAAAAACCAACATGTTTTCACGTTTTTTGCGTTTTCGTCCATCCATGTTGTTTTTTTCCATAAAAAACCTTAAGTTATTATTTTCTTTTTGGTTTAGTGAAATTTGAACATTAGACCCCGGTTATAGTTTCTGAACCGGGTTTTAAAAAGCTGAAAAACCGAGTTCTAATGTCCAAATTTCACTAGAGCAAAAAAAAAAAAGAATAACTTGAGGACTTTTATGGAAAAAAATAACACGGAGGGACGAAAACGCAAAAAACATGAAAACATGTTGATTTTTTTCATAATAAACCCAATAGAATAACAATGTACTTTTTCATACGTTATATTCTAGTCACATAACTTTTTCAGTACCTGGAAAGTCATAAATTTTTCGATCGTTACCTCATGTAGGTCACTAGATTATTGGTTTGACATGTTAAACTTTGAATTGTCATCATTCATGATGTCTCAATAAACAAGGTGTTAATTAATTAGATGAAAACTTCATTTCAAGAACTTGTCATTACTTAATCCTGGGCTAATTAATTGAACTCTTTGAATACTTGTTGTAGAAGATCCAAAAACTAAACAATGTGATTTCCATATAATTAGTTCACATTAGCTATTGAAATATTGAAATGACATATGTATGATGACATGTCAGATTTTAACATGTTAAACCAATCTTCCACATAGCCAGACCTAAGTAAAAGTATAGTACCTTCCTAGTACAGTAAATAAAAGTTCAGCAACTAAAAGGGTACATGTAAAAAAGTATGTTGCTATTTCACAATAAGAAAAAGCTGAAAGATATAATAAATAATTAAAAGTTAAATAGGGTCCCACAAAAGGTCAATTGTTTTCAACCCGGCTCATATATCTTGAAGATGCTTTCACAACCATATATTAATATTATATTTTTGTCATTTTAAATCTAATAAACTTAGGTGGCGCTTGGTTCGTGGATTTCCTGGGATTCACTGGGATTTACATTTAAAATCCTGTGTTTGGTTGCAGATTTCATTAAGGATTTAAAATCACAAGATTTCATAAATCCTTTCATTCTTTGTTATTTAAAAACTCAGTCTCCCCCTTAGGAATTTAGATCTCAATCACCTTGCATTCTTCAGGTTAACAAATTTCCGTAAAAGATAATGCTGATTTTTCGACAACATCCAGACAAATGAAAATGTTGCATAATGAACCAAACGCCCCTTAGTTTCACTACTATATTTATCCATATAATGATATACTATTAACCAGATACCAATAATTTTGTATACACCATCCATACCTTAAATGTATCCAAGCATTGCAGTTGCACCACTGATAAAAGAAGTGTGGTCGAGACTCGAGATCCAGTAAACTGGCAAGAAAAGTATAAAGGGGGAAGGTATGCTACCCTCTCCCATCTTCAAAGAATCTGATCAGGCACCTGAAAATTTTACAAAACTTGCCAATCACACAACCACCGGAGCCAGCTGCAGGCCAGAATTGTACCAGGAGTAGCCAGGAATCCAACACAATCCCACCTGGTTCAGTTCATATGTAAGTTGAACAATAAATCTGCTTTATAAAAGGGTTAATTAATTACGTCAAAAGGTAATCTATTGTCACTGTTTTTTCAATTTGGGTAACATACTTTCCAAATTAAGTCAATAAAGTTAACCGTATCGGATTGAAATGTAAAAATTACTGACATGAACAGTTTCTGTATCCAGACATCAATTTTTTTAATTTCTAATATTGCTTAATTATTTTTAAATTTGTTCAATATAGCAAGGTATTATCAAAAAGTACTCTTAAATTGCACGAAATAGTGCACATCATATAACAATTAAACTATCATTTCTGTAAAAAAAAATACCGACTGGACAAAGAAACTGTCACGTCAGTAATTTTTAACTTTCAATCCGATATGGTTACCTTGATCGACTTGATTGGAAAGTATGTTACCTTAATTAGAAAAAAAAAATTAGTATGTTACCCAAATTGAAAAAACTGTGACAGTCTTTTGACGCAATTAACCCTATTTAATAATACAATCTGCTTCTGTTTGTATGTAAGTTCATATGGCGCTAACATAAATTAAAAAAAAAAATAGGTTGCTAATAAAAAATATAATCTGTTTACTTTGTATACAATGATTTTTCTTAAAAGTAAGCTTAGTGGTATGGTTAAGAACTTCATATTTAACAACCACAGGTCCCCAACGTATGTTTTTAATTATTTCTTTTGTAAAGCAACTTCCATCCACAAATCTTTTTAATGCAATACATCACCTCCTTTGATTATCTTCCGATTTCATTCGAAAGGAGAGAAAAGAATATAACGATTGTCAAAACACGATTAAACGAATGCGTGTTTTGATAGTGTGTAAACGAATAAACATGGGTTTATATTATAGAATAACAATGTACTTTTCATATGTCATGTCATTTTAACTTCTTTTCATACCTGGCAAGTCGTAAAACTTCCAATATTTACCACATCTAGGTCACTGGATTATTGGTTCAACATGTCAAAATTTGACTTGTCATCATTCGTGATGTATTAATAGATAAAAGTGTTAATTATTTAGATAAAAACATCATTTGGTAAGAGGGGTGTAATGTAAGTGTGAGGTCACGGGTCCGACTCCCGTCGAAGGCAAGTTGGAATTTAGGTGGTGGAAGTAAGTTCTGAAGTCCCCACTTGGGGCAAAGGAGTAGTTTAGGTCTTTAGGATTAGGAGTAGGTTAGTTTGCCGTTCAAAAAAAAACTTAATCATGGGGTAATTAATTGAACTCTTTGAATTTTTGTAGAAAATCAAAGAAATAAAACCATGTCAATTTCATCTAATTAGTTCATGTCAGTTACTGAAATGTCACAACTACGATAACATGTCAAATTTTAACATGCTAAACCTATCTTTCGGTAAACCAGACCAAAGTAAAAGTATAGTAAGCTTCCTGTTATCAGTTCAATGACTAAAACTTTGTTGCTATTTTAGAATATAAATCCTAATAACATTTAAAAAAACTGAGTCCTAATAATATTTAAAAAAAAACTGAGATAAAATCAATTTTTAAAAGTTAAGTAGGGTCCCACAAAAGTCAAATTGTTGTCACCCTGGTCCCCGGCTCATTTGTCTTGAAGATGCTTTCAGAACCATATATTAATTCTTTATCTTTTGTCATTTAAAATTTAACATTAGTTTTACACATGCTCTATATTATTAATATATATATTATTTAACAGATACCAATGATTTTGTATAAAAAAAATCCATACCTTGAATGCTTCCAAACATTGCACCATTGATAAAAGAAGTGTGGTAGAGACTCGAGATTGCATAAACTGGAAGGAAGGCATGTTGATACTACCCTCCTCCATCTTCA
The DNA here is from genome assembly GCA_020465985.1 of Centrapalus pauciflorus. Taxonomy (NCBI): domain Eukaryota; kingdom Viridiplantae; phylum Streptophyta; class Magnoliopsida; order Asterales; family Asteraceae; genus Centrapalus; species Centrapalus pauciflorus. The sequence goes on from JAANYP010005158.1 coordinate 444,201, forward strand.
AAGAATCTGATCAGGCACCCGGAAACATTACCTAACTTGCCATTCACACGGCCGAACCCAGCCTGAGAGAGAGTAGATTCAGGTAACAGAAATAAAGTAGCCCAGAATCCAACACAAACCGACCTGCTTCCGTTTATATGTAAGTTGAACAATGAATCTGCTCTATATTTCTGAAATCTGTGCAAAATTCTCATGCAAAACATTCTGATTGATATTCTGATGACAAGAATTTTGACATTTTGAATCTGTTTTAAGAGCTCACAGACTGTTGTGTGGGTCTCTTGCAATGACGTCGGATGGAAAAAAACAAGCTTCACCGAAAGGATCAACAAAGCACCAACCTGTGACCGATCAAACAGCTTCCACCAAGAGAAAAAGATTCCGGCGAATTAAAAGTGCCCCACTCGTGGATTCTTTAGGTTCTGATATCAAAAGAAAAGCTGCCATGTCTGTGCCACGTCCCAAGTCTGTATTCGATCACTTTTACCCGAATTATTGGAAAGTAGGTGTTATCTTGTTTGTATATTTAGCTGCAGGCACGCTCTGTTTCTATCTGGCCAGGCGCCAAATATCAGGAAAGAAAACAAACAGCGTTCTCGATGCACTTTATTTCACTATTGTAACAATGACATCTGTTGGGTATGGAGACGTCGTTCCTGCTAGCACACTTACGATACTACTTGCTTGTCTTTTTGTCGTCTTGGGAACGTTGATTGTCGGACTGGTTCTGGGTAAAGCAGCAGAACTTTTAGTGGAAAAACAAGAACGACTGCTGGTGAAGGCGTTACATATGAATGAAACCATGGGTGAATCAGAGATTCTGAATAAGATCAAAACAAAGAAAGTGAGAAACAAGTGCATAATCTTGGTGATATTGCTTCTGGTATTTATGGCTGCAGGGACAGGCCTCTTACTTTCCGTTGAGGACTTGGACTTTGTTCACGCCTTCTATTGTGTCATTGCATCACTTACTGGCCTTGGTTACATAGATAAATGCTTCTCAACAACAGGTGGGCGCGTCTTCGCTTTGTTCTGGATCTTGTTGGGTACCATTTATGTAGCTCAGTTGCTCTTCACATTCGCTCTGTTACACACTGAAAGAAAGCAAAGGTCATTGGTCAAATGGGTTCTTAAAAGAAAAACAACGATTTCAGATCTAGAGGCAGCTGATTTTGATAGTGATGGCATCGTCGTGTAAGTATAGATACCCACAAGTCAAAAATATTCTTAAACACAATATGTTAGATGTTAAAAAGATTCATAAACACAATACGTCTCTAACTTGGTTTCTCTTTTGATATTCAAACAGAGCTGCTGAGTTCGTCGTCTTTAAGCTAAAAGAGATGGGGAAGATTAATGAAGATGATATCATACCTATCATGGACGAGTTTGAAAAACTCGATTTCGACAAGACTGGGACGTTGTCTGCCTCCGACCTTCTGCTTTCTCAGTCATCATTGTTAGCCTCCGACACTATAACCACACAATTATCAGTGTAAGTCGGGCGGATCTACAATTTTTTTCATCAATGTCGCTTTGTTACAATAGATAACATGTGTCAATTACGTATATTATGTAAGTTTTACGGAAATTATCTAATATATTACATATCGCCGACAAAATTTATTGGTGTCACGTAATAGCGGTCATAAAGCATTGGATCCGCCCGTGTGTAAGGCAATATTAGTACATATATTTGGGGCATGTGATCCGAAGTTCATAACTAGAACCAAATTCATGCTCTACTTCAATTTAGGCATGCTTATCGCCAGTTCCAAAAGTTTGAACCAAAGTTCCTCAATTAGGCATACCTAATAAATGACCCAATCCACCTAGGTTGCATCCTTAGTTTGTGTTAACAAATGGAGTAATGCCAGATTAGTACTATAACTAAAATCAGAACCAAGTTGAATGTGCAAGCAAGCATATATACCATATAAAAAGAACAAGATTTGTAAGCATCGGCGTTGAATCATCAAAAAACCGTCAATTCATTTTTAAATACTACCGCAACGTCTAACCAAACTTTATAATCTCTAACCCTAATTCCTGTAACTTTTTCCAGTTCAAAATCAATGATAATGGTAAGATTGGGGTTGTTTGTTTGCTTCTTAATGGAATCATTAATAAGTCATTCAAAGGTAAGATAACCTCTTAATGATTTCATTAAGAGGTAAACAAACATAGAAGGCAGCAAGGGCTTTATCGCGTACATAAATCAGCCCTCTTAAGTTGTAACCGTAGTATTTATTTATTTTATTTTTTGTAACAAAGGGATCAACTTTAAGATTGCAACTAAATTTAAAGCCATAACCAAGTCGAACACACATGCTGATACCACACAAAAAGAATAAAATTGGTAATGAACTAACGATCAGCTTCATATCATAGAAAAATTTGTCAAATCCTTTAAATTGATTGCTCAATGTCTAACTAAACTTAATAAGCTCTAACGCTGATTCTCACAATAGTTTTCTCATTTAGGAATAGCACTATATTCAATCAGAGCTTGAGACCAAAACACACATTTATTCATCAAGTTTCAAAAAGTTACACAGTTTGATTGCATGTGATAATATATTATAAATCTTCAAACCAATAATGTGTATGAATGAATGTTCAAACTTAATAATCAACCGATTTGACATCAATAACTCACACATGATTACATGAAAACGGAAAATTTTGTCTGGAGGTGCATCAATTATTAGCAGCTTAGTACCATTGTACAAACTGTTTGATTTATCTACGATATTCATGAACGATCAGAATATGAAAACGAAGCAGATAGATATGTCTTACCCCAATCTGTAGAGCAAAATTGATCATGGATTTTGAATTTTTGCAGAATTGACGATGTCAGTATGAAATCCCTAGTTCAAACGGAACAACAGTTGATCGATTAGCAGCGCGGATCCTTTAAAAAAAAAAAAAAATTTACAGGGTCGGACTGTTTGTGGTTTTATAAAAAGAGGTTAGGTTTATTTTGGTTACATGATAAAAGAATTGCACAAATGCAATGCTATTGATCGTTACAAATTAAAAGAAAATTAAATTCTATAATTGTCTCCAACCACGTATGAAAACAGTTATTAGTTATTACTTATTACTTCATCGTCCAGAATACTGAATATTTTTTTTCTACAGTGCAAATGCAACCATATTCAACCATTCATCATCAATTGAATTGTACAGTTACCTATAGAATTTGTGAATAAGTATTAGAATCTCTTCCCCTTAATAAAAAATTCAAATTTTGATTTTTTTTTTTTCAAAAATTGATTTTTATTGTTTAATGAACTAACACAATTAAACAAATGTAACTTAATATCAATTGTTAAACACTTAAAATCTCAGATAAATAATAATCTAGATATCTAAAAGACAAAAAAAAAAATCATTACAAACACCAACAAGTAACAATAAAACTAATAATATATTAATCCAAGTCCAAATATTAAGTCTCTAGTAATGAATTAGCCCAATAAATGAAGGTTCAATACACATATATTGTTAAATTATTTGTTAAATGGTTGACAAACTATTAATTTTTTACATATTTTTCAAGTTTTTGTAACAAAGTTTTTTATATTTTTAAAATTTATAAAAACTAACAACGATATTGGGGTCGAACTTTAAAAATCATAGGGGTCAAAAAAATTTCGATTATATACATAACATGTAAACTAAAAAAACTTATCGGGGTCGTTTGACCCCCATGTAATATTTATGGATCCGCCCATATGACGATTAGGGAACTTGACGCCAAGAAATCCCTTTTTTTACATGAACACCAACTAGTTAAATTATTCTTTCAACTCATTTATTTCTAAATTTATATACGAAAAAATAATGATGATGAATGCAGAGATATCAAAAGTTGTTAGTGACGATGAATTTGCATAGATAAAGCAAAGATTAATCACGAATTGGATGATGAACAGGTACATCAATATCTTTTCTTTGTATGGAACTCACCTTCCACCCAAACAGAAACGCCCGGTGTTACTTATGCGGGTTAATTGAATATCAGGTTATTCGGTTCGGGTTTGAGGCTGTGGATTAGTTAGCCGAACCCAAACCAAATAAGGGGTCGGGTTATTCGGTTGTGTTAAATGAGTTATTCGGTTTTCGCATAAAAATGAAATCATTTACAAAGTAGTTTAAACGGGTCTAATGAGTTGGGTAAAACAGGTTAAATGGTTTAAGTATCAAAATTAGGTATTTACATATTTACATTTTACATATAAACAATTCTGGTTATAATTATAAAAAATCAAAAAATGTCAAATATATATTAAACGGGTTACTTGGGTACCTGAATAAGCATGAATTTACCCGTAAACCGAATCGAATTACTTATTCGGGTACCATTTAAACCGAATAAGAAACCTGAATAACCCGATCCATTTAACCTGATTAAGGTTCCGTTCGGATGGGTTATTCATGTTCGGTTATATTGCACACCCCTATCCGTGACCCATCGGACCTTGATCAAGAGAAACTCTCCCACCTTTGACATGGCCACTTGATCTTGGTCTAGGTGAGTAATTAGATACATCCACATATAATCATCTTTTGTTTAAAGTGTTCACAAAAGATCTTTAGTCTCTCTCTCTCTCTCTCTCTCTCTCTCTCTCTCTCTCTCTCTCTCTCTCTATATATATATATAGAGAGAGAGAGAGAGGTTCAATGGAAAACCGATATGCAAACCTTGGAAAACCTCCATGCACCACCACAAATGCATCACAATTCCCGCGTGATGCATCAAATTCTCGCGTGATGCACCAAATTCTTGCGTGATGCATCGACTTTTTACGTGATGCATCACCAGATCCAATGGCTATAAAGTGGTTCCCGGGTTTTCCGATGCATATAGGTTTTCCATTGAACCCACCCCTATATATATATATATATATATATATATATATATATATATATATATATATATATATATATATATATATATATATATATATATATATATATATATATATATAGGGGAGGGTTCTTCTAAGAACCATAAAAAAGTGGGAACCTAATAACCTTTTATGGCCTTTGGATTAATGATAATCAATGGTTGATATATTGGATGACAATTTTGTAATTATTTTAAACTTTGATAGTGGAGAATCTTGAAAATGTGTGAAAAGTGTATTTTTGGAAGAAAAAAAATCTGATTTTTCTCTTTCTCTCTCTTACTTTTTTTCATTTTCAATTTATTTTTCTTTCATTATAATTGATTTTTAAAGTAAAAAAACGTTTTTTATAAAAAAAAATTATTTTTTCTATATAGAAAATTATTTAATTGCTAAAAAATAAATGTATTTTATATAGAAATATTATATGTCTATATAGAATATTTTTTTTCTATATAGAATATGTTAACGAACATATTCTTTTTAGAATCTACGTGCATTCTACGTAGAATGACATGCAATCTACGTAGAATGTCGTGTAGAATGTCAAATATCATATATTCTACGTAGATTACCTGATAAAATATATCAAAAACACATTGAAACAAAAAAAAAAGATTTCATTTAGACATTTTATCAAACACTTGGTATGCAACTGATATAAAATATACCAAAAAGACATTGAATAGTAATGTCAATCTACATAAAAAGATATAGAAATGTATAAAAAAACATAAAAATATATGAAATATATAAAAAACATAACATTCTACATAGATTATGTGTGATTTTTTACAAGTAGTCTTGTATTATATTCTATTTAGATTATCATTTAATCTACGTAGATTATCATGTAAAACATCCGATAACTATTACGATCATTATAAATCTAATATATTACAAATAATCTTCATTATAAAACATGAAAAATGAATCTGTCATATTCTATGTAGAGTATCGACGAACATATTATATGTACAATCTACGTAGAATGTCATGTGTGATTTTTTACAAGAAACATAAAAATATATTAAATATATAAGAAACATAACATTTTACATAGATTATGTGTGATTTTTTACAAGTAGTATTGTATTATATTCTAGGTAGATTATGATGTAATCTACGTAGATTGTCATGTAATCAACATAGATTATCATGTAAAACATCTAATAACTATTACATTCATTATAAATATAATATCTTACAAATAATTTTAATTATAAATATGGAAAATGAATCTGTCCAATGTACGTAGATTGTACATAGAATATGTTCGTCGATACTCTACATAGAATGTCACGCAATCTACGTAGAATGACATGCAATCTACGTAGAATGACATGCAATCTACGTAGAATGGCATGCAATCTACGTAGAGTATCGACGAACATATTCTATGTACAATCTACGTAGAATGACATTCAATCTACGTAGAATGGCATTCAATTTACGTAGAATGACATGCAATCTACGTAGAATAACATGCAATCTACGTAGAATGTCATTCAATCTACGTAGAATGTCATGTAGAATGTCATGTAGAATGTCAAGTATCATATATTCTACATAGATTACATGATAAAATATACCAAAAACACATTGAATGTTAATTTACATAAAAAGATATAGAAATGTATAAGAAACAAAAAAATATATGAAATATATAAGAAACATAACATTCAACATAGATTATGTGTGATTTTTTACAAGTAGTCTTGTATCATATATTCTATGTAGATTATCATGTAATCTACGTAGATTATCATATAAAACATCTAACAACTATTACATTTATATATATCTAATATTTTACAAATAATTTTCATTATAAAACATTGAAAATGAATCTGTCATATTCTATGTAGAGTATCGACGAACATATTTTATGTACAATATACGTAGAATGTCATGCAATCTATGTAGAATGGCATGCAATCTACGTAGAATGACATTCAATCTACGTAGAATGACATTCAATCTACGTTGAATGTCATGCAATCTGCGTAGAATGTCATGCAATCTATGTAGAATGTCGTGTAAAATGTCAAATATCATATATTCTACATAGATTACATGATAAAATATATTAAAAACACATTGAAACAAATAAAATTTTTATTTAGACATTTTATCAAACACTTGATATGCAACTGATATAAAATATACCAAAAATACATAAAATAAAACTGTTAATCTATGTAGAATAACATGCAATCTACGTAGAATGACATTCAATCTACGTAGAATGACATGCAAACTACGTAGAGTATCGACGAACATATTCTATGTACAATCTACGTAGAATGTCATGCAATTTACGTAGAATGACATTCAATCTACATAGAATGACATGCAATCTACATAGAATGTCATGCAATCTACGTAGAATGTCATGCAATCTATGTAGAATGTCGTGTAGAATGTCAAGTATCATATATTCTACATAGATTAAATGATAAAATATACCAAAAACACATTGAAACAAAAAAAAATAAGATTTCATTTAAACATTTTATCGAACACTTGGTATGCAACTGATATAAAATATACCAAAAACACAATGAATAGTAATGGTAATCTACAAAAAAGATATAGAAACATAAAAATATATGAAATATATAAGAAACATAACATTCTACATAGATTATGAATAGTAATGTTAATTTACATAAAAAGATATAGAATTATATAACATTCTATATAGACATATAATATTTCTATATAGAATACATTAATATTTTAGCAATTAAATAATTTTTTATATAGAAAAAAAAAATTTTGTATAAAAACGTTTTTTAATATTAAAATCAATTCTAATGAAAGAAAGAGAAAATGAAAATGAAAAAAAAAAGTAAGAGAGAGAAAGTGAAAAAGAGATGAATATAATAAAAAAGGTGGAGAGAGAAAGATAATATTTTTTATTACAAAAATACCTTTTTTATCCAAGAGCTCTAAAAGGTTCCTAGATTCTCACAATCTTTAAGGTTATTAAAAGAACCTCTCCCTATATATATACCCATGTTTGCCTATTAGTAATGAGTTAAATTCAAATTATAGACATGTTTAAAAAATTAAGGGTGTTTGGTAACAAAAAGGTAATTTGGTATATAAGTAATATTTGACAACAATCAAATAAAAGTTTCTATTTTTATCTCATACAATCATTCCTTTTATATTTTATCAATTTCTCCTACAATTTTGTAACGTCATTTATCTCTCTGTCTCTCTCATATCGTTACCATCACTCGTTGAATTGAACATGTACAAGTACATAGAGATAATTTCAATGTAATGTTATAATTCTTTTGTTAAAAATATATAAGAAACCATATACTTGCAGCAACTGAACATGTTCATATACCTGCATCTAGGGGTGTTCATTTTCGGATTATCCTATTTTCGGATAATCCGAAAATCAGATACATGAAATTTACTATCTGAATTTGTATCCGAATTTCGGGTTATCCGAAAATTATAAATTTTTAATGAAACTTAAATTATAAAATGACTTCAAATATAAATAATACAAATCTATATACCTTTTAATATATAAAAAATAAATGTGTCATAAACGAAATTATATCATACTTTTTAAACTTAAAACAATAAAAAAAATGTCAAAAGATAGTAAAATACATTTAAACGAGTTATAATTATGTTAAAGCTGCATTATACATATAAAATTAAAGAATATAATAATTTTTACTCAAATCAAAAATATAAAAAAGATTTAAAAATGGATTTCGGATTTTCAGATTATCCGAAAATCCGAAATTATGGGGAATCCGAATCCGAAATTTCGGATAATTTCAATTCGGTTTTTCGGATCGGATCCTCGGATTCATATATTTTTTAACACCCCTACCTGCATCAGTTGAACATGTTCCTGCGGCAACCGAACATTTTCGTATACGTAACCATACCTTGTAGCAACTGAACATGTTCGCATACTTGTAACTAGTTGAACATGTTTTTGCTACAACTGAACATGTTCATATACGAAACCATACAATGTAGCAACTAAACATGTTCATATATACTTGCACCAATTGAACATGTTCCTGCATCAACTGAACATTTTGTAAATGAAACCATACATTGCAGCAACTGAACATGTTCATATACGTATTTGAACATGTACATACGTAGAAATATAACTCGAAAATGAAAAAAGAAAATCAATAAATATGATATGATTTTCAATTGAAAAAATATGTCGATAAAGATATGAGAACTAAAAAGCAAAAGATGAAAGAATATTTGGCTTTATGTTATGGAATCTTAATTATGGAAGTATGTGTTACTATTTAGGCATTGATTTTTAATCTAATTATTATTTAATTTAAGGATATTATTTGACAATTCTACCTTTTTTCCTATTAAAACAACCAAGATGGAACTACAGGATTCCACTTTAAGTTAGGACTCAATGGAACCATAGGGGTGGGTTCAATGGAGAACCTTATGCATCGAAGAACCTTGGAGAACCACAATGCATAGCTAGAAAAACTGAAATGCATCACGTAGAAATTGATGCATCACGCAGAAATTTGATGCATCACGTTGAAATAATATAGAAATCGATGCATCACGCGGGAATTTGATGCATCACGTGGAAATAATGATGCATTACGGGGGAATTGTGATGCATTTGTGGTGGTGCATGGAGGTTTCTCAAGGTTTTTCGATGCATGGAGGTTCTCCATTGAACCCACCCCTATATATATATATATATATATATATATATATATATATATATATATATATATATATATATATATATATATATATATATATAGAGGGTTGGGATCACATAAGAACCCTTCAATTCTGTGAGAACGTGAGAACCCTCCAAAATGCACAAATTTATATATAAATGCACAAATTTAAAAATTAAATTTATAACTTAAAATCATTATTGGTTTTCAATATTAATAATTATCATAATCTAACATTAAAATTATCTTTAAATTTTAAATTCATCAAGTTTTACACTAAATGCACAAATTTGAATATTAAATGCACAAATTTTGTCAAATGCATAAATTCGTACATAAAATGGACAAATTTAGCATGATATGCGTAAATTTTATATCAAACACATTAATTTATCAAATGTATTCATTTTAACATTAAATGCATAATTTTATACATTAAATGCACAAATTTTAAAGAGGTTCTCACGTTCTCACAGTAACGAGGGTTCTTACCGGAACCTAACCCTATATATATATATATATATATATATATATATATATATATGATATGGATCTCGTGAGAAGAAACTTATGGTGAGAAGATGTGAGAAGGATTCTTGACCAACCATTTGCTTCAATTAATATATTGATGTAATAATGAAAATTTAAATTTTTGGAAACAATATAAATAAATGAAGGGTATATTAGTCCAATAAAAATAATATAATTACATATTAAATAACTTTTTAGTTACTAAATATACGTACAATAATTTAGTCTTAAAATTCAGTGATTCAGTTTTATATACGAATAATGCTTTAGTCTATTTAATAGACGATGCAACAAAATTTCATAGTTGATGCATTAAATTCAGAAACGTAAACATCAAAATAGATTCAACATTTCTAACAAATCAATGGTGCAATATGCATGTTATTATGTACATATACAATGCTATTAAAACATTGATTCGGGAACATGCATAAAGAAATGAATCTATAAAACATTGATTTGAGGATATGTTAATTTCACTACGTTGATTCACTATAGATCTACAAAGATTCAGTAACACGCAAAATTTAAGAGAAAATTTAAAACACAAATAAAAAAACAAGCTGAAATCTCTGCTAATCACTTTCACATCCTCGCCGACTAAAACTTAGATTAACAATTGAAAATTGAAGCAAGAAATTACAATAAAAATCTAAAAAGAAATACACGTTCATGCTGAACGCGAAAATTCAAACCAATGTTGAATGAATTCGAAACCAAATTTCAAACTAAAATTGTAACATTTAACTGACATCTAAAAGAGATAGATGAAACTGAACTGGTCGGAACAACATATGCTAAAATATCTTCTTTTCCGGTACCGGCGATGATGGTCACTTCTTGGAATCAACCTCATCGAAGTCGTCGTCTTCCTCCATAACCACCATGGAAGATGAAAGAGAGATAAAAAAAATGTCATGATGAATAACTCGTCGGAGTTTTGTATATTGTTTATACCGTCGTAAAAATAGAATGGAACGGGAAAATGTATCATGATCGGAAAATTACATGAATATCATCGGAAGGAAGATGAAACTAGCTCCATGGATTGCAAATTATTTAGGTAGTAAATAACAAAAATATCAATTCTAAATTTAAATGGATTATTGTCATTAATGAGAAAAACGTTACTTTCTTTATAAATTTATAAATTAATTTGAAAATATAAATTATATTATATAATTCCTAATTTGCCCTCAGTGCATTATTGACAATCAATGACACATGGCGTACTCTCGTGCATTCTCACACTTCTCACATGATCCTCTCTCTCTCTCTCTCTTACAAAGGTTCTTTTGTGAACAACATAATGGTTGTGAACAATGTGAACCAATGATAACTTGACAAATCATCAATGCTTAAATTAATTAATAATTATTAGGATAATTACAATTAAGGTATATGAGTAAATAACAAAATATATTATTTTAATTTTGATATTTTCCTAACAACATATCCGATTAGTTAGGAGAATTAATTTGACCACGCATTGTTGAACCTTACTTTTTTCTTTGCATATATAACCCTTTCTCAACAACATTTAAGTGAGTGCATGTTATGTTATGTATATCGATTTCATCCGATTCATGCATATTTTTTATTCTTTGATTGCAATCAATTTTCTAATTTTTTTAATGCAATCAATTTCATTTTTTGTTCGCATGAACATTTTAAACTCTTGCTAAATATTTACGTGATAATTAATCGAATAAAGATATTTATTGCAGGAATATGGGTTCCTGTGGAAGCAACTCCGGGTTGAAATTAGAACGGTTGTGATGCCCGACATTAAACGCATCTATCGCATTGGATGCAAGCATCTATCGCAACTAACTTCCACATTGAATGAACGCACCCGATGCATCTATCGCAACTTATGTGAAACACCCATACAACTAATACGAGTATTTCGATAACATTATACGTTAATTTATACAGAGTACTTGCGGAAATACGTTCAAATTAAAACTTTTGCAATTAATAATTATCAACATGATTCCAAACACTTTGCATGAGACACAACAGAGTGTCGGAAATCACGGAGCAACGTAACTGGTGCTACAAGGTTAAGTTATCAATTTAGTTACAAACGAATTAACAAACAGTAACTAATTCGCGTAAGTCCCAAAAATGGAAGTCTACTACTCCCGCCCCAATCGTCCACAAAATATTGAGCTCCTATCCGAGCTCCAAACGATATCTAACAACTTGGGCCAGCCGGGCCTTTGCCCTTAACAGATCCTGAAAAGATATAACAACTAACGGGTAAACAACAAAGTTGTTTAGTGAGATTCTAGATTAAAGTACCATGCGATATATGAATGATGCCATGCAATGCCATGAATTCGACTAACAATTTTGGAGGCCAACTAATGGCTATAAGCTACCACATTGCGGTTACCATACACAAGCTTACCGTACAATGGGTTTACAATCTACTGCTCGATTACCACACCACAGGCTTATCGATATGCAGTTTACAATGATGCCATACGATTACCACCACAGGCTTATCGTTTTACAGGCAATAATGGTTACCACACTCAGGCTTACCATTATGATTCCGCTGGGTTACCACACTCAGGCTTACCGTCTCGGCGGAGAGGTCAAACGAACGATCAACAACTTATCAACCGAGTGATAAACAATAATTATGATGTATGTGATGGCAAAGCATGAAAATAACAATAATGATACGAAAGCAGTAACATACAATTCATGATATGCATGCAAATACGTTAATACTAGAACTCACAGTGATACACAATACGCTCTCGGCCTCAAAACCGAGTTATAATCGTCAAGGTAAGAGTGATAGTCTTCACGCGACTTAACCCGTCAAAACCCCTACAAGTAGGTTCATAATACAATATTTATAAGTCTCACCGCTTACAATTTCTCAACTTTGATCCGGACATATTAGTCGTAAAACCTAATTAATTTCGGTATCGACCAACATAATTATTTTGGCCTAATTATCCTTCACAATTGGGGATATAAGCTATTTTGGTGAATGATCCCGAGGACTAATTAAAATTACAATTTCTGGCCGGAACTGGGCTCACGTTCCCATCCGAATTCGGATCAGCACCAGCCGGACTTCGGATCATCCGAGTTCGGTTCAGGGACCATCCGAACTTCGGTCCTAGGCACATCCGAATTTCGGACCTACACATCTGAAATCCAAGCCATCCGAATTCGGATCAGGGACCATCCGAATTCGGATCGGGGACCAACATAATTTCGGATCCCTTCCAACCGAAGTACGGTCCGAATTCGGGTCAGGGACCACCCATCCAAATTCGGATCCCAAGACTGCACTTTTGCCCCTTCGAATTTAATGCTCAAAACTACCACAACTTTTCATATTTATTACAAACGGTTTGGGGTCATTCCCAAACATATATATACTCTTTATAACACATTTTAAGCGGTCAAAAACAACATTTTATTCCTTTTTAATCATCAAGAGTTCATGAACTCCATTTTCGGGTTTTTGAGCTAAAACCCATCAAAATCCATAAAACTTGCATATTATGTTTAAAAATGATGATTCTAACTACGTTTCATCATTATCCTTCAAGATCTAAAGATTTCTTCATGCTATTCATAAAAACCCATTTGGGTTTCTCATCTTCTTCAAACGAAGATGGAGAGGAGAAGAAGATAAAATAATAAGATTCATAAATAAGAGTGGTACCTCTTGGATCTTTCGAAAACAACAAGAATCTTCAACAAAAGTTTGATTTTGGATTCTTCTTCTTCTTCTCTTTTCTTCCTTTTCTCTCTATTTTGAAAGATGGAAAAAGTGAACACACACACACCTTGTGTGTGTGTCTGCGTATGTATAAAGCAAGGGAAAAGGAGGATATTTTCTCCTTTTCCTTTTCAACCCTTGACTTCCACATATTTACCAACCAAACCCTAGAATTATTTGAATTTCTTTTAAAGTCCTTGTTACATATTCAAGACATATATTCATAACATTCCTACTCAAACATTCATTTATGTGGAAATGAAATTAAATTTAATATCTCGAATCGTATTTCATTTCAATAAATATATATTATCAATTATATAAAATTCGGGTCGTTACAATTCCTCCCCTCTTAAAAGGATTCCGCCCACGGAATCAAGTTCTTTCAAATAGAGCGGGGTATTTGGCCATCATTTCAGCCTTTGTCTCCCAAGTCATCAGAGATCCACGGTGGTGCTTCCAACAAACGAGCACCATCTCGATCTCCTTATTTCTTAGGTTAATTACTTTGTCACCGATAATCTTTTCCGGTTCTTCCACATAGCGTAGCCGCTCATCGATTTGCACATCATCCAAAGGAATGGTCACAGCAGGATTGATCGGACTTCGCTTCAAATAGCTAACGTGGAAAGTGCTATGAATTCCTGCCAACTCAGCGGGCAGATCTAACTTATAAGCTTGAGCACCGACACGCTCGGTAATAGGAAACGGTCTGACATATCGAGGACTTAACTTTCCTCGTTTCCCAAATCTCATAATTCCTTTCCACGGAGATACCTTCAGCATCACGGAATCTCCCACTGCGAACTCTATATCTTTGTGGCGTTTGTCGGAGTATGCCTTCTGTCGGTCTTGAGCAGCTTTGATTCGCTCACGAATAATCTGAATTTTATCATGCGTCTCTTGAAGCAATTCAGGACCCGCTAACGGTTTCTCGCCTGCTTCACGCCAACACGTCGGAGTTCGACACTTTCGGCCATACAGCGACTCATACGGAGCCATCTTTATCGAAGCATGATAACTATTGTTGTAGGCAAATTCCACGAGTGGTAAGTGTGTATCCCAATATCCACCAAGCTCGATCACGCACGCACGTAACATATCTTCCATCGTTTGGTTAGTGCGCTCAGTCTGGCCGTCGGTCTGGGGACGAAACGCCGTACTCAAATTAACACGCGTCCCCAACTGATCTTGCATACTTTGCCAAAACCTTGAAGTAAATCTCGAATCACGGTCCGAAACAATGGACTTTGGAATTCCATGGCGTACAATAATCTCATCAATATACATTCGCGCCAATCTTTCCAAAGGAAAGTTTTCTCGTATCGGCAAGAAGTGTGCGGATTTCGTCAGTCGATCCACAATAACCCAGATAGCATCATGTTGTCTTTGGGTCTTCGGAAGCTTTACCACAAAATCCATCGTGATGTGGTCCCACTTCCATTCGGGTATCTCGAGGGGTTGCAAATTTCCAGATGGTTTTTGATGTTCGGCCTTGACCCGCAAGCAAGTCAAACACCGCTCAACATGATTACCAATGTCTCGCTTCATCCCGGGCCACCAATATTCGGATTTCAAATCCTGATACATCTTTGAACTCCCGGGGTGAATTGAGAACTTCGAATTATGACCATCTTCTAAAATGGTTTTGCGCACGTCGCCGATCTTTAGGTACCCAAATGCGATCTCTAAACATCTTCAGACCATTGCTACCTTCGGTTAACAATACACTCTGACCAACCATTCTTTCAGCTTTAATATTTTCTTCCTTAAGGCCCTCAACTTGCCACTTTCGAATGTCGTCAAGGATAGAGGAAGTCACAACTACATGCGTTAGCGCATAACAGGTAGCTTCTGGATATCTCTTTCGGCTCAAGGCGTCAGCTACTACATTGGCCTTTCCAGGGTGGTAAAGGATTTCGCAGTCATAATCCTTGATCAATTCCACGGCGCGCCTCTGTCGCATATTTAATTCTTTCTGATCAAAGATATGCCTCAGGCTCTTATGATCAGTAAACAACTGGCATTTAGTGCCATACAGATAATGTCGCCAGATTTTTAACGCAAACGTGACAGCATCTAATTCCAAATCATGAGTCGGACGACTCTTTTCATAATCTTTTAACTGTCTCGATGCATACGCTATCACTTTTCCTCGTTGCATAAGCACGCAACCCAACCCATTTATTGATGCATCGCTATAAACGGCAAAATCTTCGTTTCCTTCCGGCAACGCAAGCACAGGAGCGTCAGTCAAACGACTCTTCAAAATTTGAAACGCCTCAATCTGCGGCTTTTCCCACACAAACTTCGCATTCTTACGAGTCAACGAAGTGAGTGGGACGGCTATTTTAGAGAAATCTTGAATAAATCGTCGGTAATAGCCGGCCAATCCAAGGAAGCTACGAATTTCAGCAACATTTCTCGGCGCTTCCCAACTTTTAATGGCCTCGATCTTGGAGGGATCCACAGAAACACCCTCACAAGATATAACATGCCCTAAAAATTGCACTTGTCGTAGCCAAAACTCGCACTTGGAGAATTTGGCATACAACTGTTCGCCTCGAAGAAGTTCAAGCAATTGTCTCAGATGAACTGCATGATCCTCCTCCGTCTTGGAATACACTAAGATATCGTCGATAAACACTATGACCGACTTGTCAAGCATTGGACGGCACACACGATTCATCAAATCCATAAAAGCTGCAGGAGCATTAGTGAGCCCAAAAGGCATCACTAAGAACTCATAGTGTCCATATCGGGTCCGAAAAGCCGTTTTTGGCACATCTTCCTCACGGACTTTAAGTTGATGATAACCTGAACGAAGGTCTATTTTCGAGAAATAAGCAGCTCCTTGTAGTTGATCGAACAAGTCATCAATACGAGGCAAAGGATACTTATTCTTTATAGTCACCTTGTTCAATTCTCTATAATCTATGCACATTCGTAAGGTTCCATCTTTCTTTCGTACGAATAGAACTGGAGCACCCCAAGGCGAGGTACTCGGCTGAATGAACCCTTTCTCTAATAATTCTTCCAATTGTGCCATCATTTCCTTCATTTCCGAAGGTGCTAAACGATACGGGGCACGCGCAATTGGTGCAGCTCCCGGCACCAATTCAATCCGAAATTCTACGGATCGATCCGGTGGTAATCCCGGTAAGTCATCAGGAAACACGTCGGGATATTCATTAACCACTGGTACATCCTTGAGGTTTTTCCCTTCTTTCTTAGTATTTAACACACAAGCCAAGAAGCATCGACAACCTTTACCTAAACTTTTCCGAGCCTTAGCCACCGAAATCACTGCGGCTTCCCTTTTACGTCTATCCCCATACACAAATATTTCTTCGCCTTCCGGCGTGAACAAACGAACGATTCTATTAGCACAAGCAATAGTGGCAAGATTATTGGCCAACCAATCCATGCCAACTATTACATCAAATTCTTTCGTATCTATGGGGACAAGGTCGATATCGAAGTTATGTCCATCTAAGGTTAGCACACAGTCATGATATATTTGGGTGGCACAAACCGATTTCCCGCTTGCCACATCAACAGATAGAGGGAAAGGCATCAAAGAAGGTATAATATCTAACTTTCGTGCAAATGCTTTGGAAATAAAAGACACACTTGCACCAGAATCGAACAATACTACAGCAGGTAATGAGTTCAGAAGAAAAGTACCGGTTACGACATCCGGCACATCCTGCGCCTCGGCAGCTGTGATCTGATAAACCCTGGCTTGAGGCTTAGGTGGGTTCCCTTTTGATTGGGAGGAACCACCCACAAAATTAGGCTTTGCACAAATTTAGAGGGTTGGGATCACATAAGAACCCTTCAATTCTGTGAGAACGTGAGAACCCTCCAAAATGCACAAATTTATATATAAATGCACAAATTTAAAAATTAAATTTATAACTTAAAATCATTATTGGTTTTCAATATTAATAATTATCATAATCTAACATTAAAATTATCTTTAAATTTTAAATTCATCAAGTTTTACACTAAATGCACAAATTTGAATATTAAATGCACAAATTTTGTCAAATGCATAAATTCGTACATAAAATGGACAAATTTAGCATGATATGCGTAAATTTTATATCAAACACATTAATTTATCAAATGTATTCATTTTAACATTAAATGCATAATTTTATACATTAAATGCACAAATTTTAAAGAGGTTCTCACGTTCTCACAGTAACGAGGGTTCTTACCGGAACCTAACCCTATATATATATATATATATATATATATATATATATATATATATATATATATATATATATATATATATATATATGATATGGATCTCGTGAGAAGAAACTTATGGTGAGAAGATGTGAGAAGGATTCTTGACCAACCATTTGCTTCAATTAATATATTGATGTAATAATGAAAATTTAAATTTTTGGAAACAATATAAATAAATGAAGGGTATATTAGTCCAATAAAAATAATATAATTACATATTAAATAACTTTTTAGTTACTAAATATACGTACAATAATTTAGTCTTAAAATTCAGTGATTCAGTTTTATATACGAATAATGCTTTAGTCTATTTAATAGACGATGCAACAAAATTTCATAGTTGATGCATTAAATTCAGAAACGTAAACATCAAAATAGATTCAACATTTCTAACAAATCAATGGTGCAATATGCATGTTATTATGTACATATACAATGCTATTAAAACATTGATTCGGGAACATGCATAAAGAAATGAATCTATAAAACATTGATTTGAGGATATGTTAATTTCACTACGTTGATTCACTATAGATCTACAAAGATTCAGTAACACGCAAAATTTAAGAGAAAATTTAAAACACAAATAAAAAAACAAGCTGAAATCTCTGCTAATCACTTTCACATCCTCGCCGACTAAAACTTAGATTAACAATTGAAAATTGAAGCAAGAAATTACAATAAAAATCTAAAAAGAAATACACGTTCATGCTGAACGCGAAAATTCAAACCAATGTTGAATGAATTCGAAACCAAATTTCAAACTAAAATTGTAACATTTAACTGACATCTAAAAGAGATAGATGAAACTGAACTGGTCGGAACAACATATGCTAAAATATCTTCTTTTCCGGTACCGGCGATGATGGTCACTTCTTGGAATCAACCTCATCGAAGTCGTCGTCTTCCTCCATAACCACCATGGAAGATGAAAGAGAGATAAAAAAAATGTCATGATGAATAACTCGTCGGAGTTTTGTATATTGTTTATACCGTCGTAAAAATAGAATGGAACGGGAAAATGTATCATGATCGGAAAATTACATGAATATCATCGGAAGGAAGATGAAACTAGCTCCATGGATTGCAAATTATTTAGGTAGTAAATAACAAAAATATCAATTCTAAATTTAAATGGATTATTGTCATTAATGAGAAAAACGTTACTTTCTTTATAAATTTATAAATTAATTTGAAAATATAAATTATATTATATAATTCCTAATTTGCCCTCAGTGCATTATTGACAATCAATGACACATGGCGTACTCTCGTGCATTCTCACACTTCTCACATGATCCTCTCTCTCTCTCTCTCTTACAAAGGTTCTTTTGTGAACAACATAATGGTTGTGAACAATGTGAACCAATGATAACTTGACAAATCATCAATGCTTAAATTAATTAATAATTATTAGGATAATTACAATTAAGGTATATGAGTAAATAACAAAATATATTATTTTAATTTTGATATTTTCCTAACAACATATCCGATTAGTTAGGAGAATTAATTTGACCACGCATTGTTGAACCTTACTTTTTTCTTTGCATATATAACCCTTTCTCAACAACATTTAAGTGAGTGCATGTTATGTTATGTATATCGATTTCATCCGATTCATGCATATTTTTTATTCTTTGATTGCAATCAATTTTCTAATTTTTTTAATGCAATCAATTTCATTTTTTGTTCGCATGAACATTTTAAACTCTTGCTAAATATTTACGTGATAATTAATCGAATAAAGATATTTATTGCAGGAATATGGGTTCCTGTGGAAGCAACTCCGGGTTGAAATTAGAACGGTTGTGATGCCCGACATTAAACGCATCTATCGCATTGGATGCAAGCATCTATCGCAACTAACTTCCACATTGAATGAACGCACCCGATGCATCTATCGCAACTTATGTGAAACACCCATACAACTAATACGAGTATTTCGATAACATTATACGTTAATTTATACAGAGTACTTGCGGAAATACGTTCAAATTAAAACTTTTGCAATTAATAATTATCAACATGATTCCAAACACTTTGCATGAGACACAACAGAGTGTCGGAAATCACGGAGCAACGTAACTGGTGCTACAAGGTTAAGTTATCAATTTAGTTACAAACGAATTAACAAACAGTAACTAATTCGCGTAAGTCCCAAAAATGGAAGTCTACTACTCCCGCCCCAATCGTCCACAAAATATTGAGCTCCTATCCGAGCTCCAAACGATATCTAACAACTTGGGCCAGCCGGGCCTTTGCCCTTAACAGATCCTGAAAAGATATAACAACTAACGGGTAAACAACAAAGTTGTTTAGTGAGATTCTAGATTAAAGTACCATGCGATATATGAATGATGCCATGCAATGCCATGAATTCGACTAACAATTTTGGAGGCCAACTAATGGCTATCAGCTACCACATTGCGGTTACCATACACAAGCTTACCGTACAATGGGTTTACAATCTACTGCTCGATTACCACACCACAGGCTTATCGATATGCAGTTTACAATGATGCCATACGATTACCACCACAGGCTTATCGTTTTACAGGCAATAATGGTTACCACACTCAGGCTTACCATTATGATTCCGCTGGGTTACCACACTCAGGCTTACCGTCTCGGCGGAGAGATCAAACGAACGATCAACAACTTATCAACCGAGTGATAAACAATAATTATGATGTATGTGATGGCAAAGCATGAAAATAACAATAATGATACGAAAGCAGTAACATACAATTCATGATATGCATGCAAATACGTTAATACTAGAACTCACAGTGATACACAATACGCTCTCGGCCTCAAAACCGAGTTATAATCGTCAAGGTAAGAGTGATAGTCTTCACGCGACTTAACCCGTCAAAACCCCTACAAGTAGGTTCATAATACAATATTTATAAGTCTCACCGCTTACAATTTCTCAACTTTGATCCGGACATATTAGTCGTAAAACCTAATTAATTTCGGTATCGACCAACATAATTATTTTGGCCTAATTATCCTTCACAATTGGGGATATAAGCTATTTTGGTGAATGATCCCGAGGACTAATTAAAATTACAATTTCTGGCCGGAACTGGGCTCACGTTCCCATCCGAATTCGGATCAGCACCAGCCGGACTTCGGATCATCCGAGTTCGGTTCAGGGACCATCCGAACTTCGGTCCTAGGCACATCCGAATTTCGGACCTACACATCTGAAATCCAAGCCATCCGAATTCGGATCAGGGACCATCCGAATTCGGATCGGGGACCAACATAATTTCGGATCCCTTCCAACCGAAGTACGGTCCGAATTCGGGTCAGGGACCACCCATCCAAATTCGGATCCCAAGACTGCACTTTTGCCCCTTCGAATTTAATGCTCAAAACTACCACAACTTTTCATATTTATTACAAACGGTTTGGGGTCATTCCCAAACATATATATACTCTTTATAACACATTTTAAGCGGTCAAAAACAACATTTTATTCCTTTTTAATCATCAAGAGTTCATGAACTCCATTTTCGGGTTTTTGAGCTAAAACCCATCAAAATCCATAAAACTTGCATATTATGTTTAAAAATGATGATTCTAACTACGTTTCATCATTATCCTTCAAGATCTAAAGATTTCTTCATGCTATTCATAAAAACCCATTTGGGTTTCTCATCTTCTTCAAACGAAGATGGAGAGGAGAAGAAGATAAAATAATAAGATTCATAAATAAGAGTGGTACCTCTTGGATCTTTCGAAAACAACAAGAATCTTCAACAAAAGTTTGATTTTGGATTCTTCTTCTTCTTCTCTTTTCTTCCTTTTCTCTCTATTTTGAAAGATGGAAAAAGTGAACACACACACACACCTTGTGTGTGTGTCTGCGTATGTATAAAGCAAGGGAAAAGGAGGATATTTTCTCCTTTTCCTTTTCAACCCTTGACTTCCACATATTTACCAACCAAACCCTAGAATTATTTGAATTTCTTTTAAAGTCCTTGTTACATATTCAAGACATATATTCATAACATTCCTACTCAAACATTCATTTATGTGGAAATGAAATTAAATTTAATATCTCGAATCGTATTTCATTTCAATAAATATATATTATCAATTATATAAAATTCGGGTCGTTACAATTCCTCCCCTCTTAAAAGGATTCCGCCCACGGAATCAAGTTCTTTCAAATAGAGCGGGGTATTTGGCCATCATTTCAGCCTTTGTCTCCCAAGTCATCAGAGATCCACGGTGGTGCTTCCAACAAACGAGCACCATCTCGATCTCCTTATTTCTTAGGTTAATTACTTTGTCACCGATAATCTTTTCCGGTTCTTCCACATAGCGTAGCCGCTCATCGATTTGCACATCATCCAAAGGAATGGTCACAGCAGGATTGATCGGACTTCGCTTCAAATAGCTAACGTGGAAAGTGCTATGAATTCCTGCCAACTCAGCGGGCAGATCTAACTTATAAGCTTGAGCACCGACACGCTCGGTAATAGGAAACGGTCTGACATATCGAGGACTTAACTTTCCTCGTTTCCCAAATCTCATAATTCCTTTCCACGGAGATACCTTCAGCATCACGGAATCTCCCACTGCGAACTCTATATCTTTGTGGCGTTTGTCGGAGTATGCCTTCTGTCGGTCTTGAGCAGCTTTGATTCGCTCACGAATAATCTGAATTTTATCATGCGTCTCTTGAAGCAATTCAGGACCCGCTAACGGTTTCTCGCCTGCTTCACGCCAACACGTCGGAGTTCGACACTTTCGGCCATACAGCGACTCATACGGAGCCATCTTTATCGAAGCATGATAACTATTGTTGTAGGCAAATTCCACGAGTGGTAAGTGTGTATCCCAATATCCACCAAGCTCGATCACGCACGCACGTAACATATCTTCCATCGTTTGGTTAGTGCGCTCAGTCTGGCCGTCGGTCTGGGGACGAAACGCCGTACTCAAATTAACACGCGTCCCCAACTGATCTTGCATACTTTGCCAAAACCTTGAAGTAAATCTCGAATCACGGTCCGAAACAATGGACTTTGGAATTCCATGGCGTACAATAATCTCATCAATATACATTCGCGCCAATCTTTCCAAAGGAAAGTTTTCTCGTATCGGCAAGAAGTGTGCGGATTTCGTCAGTCGATCCACAATAACCCAGATAGCATCATGTTGTCTTTGGGTCTTCGGAAGCTTTACCACAAAATCCATCGTGATGTGGTCCCACTTCCATTCGGGTATCTCGAGGGGTTGCAAATTTCCAGATGGTTTTTGATGTTCGGCCTTGACCCGCAAGCAAGTCAAACACCGCTCAACATGATTACCAATGTCTCGCTTCATCCCGGGCCACCAATATTCGGATTTCAAATCCTGATACATCTTTGAACTCCCGGGGTGAATTGAGAACTTCGAATTATGACCATCTTCTAAAATGGTTTTGCGCACGTCGCCGATCTTAGGTACCCAAATGCGATCTCTAAACATCTTCAGACCATTGCTACCTTCGGTTAACAATACACTCTGACCAACCATTCTTTCAGCTTTAATATTTTCTTCCTTAAGGCCCTCAACTTGCCACTTTCGAATGTCGTCAAGGATAGAGGAAGTCACAACTACATGCGTTAGCGCATAACAGGTAGCTTCTGGATATCTCTTTCGGCTCAAGGCGTCAGCTACTACATTGGCCTTTCCAGGGTGGTAAAGGATTTCGCAGTCATAATCCTTGATCAATTCCACGGCGCGCCTCTGTCGCATATTTAATTCTTTCTGATCAAAGATATGCCTCAGGCTCTTATGATCAGTAAACAACTGGCATTTAGTGCCATACAGATAATGTCGCCAGATTTTTAACGCAAACGTGACAGCATCTAATTCCAAATCATGAGTCGGACGACTCTTTTCATAATCTTTTAACTGTCTCGATGCATACGCTATCACTTTTCCTCGTTGCATAAGCACGCAACCCAACCCATTTATTGATGCATCGCTATAAACGGCAAAATCTTCGTTTCCTTCCGGCAACGCAAGCACAGGAGCGTCAGTCAAACGACTCTTCAAAATTTGAAACGCCTCAATCTGCGGCTTTTCCCACACAAACTTCGCATTCTTACGAGTCAACGAAGTGAGTGGGACGGCTATTTTAGAGAAATCTTGAATAAATCGTCGGTAATAGCCGGCCAATCCAAGGAAGCTACGAATTTCAGCAACATTTCTCGGCGCTTCCCAACTTTTAATGGCCTCGATCTTGGAGGGATCCACAGAAACACCCTCACAAGATATAACATGCCCTAAAAATTGCACTTGTCGTAGCCAAAACTCGCACTTGGAGAATTTGGCATACAACTGTTCGCCTCGAAGAAGTTCAAGCAATTGTCTCAGATGAACTGCATGATCCTCCTCCGTCTTGGAATACACTAAGATATCGTCGATAAACACTATGACCGACTTGTCAAGCATTGGACGGCACACACGATTCATCAAATCCATAAAAGCTGCAGGAGCATTAGTGAGCCCAAAAGGCATCACTAAGAACTCATAGTGTCCATATCGGGTCCGAAAAGCCGTTTTTGGCACATCTTCCTCACGGACTTTAAGTTGATGATAACCTGAACGAAGGTCTATTTTCGAGAAATAAGCAGCTCCTTGTAGTTGATCGAACAAGTCATCAATACGAGGCAAAGGATACTTATTCTTTATAGTCACCTTGTTCAATTCTCTATAATCTATGCACATTCGTAAGGTTCCATCTTTCTTTCGTACGAATAGAACTGGAGCACCCCAAGGCGAGGTACTCGGCTGAATGAACCCTTTCTCTAATAATTCTTCCAATTGTGCCATCATTTCCTTCATTTCCGAAGGTGCTAAACGATACGGGGCACGCGCAATTGGTGCAGCTCCCGGCACCAATTCAATCCGAAATTCTACGGATCGATCCGGTGGTAATCCCGGTAAGTCATCAGGAAACACGTCGGGATATTCATTAACCACTGGTACATCCTTGAGGTTTTTCCCTTCTTTCTTAGTATTTAACACACAAGCCAAGAAGCATTGACAACCTTTACTTAAACTTTTCCGAGCCTTAGCCACCGAAATCACTGCGGCTTCCCTTTTACGTCTATCCCCATACACAAATATTTCTTCGCCTTCCGGCGTGAACAAACGAACGATTCTATTAGCACAAGCAATAGTGGCAAGATTATTGGCCAACCAATCCATGCCAACTATTACATCAAATTCTTTCGTATCTATGGGGACAAGGTCGATATCGAAGTTATGTCCATCTAAGGTTAGCACACAGTCATGATATATTTGGGTGGCACAAACCGATTTCCCGCTTGCCACATCAACAGATAGAGGGAAAGGCATCAAAGAAGGTATAATATCTAACTTTCGTGCAAATGCTTTGGAAATAAAAGACACACTTGCACCAGAATCGAACAATACTACAGCAGGTAATGAGTTCAGAAGAAAAGTACCGGTTACGACATCCGGCACATCCTGCGCCTCGGCAGCTGTGATCTGATAAACCCTGGCTTGAGGCTTAGGTGGGTTCCCTTTTGATTGGGAGGAACCACCCACAAAATTAGGCTTTGCACAAATTTAGAGGGTTGGGATCACATAAGAACCCTTCAATTCTGTGAGAACGTGAGAACCCTCCAAAATGCACAAATTTATATATAAATGCACAAATTTAAAAATTAAATTTATAACTTAAAATCATTATTGGTTTTCAATATTAATAATTATCATAATCTAACATTAAAATTATCTTTAAATTTTAAATTCATCAAGTTTTACACTAAATGCACAAATTTGAATATTAAATGCACAAATTTTGTCAAATGCATAAATTCGTACATAAAATGGACAAATTTAGCATGATATGCGTAAATTTTATATCAAACACATTAATTTATCAAATGTATTCATTTTAACATTAAATGCATAATTTTATACATTAAATGCACAAATTTTAAAGAGGTTCTCACGTTCTCACAGTAACGAGGGTTCTTACCGGAACCTAACCCTATATATATATATATATATATATATATATATATATATATATATATATATATATATATATATATATATATATATGATATGGATCTCGTGAGAAGAAACTTATGGTGAGAAGATGTGAGAAGGATTCTTGACCAACCATTTGCTTCAATTAATATATTGATGTAATAATGAAAATTTAAATTTTTGGAAACAATATAAATAAATGAAGGGTATATTAGTCCAATAAAAATAATATAATTACATATTAAATAACTTTTTAGTTACTAAATATACGTACAATAATTTAGTCTTAAAATTCAGTGATTCAGTTTTATATACGAATAATGCTTTAGTCTATTTAATAGACGATGCAACAAAATTTCATAGTTGATGCATTAAATTCAGAAACGTAAACATCAAAATAGATTCAACATTTCTAACAAATCAATGGTGCAATATGCATGTTATTATGTACATATACAATGCTATTAAAACATTGATTCGGGAACATGCATAAAGAAATGAATCTATAAAACATTGATTTGAGGATATGTTAATTTCACTACGTTGATTCACTATAGATCTACAAAGATTCAGTAACACGCAAAATTTAAGAGAAAATTTAAAACACAAATAAAAAAACAAGCTGAAATCTCTGCTAATCACTTTCACATCCTCGCCGACTAAAACTTAGATTAACAATTGAAAATTGAAGCAAGAAATTACAATAAAAATCTAAAAAGAAATACACGTTCATGCTGAACGCGAAAATTCAAACCAATGTTGAATGAATTCGAAACCAAATTTCAAACTAAAATTGTAACATTTAACTGACATCTAAAAGAGATAGATGAAACTGAACTGGTCGGAACAACATATGCTAAAATATCTTCTTTTCCGGTACCGGCGATGATGGTCACTTCTTGGAATCAACCTCATCGAAGTCGTCGTCTTCCTCCATAACCACCATGGAAGATGAAAGAGAGATAAAAAAAATGTCATGATGAATAACTCGTCGGAGTTTTGTATATTGTTTATACCGTCGTAAAAATAGAATGGAACGGGAAAATGTATCATGATCGGAAAATTACATGAATATCATCGGAAGGAAGATGAAACTAGCTCCATGGATTGCAAATTATTTAGGTAGTAAATAACAAAAATATCAATTCTAAATTTAAATGGATTATTGTCATTAATGAGAAAAACGTTACTTTCTTTATAAATTTATAAATTAATTTGAAAATATAAATTATATTATATAATTCCTAATTTGCCCTCAGTGCATTATTGACAATCAATGACACATGGCGTACTCTCGTGCATTCTCACACTTCTCACATGATCCTCTCTCTCTCTCTCTCTTACAAAGGTTCTTTTGTGAACAACATAATGGTTGTGAACAATGTGAACCAATGATAACTTGACAAATCATCAATGCTTAAATTAATTAATAATTATTAGGATAATTACAATTAAGGTATATGAGTAAATAACAAAATATATTATTTTAATTTTGATATTTTCCTAACAACATATCCGATTAGTTAGGAGAATTAATTTGACCACGCATTGTTGAACCTTACTTTTTTCTTTGCATATATAACCCTTTCTCAACAACATTTAAGTGAGTGCATGTTATGTTATGTATATCGATTTCATCCGATTCATGCATATTTTTTATTCTTTGATTGCAATCAATTTTCTAATTTTTTTAATGCAATCAATTTCATTTTTTGTTCGCATGAACATTTTAAACTCTTGCTAAATATTTACGTGATAATTAATCGAATAAAGATATTTATTGCAGGAATATGGGTTCCTGTGGAAGCAACTCCGGGTTGAAATTAGAACGGTTGTGATGCCCGACATTAAACGCATCTATCGCATTGGATGCAAGCATCTATCGCAACTAACTTCCACATTGAATGAACGCACCCGATGCATCTATCGCAACTTATGTGCATCTTGAATTCAAGTATATCACACACAAAGACAATATAAGGGTATCACACATCTATGTGCAGATCAATATGCATGGGATGTATTCAATTCATTTTACTTTCAAAATAATCCAAACAACAAAAGGCTACATTCATCCGAAGTCACATAAACCAAGCAACAAAAGGTTTTAATAACTTCAAAGGATTCGATACATTCATAAGATTCAATAGATGCTTCGGTTTCAAATGGTGGATGCATATAATTCTGTCATATATTTTAATACCATCGTTGACTTCTTATGAATTAGGTGAAAGTTTCAATGAACTCTTTTGATGTTATTGTAATTTTAAGGGATTCATTTATCTTCTTAAGTTTGAATCGGAAGGAATTTTTCTTTTATCTATAGAGTTATCATCCTACATTTTAGGGAGTAACCGCCTATTTGCAGTTTGTCCCATTCCCATTTTGCCCTTTAATGTGTTTACTTAATCATTTTAAGTAGTGTATAAAAATGATGATGTGTATTAATATTATTGGTTCACAATGTTCACAATTAATAAACTGTTCACAAAGGATCCTATCTTTACTCCTTTATAATGCATTTAGTCTCTTGGTCTTAAAAACAAGTTTTTATGCTTAATGTACAACTAACTAAAGCAATATGGCTGAATTTTAAGAGGTACAAGAGACTAAAGCATGATGTACAACTTGTTGTTGCATAAAATTTCAAAGTTCAAACTTGAGACTTGCAGTTCATTGGGAACACGCGATTTAATTTCTTCTTCTCCCACGCTGACAAGCGACCTCTATTCTTCCAGGCTGCCATTACTTCTCCTCTTATCCCACGCTGCCATTTATTCTCCCCCGCCTAACTTCCCCATCACACCTCCATCATCGCCGGCTGCAACATCCACTGGACCTTCGACCACCGTCGCACCATCGTTGATCGAGTGACTCGTATCAGGAGCTTGACCATCGGTGATCGGTTATTCACGATATCTCCTTCGCAGACCATGATCCCCATAGGTATATCTCTCCCTTTCTTCGTATCTCTCTCTCTCTCTCTCTCTCACAGTTCCTTCTTAACGGTAACCATGTTGGTGCCTGGTGGTGCTTTGATTGATGAAGGTTTATTGCAGTAAACCTCCATCGAAGCTTAAACGAAGCTGCTATAATTTTGGCGTTGTTTTGTGGTAGGAGCGGTTGTTTTGGAGCATTTTGGCGTCATTTTGAAGCAAAGTACTGTTCGTAATAGACTTTTAATCAACTGCTGCCGTAGATGGGATGATTGATGCTTCACTGGCAACAAAACCCAGTGATAAGCCCTCAATATGCTATCCTTTCCATCAATTTACAGGTATGTATATTTTACATAAACCATAAATAAACCCAAGAAAGAAGAAACTCATAGTGCTGGTTTTATTTTATTTTCAAATTTTAGTTAAGAAATTTACAGTGTAACCATGTACTCTCTTTCGTCCTCTGAGGTCTGGTCCTTTTTCTCACAATTAACCCCGATTTATGTTAGATGAAATTGGCTTATGATACACACTTGCTTTGTTTTTTCCAGTATAGTTCTATAGTCTTAGAAGTTTGAAACAGACTTATTTGATATGCTGCCATAGGGTTTTGGGTTTGGAAGGTAAAGAAAGGGAAAAAGAAAACAAAAATCTTGGGGAACAAGGTGGTAGTTGTAAATAGCTATTGAGGTCATGATACCTTCTTGTTGGTCTTCTGCTGATTCAAATTCGATACTTTTTATTTTAGCTAGAAAACCAATTAGGAATGCTGTAGTGGTTGGCAGTACACTTGATGTAATTGGGTCAAGTGCATTCTGGTCTGTAGCTGCATTGTGTGTTAGCTTGATGAAATGGATCAGATTGTAGTTAGAACATGGATTTGTCATTTACTTGATAAATTGGATCAGATCATAAGAATTAGTACATGAATGTTGAATCATGCGATTTTAGCAAGGTTTGCCATTAGTAGCTAAATACGTCATGTACGGTCTTATATCAGTGCTATATATGAAGTCTCCTTGGCCAGTATTTTTAGCACATTAGTGAAAGGGATTTTCAGCTGCATTTGTGTTACTCAAGTTGGGCTATATGAGTTTGGACTTTTTACGATATAAATTTCGTGATATGTTCTAATTGAACTTCCACTTCCAGATTTCAAGTGATGAAGCTGTTGAGACCGCAAAGCAATTGGCGCTCCAAGAAGGCTTGTTGGTAAGGGTTTATGTTTCATTTTTTTTTTCAAGTTTCCAGTGATGAAGCTGATGTGACCGCAAAGCAAATGGCACCCTAACTTAATTTCTTATGCAGTTGAAGTTCACTACTGTCAATGTTAACTTGCTAAATCTTGAGCATACTGCTGCATATAAATGGGCTTATCATATTCTGAATGTGAGTCATTAGGCACTTTGTTTCTTGAAATTAGGATAGTTGTAAGCAGAATTTAGGGTACATGTGTGCATCCATAACTTAAAGCAACCACAATAGATGATGTTGGATCATGGTATTCCAAAGTAACACAATTTACATATGTCAGCAAAAATGATTAATGCTTGTTTCTAAAATTCAGTTGCTATAAAATGCTTGCAGGTTGTGTTTCCTAGCTTTGGTGCGCGATACCTATCCACCATTCTGTTTCAGTTAATTCGTGAAGAGGCCGAGGCAATGCAACTTGAGTCATGAGAGAGAGAGTTTTGTTTTATGCAACCTGAGTCGTGAAGAGGTCGATGCATTGCAACCTGTTAATAGCTTGTTATTGGGT
This sequence comes from Centrapalus pauciflorus, assembly GCA_020465985.1. Taxonomy (NCBI): domain Eukaryota; kingdom Viridiplantae; phylum Streptophyta; class Magnoliopsida; order Asterales; family Asteraceae; genus Centrapalus; species Centrapalus pauciflorus. The sequence continues at coordinate 475,124 of JAANYP010005158.1, forward strand.
TTTGTACTTGTACTTGGAGTGCCCGTTCACTATTTCCAAGGATTTGCCATCGGAAATAGATGTTATAAAGGGAAGAGTAAGTATTTGATATACCCATGGGAGATTTTCTTCCTTTTGAAAGAGGCAATTAAGCAATACATTGGTGATTTGGGAGCATCCATTTGCATCAAATGACTGCAATTTTGGCGTTGCAAATATTCCTTGCTCTAGGCTAAACGTTCTCATTTTTCTTGTCAACATATTGTTATTGTTTGAGCTTATTCGGAGTTGAAGTAATTTTGTTTTCTAATAAAGTTGGCTAGGTAGGCTACCTATTTCAATTTCATGTGGATGTACGAATGGTCTTAGTTGTTACTTGTTGCATTTAGTCTACAACATAACTTTGCTTTCCAACTTTTATCATAGGTGTCACAGTGCATTTCTTTTTTTAACTAATTCAAGAAAATTAAATATTAACAGAGTGATTGTTTCCATTATTGTAGAAGTCAACCTCCCATTAAATAAATATAACTATTACTATTAAATAATTAAATTTACAATTACAACATTCTCATCCATTGGTTCTCGGTTCAAAGTATGGTTTTCATATAAATCTCTGTTCATGCTTGGCGAGCTTAACGTACAGAGAGCGATGCAATTAATCAAATTAATATTAGTAATGCAATATGAATTATAACATTGGTTATTCAAAAGATAGAAAAGTGAAATAAAATTGAAAGATAAGAGAAAGAGAAAGGCATGTGGTTGATGGTTTAACATCCTAATATGCAATTGTAAATCTAATTTTAATTAATGCAGCCACAACATCAACAATTAATGGAGATTCTGAATTCAACACAACATATGAATCCAAATAATCTTCTTAAACATGCTGTCTTCAAGAATGACTAACATCATTCATCAATTACGTTGTGGGGTTAGTAGATTGCTTGTGATGATGTTTGAATTTCAATAGTTCACTTACAATCTTGATCTTCAACTTATATCTTACTCTATTATTTTTGTGGTTTCCATGATGAATGCAATAGTGTATCTATACTACTAAATCTAAATGGTATGTTTATCATTGAAAACCACATTTTTTTGTCGTTCAAAAAACATGTCATTAAACAAAAAATGTTTGATGTCGCCGCTGCTTTGCGCGGGTATACTGCTATAAAAATGAAAAGCTGCCTGTATAGATCGGCCAATCGACCGGTTCGTGATTCGGTTTTCAACCCATAAAAGTTAACTTTAAAAGGTTTTTGTTTGCCAAATCTGAAGGGTCCGGTGGTAAAGTAATGATTTTTTCATTTGATGTTTTGTATTAGCAGCAAAAGGAATCGAACGGTGATTCCATTTTTTTATTAAATACTTTTTTTAAGTGGGTTCGTCGTGGGTTAATGGGAAGGAATTTATTTTTTATTTTAAAAGATTTCTCATTTTCCATTCAACTCCAGTAGCAACCAACAAAAAAACATTCATATTCTCTCTTTCATGAAGGCGGCTAGAGTTTGGTGCAGCTGTCACGGCGGGCCAAAGGTCTCATCTCCGGTGAAGGTCTCGTCCATCTTCTCCGGCGCTGCTATCCTCATCGTCGTGTGTCGTTCTCCATCTCCACCTTCATTGGCTCTGCTCTCCCCGTCGACGTTGACTATGCTTCTTCCATCTTCTCATCGTCGCCATCAACTGCTCTCCTCGTCGACTGTGCACCTTCTTCAGCTTTGGTCTCCTCCATCTTCTCCAGCTAAGGTTCCTCATAGACATCTTGTTTATTTTTTTGTTTTTTCGATCTATTGATGATGATGGTTAAAAAATAGGGAAAATGACGTCAAATAGTTGTGTACTTTTGAGTTTGTACTCATTTATGTAGTGTACTTTTTTTCGTGCACATTTGGTCATCAAAATTTCAAAAATGTTTCAATTAGGTGGTTGGGTGACGTGGAAACCGGCACCAACCGGTTACCATGCTTACGTGGACGGGTTTTTCAAGAAAAATGTCATCAAATAGCTATGTACTTTTAAGTTTGTACACATTTATGTTGTGTACTTTTGTTGGGTACAAATTTATATAGAGTTGTAATCAATTTTATTGTAAAAGTTCAGGGGTTGTTTGTGTAAATCCTCAATACTTTGTATTGTGTATAAATAGGAGTGTATGTGTGCTGTTATAAGAGGAATCGAAGATTACACAAATACACATACACACATACGGATCTGATTGATAGAGAGAAAAAGTGTTGTGCAAGTCACCAAGAACATCAATGTAATATTTCTCTCTTTAATCATTCAATATAATGTGTTGGATTGATAATAGTTCATATATTTATGTTTAGATTGATTATATTGCATTAAATTTGAATTCACAATTGGTATCAGAGACTAATATGGCTGAATTTGAGTGAATTTTGAATCTGTTTAATTGATCGAGTTTCAAGCTTAATTGATCGAGTTTAATACCTTCTTCATTCGAGTTTCATTCTTGTTCATTCGAGTTTCATACTCAATCATTCGAGTTTTATACTTATTCATTCGAGTTTGATGATTCTTTATTCGAGTTTGAGTCTTCATCAATCGAGTTTGATTCTTATACATTCGAGTTTCATCCAATATCATTCGAGTTTTGAGTATTTGACCTTTGCTGCTTAAATTGGTCATAACTTTTGGCTCAAATCCACTCCAGAAAAAAGTTATAGGCAATTTTATGCAGAAAAGCTGAAATTTCAACGCCAAAAAGTCATTTCAGAGCTGATTTTTCACTATTTAACATTAACTGAAATAGCTTTTCAAAGGGCTATCAGAATTCACTCAGTTTCTCCATAAAAGATCTTGGAAGATTCAATTTTTCTGCAATTCATAATGGAATATGAAAAATTTTCAAAGTCTGAGCTAATTGCAAAACAATCTGAATCTGAAAAGATTCGTAAGAACAATTACGACATTCTCGTTCAGTTAAATACTGATAAACATTTGGCGTTACGTGACGTACAAATACTGAATGAAGAAATTCAAAACTTAAAAGAAAAACAAAACTCTGAGAGTTGTGCTCATCAATTGAAAATATCTGAATTACTTAAAGAACTTGATGAGCTGAAACAAGAAAATTTTCAGAATGCAACTCAACTGAAATATCTTTTGCCTGAAAGATCTGATCTTTACAAGAAAGTTCAGGATCTTGAAGATACACTTTGTAAGACAAAACCAACTGATCAGAATTGTATTTTAAACAAAAATGAAGAAATTTTTGCTCTTCAACAAGAGTTGTCTTTAACTAAAGATTTGATTGAGAAGGAAAGACATGAGTTCTTACTTAAAGAACAAGATTTTAAATCAAAATCTGAATTGTTTGAAGATGAAAGACAAATGTTCTTAATCAAAGAACAATCTTTTAAATCTGATTACCAATCATTTGATCATGACAGAAATTCAAATTTAGTCATTATCAAAAGTTTGGAAGATCAGATACTTCATCTTACAAAACAATTACATGTGTTTACTTCATCAACTGAGTCAAAGGTTAAGACCCCTTCTTCAGTGTGTTTAAAATCCAATGTTAATCACTCTGGTTTGTCTTCTGAAAGTGAAGTGAATCTAACTAACTCTGCTAAGTTTGATTCTTCTTCAGATCTTAAACTTAAGTATCTGTTAAAGATACACAGCGGCAAAGATAAAATTGTTGAACAACTTCCGGTCAAGATTTACACCGGTGAATCTTCGAAGTCAAATTTTCTTAAAGTTTCTGAAAATACTGGTCATTCTAATCAGAAAACATTTTCACAGAAAAATACCAAGTATTATCAGAAACAGGCAAGAACCGGACAGTTTTTCAAAAAGAAGAGTTCGCAAAAGTCTGATCATTCAAATTCAAGTTTCTTTAGAAATTCAGATATTCAATTTTCTCATACTCAAAGAAATTTGTTTTCTGCGTTTGAAAGAGAAGCTGATAGTTATAACATGCAATGGGTACCTAAACCCAAGTACAAGTGGGTACCAAAACCTGTTTTGAAATGGGTACCCAAGAGTGCTAACAAGTCTGGATCCAAATCTGTTTGGATACCAAAGACATCTTAAATTTTGCAGGTTATAGGTTTCTTATCATTTCAGATAAGGACCCGTTCTTCATTTCAATAGGCTCTTGATTACATCAGATCAAGACCCGTGTTTCAAATCAAAATGGTTTCTAGTTAATTCAGACTAGAACCCAGACTTCAATGAACCAGAGTCAAAGGCTTTCAGTTACATCAGACTGAAACCCGAGTCTGAGAGACAAATCTTACTGGAATTCTTGCCCTGAATTCAACTCCGAAGCTGAAATTGACAAAGAGGGAGTTTTATTTTTATAATTTTTTGCTCCTGATTTCATTTCTATGAGTTGACTAACTGTGTGTGCTTATTTCCAGGGGGAGTTTCAGACGCACTTTGACGATGACATTTTTCAAAAACGGTGTGTGATTTTTCACGAAAATATTTGATACACACATAAAAAGAGTTTTTGAGCTGAAAAGAAATTTTTTTTTTGAATCTCTGAGTCTATCATTGAGATTAATTGATTGATCTAATCTCTTTGATTTTCATAATCTCATTTCTTCTGAGATTCTCTTTGTTACAATGCTTCCAATTTATACTGGATTCTCCCGTTATCTCCCATGTGCTAAATCTTTCAAGAAAATCTGATTCTTCTCATATCATATATCAGAATTTCCATTTCAATCTGATATCTCCCAAATTATATGAATATAATCTCCGATATCCCATGATTACCGAAAATCTTTCTGGTGACTCCGTTTATGCACCAATCTGAGTGATAGGCATAAATTTCGCTTCTATGGTCTATCCAGAACCGGAAGACCTACCCAAGGAGCAAACCATCTATAGTTTGTGTGGGTGAGGGTTCTTTAGGTTTATTAGTTGAGAAGTGTCAGTTATCACGGGATACTGACAGGGTCGAGCAGAGATAAAATGTAATTGAGAGGGATATCATGCTTTTGCTATAAAGCTGATTGAATTCGTTTCTCAAAAGTGAGCCGGAGGGAGCTTAGTTGAAAAATGCTGAGAGCTGAGTGTTGAGAAAGGATTTGAAGAAAATAAAATCCTACCTACACTGTGTCTGCTGGGTAATCCACATAATCTATCAAGCCCTAGGCGACTTGATATTGAAAAAGACGTCATGGACCCAGTGACGCATGCACTTAACCCCACCAACTACTCAGTTATCTCTCAAAAGATTTCTGTTTCAATAATTATGGAGATATAACACATTTCTATCGATATATCATTTGGATATTATTGATATTGAAACAAGGAAGACAGTTGCTCCGGTCTCCAATTTCATTTGATGCACATTGTGTCTAGAGCTAATTATATACACTTTTAGGACACATCGAGTCTAACAGTCTGCGTGACTATAAACTGCTAGTCCAAAGTGACTAAGCCGGAACAAATAAGAGTGATTCTTTCATGATAAAGGATTTCACGATGACTATTTGGAAATCCTACCAGTGTTAACATCACGCTAGCGCTGAAAGTAGGTCACATAGATTTTGTCTATTGTGCAAACAGGAATCCTATGTGGACCTGGACTTGTTTTCTCACAAAATGAATGTGATTCATTTTCCCCAAAGTTGTAAAGCTTTGTTTTGTTCTAAAAAGATATAATATCAATTCGAGGGGGAGTGAACTTTTTGAGGGGGTGAGATAAATCTGTTTTGTATAGGGGGAGAGATGTTCAGTTTAAGGGGGAGAAAATCAATTTGTAATAATTTCTGAGTTGTAATTGTTGTTGTATTTCTTCTACTGTAATTTCATTGAATTAATGTTTCTGAAGTTTTTGCATGATGTTCATAATTTTTTATGATCATCATGAGGGGGAGAAAAGCTGAATTTCAGAAACAACTGTTGAGTAGTTTGAAATCAACTGAAGGCAATTACTATATCATCTCAAGACAATTGATCAAGGAAGAGATTTAAAAGCTATTCATGATCCAAGGGGGAGTGTGCTTACAAGAAAAGAGAAGATCAGAATAGAAGAGATGTGAAGATCAGAGTGAGACAATAAAGAAGAAGATTCAGAGATCGAAGAGAAGGTGCAAGAAAAGTTTCAAGAAAGAATGTTCAAGTTCCCTGCAATGTACTTTAATTTGAAAATTGATTTCATCTCTAAGGGGGAGATTGTTGGGTACAAATTTATATAGAGTTGTAATCAATTTTATTGTAAAAGTTCAGGGGTTGTTTGTGTAAATCCTCAATACTTTGTATTGTGTATAAATAGGAGTGTATGTGTGCTGTTATAAGAGGAATCGAAGATTACACAAATACACATACACACATACGGATTTGATTGATAGAGAGAAAAAGTGTTGTGCAAGTCACCAAGAACATCAATGTAATATTTCTCTCTTTAATCATTCAATATAATGTGTTGGATTGATAATAGTTCATATGTTTATGTTTAGATTGATTGAATTGCATTAAATTTGAATTCACAACTTTTTTGTGCACATTTAGTAGTCAAACTTTTAAAAGTGTTCCAATTAAGTAGTTGGGTGTTACTTTGCTTATGTGGACATATTTTTTATAATTTTAAATTAAAAAAACCTAAGAAAATTTATTTTTTCTATAAAACTATAAAAAGATTCATAAACAAAATATGTATCAAATTGATAAAATATGCTTTCATTTTATAAGAATATAATAGAGTGTTAATGTTCAACTCCTAAACATGATATCTATCAAATGGAAATGATTTGTTCAACTCAATGTCAGTGGTTTGCCTCCTCATCATCTTCGTCTCAAAATTGGATGTCCGATAATACTTTTACGAAATATCGATCCCTCAAATGGATTGTGTAATGGCACAAGACTGATATGCAGAGGTTTTCAGCAAAATGTCATCGATGCAGAAATAGCGGTTGGTCAGCATGCTGGTAAAAGGGTGTTCTTGCCAAAAAATTCCTTTATGTCCATCTGAAGAAGATATGTTCCCATTCAAATTGAAGAAAAAACAATTTCCTGTCCGACTTAGTTTTGCTATGACAATCAATAAAGCTCAGGGACAAACAATTCCGAATGTTGGTGTTTGTCTATAAGAATCAGTATTTTCACATGGGCAACTTTATGTGGCACTCTCTAGAGGCACATCACGTCACAATACAAAGGTATTGGTCAAATCAGCCAAAAAATTCAATCGTGGTGGAGTCTACACATCAAATGTTGTGTATCAAGAAGTTTTACGTGATTATTAAGGTACGATCATATGGTCAATATTACATTTGTTACAATATGCATCTATTATAATTATCAACATTTTATTATTTGCAAGATTTACTTACAGTTGGACTCTTCGACTATATATATAATGACAGATGCTACATTAATTTTATTTTATTTTTCCATAAATATGTTGTCTTTTTATTCTGCTATCTTACAGTTTTATATTATATTATATTGCAAATGTTGATTGAATACTATTTTAATCCTTTGATGTTAAACAAAAATTTTGAAGTAATTTTTTCGTATTTTTTATTTGAATAAACATATTGGAATTGAAAGTTAATCATGATATAAATTGTATGTATATTTGAAAGAAATTATTCATCGTTGAAAACCACCTTTTTTGTCATTCTAAAAACAAGTCATCGAACAAAAAATGTTTGTCGCCGCCGCCGCTTTGCGCGGGTACAAGGCTAGTCCCTATATATATATATAGAGAGAGAGAGAGAGAGAGAGAGAGAGAGAGAGAGAGAGAGTCATGTGTAAAAAAGTACCTCTCGAAATCAAGTGCACCCGAAGGTACCAACCTTAAAAAACTTTTTTTAAAATTTTTTTCTCATAACCATGTTTAATTTAATGTTATACGCATGATATATGAATTTCACATACATTCACACTTTCTGTGTCCTTAAACATTATGTGAATGCTCAATGCATATTCATTGTGAATGATCATAAATGTGAATGGTCATTTCACACCATTCACGTCATTTCACACCATGTGAATGGTGTGAATAACCATTCACATGATCTTTTTTTACCATTCACAAGAAATGATGTTGCTTCTTTTGAACAAAACTCTTATAATATTGTCTAATACATGTCTATTAAAAAAATATATGTGAATGATCATTCACATTAGGTACGCTGGGTACGCTGGAATCTTATAGGTACGCTGATGAACCTGATTCTATATACTATATATATATATATATATATATATATATATATATATATATATATATATATATATATATATATATATATATAGAGAGAGAGAGAGAGAGAGAGAGAGAGTTGAGATTTTAGACTGGAATGCTGGAAAACCATATTAAATGTACATGTTGATTACGATAAAATGTTAAGTTTCATGTGAAATTATAATACACACATGTTCAAAATTGCATTATAATTGACTAATTCATATCATTTACATGTTCATTAAGACAAATTGTTTAATTTAATGTAAAAGTGCGCAATATACACATGTTCATGCGTATTGCATATTTGAACATGTGCATATTGTTATCTTGCATGAAATGAAACATTTTATCATAATAAACATGTAAATGATTTGAACTATTTAATAATTACACACATTTGAACATATGTCTATTATAGTTGTGCATTAAATTTAACGTTTTGTTGTAATGAACATGTGCATTTAATATGGTACTCCAGTACTTCAATCAAATATGATATTTCATGGATCTTGAACACACACACACACACACACAAACACACACACACACACACACAAACACACACACACACACACACACACATATATATATATATATATATATATATATATATATATAATTAAAAATTCCCTTAAAAATGGGTTGTTCGTGTTTTTTAAATAAAGCCAGAATCATGTTTTTTTAACATTCTATATATGTTTTTTATATTTGTTATTCTATATATAAACCACCATCGTAGACAACTACAACAAACACCACCACTATATCACGACCCTGCTTCCTCCACACCACCACTATGAAGATGAACTAGATCTGAAGCAAGAAACCTTCGTTGGTTTGAAATGATAATGAACCAAATGTGAAGCAACGAAGATCGCTCTCTGTAACATCCTAAGATCATGTATATTCATATGCTATATCGATAGATTCATTGTAGCCTTATTGGACATGTTGACATGCATCATATATTGAAAATGTGTTGCCATGTTAGTTGACATCGTTGTGGATTGGTTTGTCGTGAATGTCATATTGGAAATAATATCTATTTGAACGAGACAACATTTGTCTCGGTGACCTTGTTGGTTGGTCAAAATGTTTATATGACTATTTGGAGAGTCATTAGTATGATTAATTATTGTTAGTCGAGCACGGTAATCTATTTGGACATTAAACATTGAATAGATACAAAACTTGTTATTGATTAGTCGAGTAGATCTTGAGGCCATCATTAATTGATCGTTATGACACATTGCTTGATAACCTATCTGGTTGTAAATTGTTGGTTAGGGCCGTTTAACCGGGAAGCCTAAAGTGGTAACCAAATCGTACCCATATGTAAGGTTATGGTTGGAAGCTTAATAACTAAAAATATAAAATTGATAACACATGAGACACAATAGCCACATTGGATCATTCTTGACCAACTGGATTGTTGAGTGTTTAACATAATTCATTTGTAGGTAACCACTCCCGTACTTGATCGAGGTAGACATAGTCATATGTGAATGTATAAATATTGTTGGAAACCACTCCCGTACTTGTTCGGTGTAGACGTGGTCATTTATATATACATATAAAGATTGGATTGTGTCGGGTTATTTCATGTGAGGATAGGAACGGGCCGCCTGCGGGCGATGGTGAATAACCGTTGGGCTGCAAGCATGGTGGGACAACACTTGTGTGTGAAGTCATGAGTAGTATGTATTTGGTAATGCAATGGGTCGATAATGATTGGACGTTACAACGTGCGCCTGTGAAATTAACTAGTCTCACACATCGACTCGACTAGGCTATGCGGTGGAAGTGGAACTTGTGGACATAAATCTTGTAACTTACTCGTAGTAATAATTTAGAATTCTATGGAAATAAATAAAAAAAATCAATAATCCTCAAAGAGGTGATCTGAATCATCACATGAGTCATAAATTGTTTAGTGACAAGTGTTTGATAATGGTCGAACTAATTGGAATGCATGATATTATTACCGTGAAATTGTTATATAATCTTGGAATTCACTAAACAAGTTTTTTGTTTACGGTTTAGCTGTTAACATTTTTACAGGTTTTGTGATACCATGCTGGAAGCTTTCAGACTTCTGTGTTGTTGAATATATTAGATTCAGGACTAACGGTATGACTTGGATGTTGTGTTGGGTTTTGGGTAGTCGACCACCTGACCTTAACTATTTGTTCGCAGGATCATGACCTGTAACCTTATAGACATTAATAGTTGTTATCCGGATGCATCACTTATGATGCATTAGTTGTAAAAGTTTTAATTCTACCATAATTTCGCAAGTATTATTGTACTAATTATTATTAATTATTACACTTAAACATGTATTATTGTTGTATGGGTGTTTCATGATGCGAACTTCAGACTTAGTAAGATCCGAACTTTGGGTTTTATTTGTGAACTTCAGATGGTGGATCCGAAGTTGGACTTTAACTTGTAAAATTAATTTATAATTAAAAACAACCAGGCTCTGATAGTATTCTCTTATTACTGATATTACTACTGATATGACAAGTTTTTGTGGTGTTAAAAGAACCCACAGTGGGATGAAAATTGATTAAAGAACTAATTATTAGTTGTTGTAATTTTCGGTTGAAAGCCCGATGAGAAATAATACATAATTGGAATTTATTAACGCACCCACTGTGAGTATTTTGATTTATATGTCTGCATTTGTGTTTATGTTAGTTGTTTACATTGAGACATGTTGTTTCATAAGTATTTCTTTGTCACTCTACTAACTTGCGTTGTAATTGATGCACATTGTTGCTTGCATACATGTTTTATATGTTCTGTTTTCCTCGTTGTGCATCAACGTGATGGGCTTTCGAGCTATTAATGATTCTGATGCTCCCGAAGCCATATGACTTGGAGTTGATCCCTCTATGGTCCTGAAGGGCAGGTGTAGCATCTCCGATGGTAAATCTGTCTCAATTGAATTTATCTATTCCGTGCAATGGCACGGTGGTGCTTTATACTCATATGTGTTTCTGTACTTCGAGTACAAAGGGGTGTACGGCGTTTGTCGCCGGTGTCACTCGTGTGTGCTACATAAAGACTTGTGGAATATTGAAACACCCATTTAACATAATATAATCCTTAATGGGGTTACAGTAGATTAATCATAATTAACATGGTTTTGAAAAAAAAAATCGGGCATGACCTGTTCGCACAGAGTCAATATCCCTGTTTGATTATAAACCATCACTTTCAAACATAAGATAAATTTATAACATACTTAATTTTACTAGATTACAATATCTAACATCAACCCAAAAGACATTACATGTCTATATACATACATGTCCAACATGATGGTAGACAAACTACCCAAATGTTCTCACTATTAAGTATTAAGCTTTTACCAAAAGGGGTCTTGACTTCAAGTCGGCTTACTAAGCATTATGACCGAAGTCAGCAATCATCTTGCAATTTTTAACACCACCTGAGATATATAAAAGTGAGGGGTTAGCAAATAATTTGCTAAGTGAGTTACTAAATCGATATGGAGTGCATAATATACAACATGTATTAATGTTAAAATGATTATAAAATGACAAGTGCAATATCTTTTTAATAAAAGCGGTGTGGGCATAGCCCACAAGATGCATAGGTCGTGAGCATAACCCGCTAACCTGCCATTGCCAGCCGGATTAGAACTGAAATCTCTGCAACTCCAACCGGCTTCCATGTTCGGCCACCTACTACATAAGCTTCCGGAAGTAGGAATTTACACGCACAAACACAAAGTAAGGCGTTGATAATAATAATGATAACCTGGACGTCCAGTGAGGACAATGAAATGAGCATAGCTCACAATGTGTTAATCAAGTATAATCATATGAAGCATGAAATGAATAATCATTAGGTGTAGCATGAAAGCCAATGTATGTGACTGGAGGTATCAAATAAGGTATGTTGCCCATAGGCCATAATCAAATATTAAAACTGCCAACTTAGACAGGATAATAAACTGCCAATAGGGCAGTATGCCATATAAAAATGATGCTTAGTAGATATGCACGATGTCATAATTAAAAGAACATGCAAATATGTATGCAACACACATATCAATACTAGAACTCACAGTACAATAGGCTAAAGATAGCCTTTAAGGCTCAATACGACCAATAAGCTACTTAACGCCCCGAACCGATAATCGGCACTCCTTCCAGCTCTAAACCTATCAAATAATGATATTCAAAGCATTCATAAGCTTATAGTAGTATATCATAAGGTTTGGAAGCCATTTGAAGTGTTTAAGCGTTTTCGATTTAATTTTCCGAATTTACCGACACCGTTGCGCCTTTTATTGAGTTTTATAGAGTTTTTGGGCGACATTTGATGATAATTTATGTATGTTATAAGTATGGAATGACCCTACGAGGTTATTGTACATTATAGAGCTTAAAACAAGTGTTTTGGGGGGCTCAACTCAGCGAGTTAGAGGGGTTACTCGACGAGTTAAACACACTGGAATCAAGTTTCGGTATAGCAGGCATTGTACTCGACGAGTTCATAGAGGAACTCAGTGTCCTGCACTCCAGAACACCGATTTTCTATTGCCCTGCTCGTGGTATTTCCGTTCCAAACTTATTTTTAACAATAAAAAACATTTAGGGACTTGATTTTATGTACTATTTGACTGCTACAAACATATACAAACATATGTTAACTTATTTTAACATAATTACGTGATTGAATCCATTCTAAAACTCCATTCAATCCAATATTTATACAAACTTCATTTCCTATAATTTGTTTTCCTCTAACGGAGCTTACAACTCCAAAAATTAATTGAGGACCACAGTAATTTACAATTAAGCATCCTCAACCTTCCTATTTAAATCCACCATCACCCCTTCACATGGGTTACAAGATAGGGAGGAAGGATAGGAGCTTATTGGACCAATTCAAAGCATAGTAAGGATGTTACCTTTAATTGAACTTGATGGATTTGCACCAGAAATTTACCCTTCTAGCCAAATTTTTAAGAAGTAATCAGCCATAGCTTGAGTTCTTCAAGTGTGTGTAAGTGCAGATTATTGAGACAAAGGAAAGGGAGAAAGAGAGTATCCGATTGGGGTTTTCAACTCACCCCCAATTGGCCAAACATGTTACACCAAGGCCCCTTTAGTCTTTTCCTTACATAAATTTAGCCCATTTTCACTAATATTAAGTTTATGTATGCATGAAACACTTATACATCTTGCATGGGATCTTGTACAACCTTGTCCAATTTGCTCATTTACAAGGAAATAAGCACATAGTACAATTAGATAGGCATATGGCTTAAGATTTAAATTCAAAGCATAATTAATTAGCCAAATACAATTCATTTGGCACTTAACTAATTATAGTTAGTACCTTAAATTTGAGGGTATTATAGCAAGGCACGAGTTAACTAACTCAATACATATAGGTCTCATTTATTTATTTATAGTTTTGTAAAGTAGCGTTAATATACATATATTCTCTTTAAATGATTAAGAATATAAATTTTTACATATCAATTAACGTAAATAAATCACTCAATTCATTGGATGAGTGTATAATTAGTAGTTTAATTATTATATCAAATTTGAGGATGTTACAAATATGAAATCTCTGTACTCACTAAGCATCGCTTACCGTTTAGTTGTCGACACTTTTCAGGAAAAGGGAAATCCGCTGCTAGACCTTCTAGCTAGGTCAGTTGTTGAAGCATCTGAGGATTCTACTGTCATTCGTTAAATGAATAATGGAGACTCCATTAGAATCATTTGAGATGGTTATAATAAATTTTGAGTATGTAGAATTAGAATGGTACCATGTAGCATTGCAGTATGTTTGACGTTAATTTCATATATCTTATATTTCCAATTTCATGTAATGTACTAAGTATTTTTGACTAATGTTCAATTAGGGGTTGTATGTTTAATCTTGGGTGATGTGTTGTGGTTATGTGACAAGGGTGTCATACTCTCTCTCAACCTTCGTCATTCATAAATGAGAATAAATCAGATCTAAAGCAATGAACTAGATTTGTTCCTACTGTTTCCCTTCCGTCTCTACATACACACACCTAGCTTTGCTATTGATTTTTCTCAAACTGAGCCAATGTGTTTCCAGATTCGAGGTGTTCTCTTATTCGATCAACATAATCTTAATGTTGAATATGTGAGATTATGATAAATCTGTTGAAGTAAAAAAGAAGAGATAGTCCAAATCGAACAAATAGGTGTGTTTTTTTAGTGTTTTGATTTTTTTGAATCAATCCAACTCCATTCATACATGGGTTTAGATCTCGAGTTTAGCGTTAAAGATATGTGGGACCTTTGAAACTAGACTGATTCATAGGTTTTAGAATTGGATTTTGAGATTTATGAACATGGGTTTTTTAGGATGTCATTAATGTGTTCTTGAACATATATTCGTCGTTTAATTTAAGGTTTTTTAGGGTTATTGTGTATGCATTCAATGATTTTGGTTTTTGATAAATCAATTGCAGGATTTGTTATTGTTTGAAATCAGAATGCGTTCTTGAGTTGTAATTAATATTTTATATATTTTGGTTAGAATTTTAAATTATTGATGTTATTGGTAAAAAGATTAATTTGTTGTTATTTATGGTAATAAAAAAATAATGGTAACCTGCTAAACATGTTATCAGTTCAAAAGTTGTTATAAATGATAAAAAATACAAAAGTTAATGCTAGTAGTGATAAAAAATAAATAATCTATAATCGGTAAAAATATAGAAAGGTTGTTGCTACTTTTAATATAAACCCTATAATGTAATCCAATTACATATAATAAACATGTATTTCAAAGTCTTACATGCAAATATGCTCGCACGTGACATGACCCTCTGTTGTGTGATTTTTAAAACTTGAGAAATACAATACTTATTACTTGATACACATCTATCACGAATATTTACATTAAATGATTTTAAGATTTATACCTTAACTGATTAGAAGGGTCGACAAATAGTTTCATATTACTACTTCATTAACTGAATTGCGTTATTTATTACTATTTTTAAACAAGGAAACAATGTTTTGTTCACCGAATGTTTTTCTTATTTATTGTAATATTAATAACAATGTTTTCTCATCATCATCTTTAAATCTTAATTAGTTAATTGTAATGTTTTTAACCTTAGCTTTTTCTCGAGAACTAAATGTGCATGATTCATGATTTTTAAGTCCTACGTCCTGCCACAACGTACATGTATGCAAACTAAGGATGAACTCGATTCTAAAACTAGTCCACACCCGAAGAACGAAACCCGTAAAAGCCCCAAACTTAGGATTGAGGACCAAACCAGATGGTATCAGTTTGATCTTGATTTTTTTTACCTTTTATAAAAAAATACAAAATCAAACCAAACTGAAAACGAAGTAAGAGAATTTTAAGCCTTTTAGGAACCGAAAACTGTTCCGAAAGTATGTAAATCGGTTTGGTTCAGACTTCAGATGAATATGGTCTTTTACCCATTTTCCTAATGCAAACTAACCCTTAAGAATAGGTGATTGAATCCATTGACCCGAGTTATTTTGTCAACAGCAGTGGGAGAAAGAGAAAAATAGAATCCAAATAAAGAGACAAGATGCCGGGTAAGATCCGGAAAAGCTAAAGATCCACCGTCAATTTCTCAACACCTGGCGGTAATGAAATCTCAGCCATCCATTCATCTCCAGTACGCCACCACGCTTAATTCCGCCCAATTAACTGCTTTTAAAATCCGCCTTTCAAGTCCGAACACTCACTCCATCACTCTCTCCACGCTCTTCTTTCAACCCAAATAAAAATAAAAACTTTTGCTTCCCCCTTTTTCTTATTTGAAGTCAATTTCAGACCTAATTTCTGTAAGTTTTTGACCAATTTTGATTATACTTGCAGTTGGTTTAACTGATTCATTGTTGTCTTTAATTTGGGGTATTTGCGGTTTGCATTTGTCTGCTTAGGGTTTTGTTTTGTTAGACAAGAAGGTCAACTTATTAGTACTATTTCGTTATCTTTGTGCATCTTTTGGTATGAAATCTTTGTGTTTGTAAGTTGTTAGCGTGTGTATGTCTATGTAGATCTTGTTTGAAGTTTGATGAATGTGTAATTCAGTTAAAGTCGACATTTTTGTTTGGTTCATGGAGCCTAGGGTTTTTTCTGAAAGTTGTGTCGGGCTATAGTTTATGAGTTGTGCGTGTTATTTTTTGTATGTTGAGGATTTTATTAGGTTAAAAAAAGTTGGTGAATTTGCTAAAAGGGTAAGTGTTTTGCATTTGGTATGCTATGATGTTGATGTGATACGTGTGGTTGGTATTGGTGAAGTGGTTTAAAAAAGCTGTCTTTGAGGATTTTAGTCAACTATGTTTAATTGTTTATGAGTATGGGGTGTATTTAATTGATTGTAATTCAATGTCCAGCTATGGGGGAGGAAGATGTGACTACTGAAGTTGCAGAGACGGTGGCGAATGGGACTGTCTCACCGGATAAACCAGCCAAGGATGTGAGCGAGAAGACGGAGGAAAAGGAAGGAGTTGAAGAGATGGCTGTGGATAAAAAGGATGATGAGGAGAATGGTACAACTAAAGAAGCTGATGGTGACAAGGAAGATGTTGAGGTAAGCAAAGACGCGAAAGAAGAAGAGAAAGAGGTAAAAGATGACAAGGAAGGAGGTGAGGGAAAAGGAAATGAAGAACCCAAGAGTGAGGCAATGGAAGTTGATGAGAAGGCAAGTCCAAACAAGGAGACTGAGAGCAAGAAAGCAGAAGTTGCTGATGCGAAAGAGGAAGACAAGGATCAGGAAGACAAATCAGAGGAAAAGGCATCAAAAAAGAATGCTAGAAAGAAGGGCAGTGGAGATAAAAGCAACAGCAAGACGAAGCCATCAGGAGAGAAAAAACGGAATGAGAAAAAGGAGAAGGAACCAACTACTCCTGCTGCTCCTACAATTGAGCGGCCTGTAAGGGAGCGGAAATCTGTAGAGCGGTTGGTTGCCGTTATTGACAAAGATACTTCCAGGGAATTTCATATTGCGAAGGTTGTATTCTAAATTTAGAACTCCGGTGCTTTGCTTGTCATTTATGTCTAATAGTTTAATGACTAACGTAAATCTTCCTTTTTTGACCTACTTTTATTGTTATAATGGCATGCAGGGCCGTGGTACCGCTCTAAAAGATATCCCAAATGGTAAAGTCTTGTGTTTTCCCTTATTTATATTTGTATTTTCATTCATTAAAGCATTAGACATCCCCTGATTTGCCATTGAAGATTCTTTTGATAGTAAAAGAATTTAATACATACCTTTGTTTTAAAAAGCGCACCTCAGGCTCAGTGAGACGCAAGGTTCAAAGCCCTGCGCAACACAAGCTGTTGCGAGCGCCTCCTTGTTGTTTCATTAAATTTGGCCCAGAAAAGAAGAAAATGAGTCCCTCCTTGATTAATTGTTAAAGTAATTCAAATTTGTAATGAAGATTGTGTATATTTGTAGTATTTCAGTATTCTAGATTTTGGTATGTTACATTTTTAGTTGTTAAAGTAGCATTAATGTGTTATTATATACGAATCATGATACCAAAACAAGTGTGCCTCGTGTACGTGATGCGCACGCCTCACATTGTGCCTCACGCCTCGGGCTCCAGAACCTTTTTCACAACGGTGAGCCTCACACTTTTTAAAACCAAGATACATATACGACATAGGATTCTCTAGAAAGCCCACAATATGTGATCTAGATCACCCATTCCCAAATTCGGTACAGAACCACTCCTGGAACAATTGGGATCACGGTTTGCTTCTAAGAATTAATGGTCCTAATTGATTTTCAATTCTAACCAGCAATTGTCGTTTGGCGATTCCAATAGAAAACACGTTAATCCAGAAAACGTAGGATCATGAATTCGATATCAAAATCAATGTTATTGAAGGCGAAAGTTGCACTCGAGGCGACATGCCTTGATTGGGGACTAAGTCGAGAGGCGAAAAAAGGCGAGGGCCCAAGTGAAGTGAAGTAGTAAAAAGTTAGAAGAACTTTACATGAAATTGTTAGCACACAAACATAAAATAAAAGTATAACGTATAGAATGATCATTATAATATCAAATATACTACGGTATTACCTTAAACCACAACTCCTATGCAAAATAGCAGTAGTCAATGAAGTAAAATGTTAAAAAGAACCAATTTATAGAGAGATAGAGAGAGGAGAGTTGATAAATAACTTCTGATTTCTTAATCTTGATCGTGGATTGATAGAGAGTAGAGACTAGGGAGAATATATACTGATAGAGTAATAGACGTCAATTGCAATTTCAATGTCAACCGGTAATCCTAATCATATGTTTCATAGCAATCTATTGATACCATTCCTAAACTAATTCCTTATATTTCTCAATCTCCCCAACAAATAATTGATATTGTTTAAAATTAAAAAAACCAGCCCAAATTAATCAATTTACTGCGACTGGACAAAAGTCCATCGCCTCATCGCCCAGGGATTTTGCAACTTCACAGAGAGTCCAGCGCCTGGTTGAATCGCATCGGCCAGACTTGGCTGAAATCGCCTCGACTTGGGGACTAGTCCCTCGAATTTTGCGCCTTTAATAATATTTATCAAGATCAATGATTTGAAAATTGGTACAAAGTGTGAATGATTGTGGTTAGCTTTACAGAATGCGATCGATTTTGAACCAGCAATTATTGGTCTGCGTTACAGACTATGAGTCCTTGAAAATTGTTGAAATAACTGACCTTGAGTGAACAGCTTGACATATGACCAATGGAGATTTAAATAGGAGTGTGGAAATTGACCGACTGAGATTTTGATATTGGAATCTGGAACTTATTAACTACTAATTTGGTGGTACTTGAATCAATTGACTGCCTTCATTATTCCAATACATTTAATCTGGTATTTAATAAGTATGCTTTTTGGAAGTTTGGTCTTTTATATGTAAAAAATCCATATTATTAATTATAGGGGTACATTGTGCCACATTATATGGTATATTGGTATGTTGTGCTGGAGGGATTTGAAATGAGCCTACTCCCTCGTACCAAAGTTTGGGGATCTAGCAAATCGCGATCCTAATCCGAGTTCCTGTACCATAGTAATCCCTGTTCCAGGTTACTATGGTCTATGGTACAAGATATACTTGTATGTATATGTATATGTGTATGTGTATGTATGTATGTATGTATGTAACTTTGTATGTGTATGTATGTATGTATGTATGTATGTATGTATGTATGTATCCTAATGCATACTATTGCTAAATAAACAAACCACTTGTTGAAGTTGAATTTGATGTGATCTAGTCCCTTATAGGGCTTAAATTGCAGTTCTTATGATGGAGAGGGAAGTGACTGACTTTCGTATATAAAGCTTATTACCTACTATCATAAACTTTTTTGGATTTCTTTTTCTGGAGGATTATGGTGGTTAGCTATTATTTATGAAGCATCAAATTATCATGCTACGGATAGTAAGTTACATTGCAATATCCTTTGTTTTCTGTTAGAGATAAGCCTAAGTCTGGAATCCTTATTGTTGCATTATATAACAAAGATAAATCATGTTAACTTCTTTGGAATTTTTGTTATTTACTAGGTGTTCTTTTGAGCTTGCTTTTTACTTGTTATTCTTTAATTCTTTATAATTTGATGTTTCTTTCTTCATTCAATCTACATGAGGGGTTTGGGACTTTGTTGCTGTCATTTTTCACTTGATATGTTAATCAAAACTTGAATGGTCATGAGAAACCTTCTATATGGGAGTGCAAATCTTGCATGATTATTGGTTTTACTGTGTCGATTCTTAGTTTCCTGTTTTCTTGATGTGCATCTCTTCACTTGTGTTGCTGTCTAAACTCTAAATTCTGTCTTACCCTTTAGTTGCATACAAGTTATCAAAGAGGAAGGTGGCTGATGACACACTCAAATTGCTCCATACAATTTTATTTGGAAGGAGAGGAAAGGTAATTGAATTTCAATTTGTGAATGTCTATTAGTCTATGTGTTCTTTCAAGTGTTCTGTTTTATTTCCTCTTTTATAGGTTTTATTTGTGTAAAGTGTTATCATGACTTAGTAGAAGACTATTACGGAGTTATGGTCATAGTATATTAGGTTAATAGGTTATAACTGCCCCAATTTGGGTGGTGAGAATCATGCTGGTAAGTTATAGTTGGTGATGTGTATACACTTTATGTACTGACATGAGAATTTCTCTGTTAGGACTTTGGATCTGTATGGGCATCAGATATATTGAAATATTGGACCTTATTTTCTTGACATTCTTGTGTACTTTGTGGACTTGTACTAAATTCTGTCATGTTTCTGTCATTGGTCTTTAATTCTTTATGTTCAGTGAAGTACCATAATTGTTTTGAAGTCTGATTGTTTCTAAAAGCTTGTAATTTGTGCAGTTAAGGGTCTTGTACTTCTCATATTGTCTTCTAAAAATCTTTTGCAGGCTATTCATTATGAAATATGGTTGTGTGATAAAGAATTAGTAGAATTTATGTGTGCTGTTATGAACTGTTGGTATAGCGATATTGCATGATTGTTCTTGCTTTTGTTTACATGGATGTAATGCCTTTGTTAAACGAGTATATGTCCTTTAACAGAGGATCCTGTGTTTGAATTGCAGGCTTTGCAGGTCAAGAGCAACATTTTACGGTTTTCTGGCTTTGTCTGGCATGAGAATGAGGTAAGCTGCATTTTTATCAATTGAAGAATGTGGATACCAGTTTCCCCACTGCAGATGAGATATACGAGTGAAGTAGAGGCTAGGAGAATATTATATTAAGTAGCATAAGATACAATAGAATTTGTAAGGTATGACAAGCAGGCGTAGTTACATTTTGATATCACTAATTGAAATTCTTGTTATTATTTGATGATTTGGTTTGGGAAAAGAACATGACAACCACTGCACAGATGATGTAAGTGCTTGTATAATGAGATAAGTAGGGTCTAAAAGGTGCTGAGAGTAGATAATTAGAGTGACGGCATATCAAACTGCCATGAGCCATAAAACATTAAAACCCTTATGTTGAAGCAAAAAGGAATTCAAAAGACCATACATTTGTTCTTCAAAGTTATAATGAGATAGAAGTTGGTGCTAGTGCTCTAAAGTTTAATTTTTCTATTTATAATTATGTGGACTTGTTTTTGACTGTGATTATATATTATCCGAAAGAAAATATTGAACTTTTGATATCTTTGACAAGATTTGAGACTATGTTTGGATAACAATAGTGAATTAGAACTAAATTGAGCTCTGAAATTGGTGTGGGGTATGGTAGACGCCTTGAAGAATTACAAGGATAAGAAACCTTCAACAATGTGTAGTGGGTTGTGAAGGAAGAGATAGCACGCACCAAACTGTAGACAAAATTGAATAGAACAAAGTAAGACAAAATGCTGTTTTTAAATCTTTATAGGTGATTGTAGATTGATCCGTAATTCCATATTCAAGTTCATGTACTTCACACATATTAGATGTGTATCATTGTATCGTTTCAGTATGCCAATAGGGCAATAGGCATTATCCATCCATTAAAAAGCTAGTTTTGTTATCAATACATATATTGGTCGTTATTTGTTGATGATGGTTACTTTGAGTTTGAGTACTAGGTGTATTTATTATCGTTGCAGGAAAAGCAAAAATTAAAAGTGAAAGAAAAGCTTGACAAGTCTAATAAGGAGAAGCTGTTGGAGTTCTGTGATCTGCTTGACCTGCCGCCAGTCACTAGAGCTACTGCAAAGAAGGTTTGTGTAGTTATTGTATGATTCTTCCATAGATTTTCTGTGGGGATTTTTTTGGATCAAATAGCTGCTATTGTAATTCTTGGAAGGAGGTATAATTGTGGTAACTAGTTTGCTGCATGTACTGTATAATATACAATTTGATATGTTTTCAGAAGAAGAGCATGTCTTTAAGTTCCAACTCCGAATGTTGAGATATTTTCCAAACTAAGTTTGATATTTTGGTAACCATAGCTTATGACAGTATGTCTGTTCTGCGAACAGGAAGATATTGTTGTGAAGCTGATAGATTTTCTGTTGACTCCTCATGCCACAACTAGTGAGTTGCTTTCAGAGAAAGAACAGGTTTGCATTTCAGCTGCAATTTTACCATTATGTTTCTAACTGTTACAACTTACCTATCATATGGCATTTTTTTTTCAGTCGAGCAAAAGCAAAAAGCGTAAGAGCATGAGCAAGAAAAGCTCATCATCCTCTGGGGCTACACCTTCAAAAAGCTCATCTAAGGTATGTTATAATCATGTTTTGAACAGTATCAGGAATGGGCTATTATAATTGTAGGGTTTTCCTTTGGTAATTTAAGTCCTGGTTTGTCAACTCTAAGGTGGTCATGTTTCTTTCCTTTTATTTGGTGACGTTCGTTTGTGCAGAAGCAGAAAAGTAAGAGTACTTCTGAAGAGGATAACAAGAAGAGAACACCAGAAACAGATGACTCTGAAGAAGACCAAGTCGAGGATGAAGAGGGAAAAGATGACGAAGAACATGAAAATGGGAAAGGTGCTTCAGAGAAGTCCGAGGATGAGAAATCCGAGGATACTGCAAGTGATGAACATGTGTCTGAACATGAGACCAAAGAAGACAGTAAGAAGCGCAAACGAGATTCGAAGAAATCTTCTTCGAAAAAGGAATCTTCTGCCAAACCCAAAGCGAAGAAAGTAGCTACACCTAAAAAGACTAGCTCACCTCAAAAAAAGACACCAGCCAAATCTTCTACAAGTGATTCGAAAGTTAAAGAACAAAGTGATCCTGTTCCAAAGACATTCTCAAGGAAGAAAAAGAAAGATGCAGTTGAAGAGAAACCTGCAACTCCAAAGAAATCTGCCTCCAAAGAAAAAGCTGGTAGGACTTCTATTTTTTCCTCTTACCATTGTAGTTTTTTTTTTTTTTAAATTTCTGGTTAATTAGAGTCCTATGTACTGATTCTGTGTTTTCCTCTTTAAAAAAGCGAAAAAGGCTGTGAAGGAGAAAGAGAAACCTAAATCAGAAAAGCAGAAGCCTACTGACGAAGATCTCAGAGCTGCAATATGTGAGATCCTAAAAGAGGTGGACTTCAATACGGTGAGAATCTGTTACTGATAATTTTCAATTGTTGCATTGACATGTTCTCACAAATCACATCCTATGGCAGCTAATGATCATTCAGTTTCCACAATTTGTGGGTTTGCCCACTATTTTATGGGAGTAAACTTTAATGGGATATCAGTTGGTCGTCCATCCTTGAATTTATCAGGATTTGGTGTCAATGAGAAATAAATTCAATCTGGCTTTTATCCATCTTTTTACGGTCGATGCATAATGATCATTATCCGATCTCATGCAATGCAACCTGTGGTTTTTGGCTTATACCTAATGATCTTTCTTATGGTCGTTGCATATTGATCTTTATACATTATCCTTGTTTGTAACTAGTAGCGACCTAACTTGCATTACTTTATTTGTTTTGCAGGCAACCTTTACTGATATTCTCAAGCAGCTTGGTAAGCACTCTCTGCTCCTCATAATATAGCTAAGTCATTGTTTTTGTGTTCACTGGGGGTGTACAAATTATTTTTTTTTTTTTTTTTTTTTTTTTTTTTTTTTTTTTTAACTTGTTTCAGCCAAGCGATTCAGTATAGATCTGACATCAAGAAAGGCAACAATAAAGTTCATAATCCAGGACGAGCTGACGAAACTAGCAGATGAAGCCGATGAGGAAGAGGAAGAAGAAGATGAGAAAACCGGAAAACAAGCATCTGGGCAAGGGGTGAAGGCATGAGCATCGTTGCCGTAAGTTATCCTTTTGTTGTTGGGTCTGGTGTAAGCATGTAACAGTTGAAAACGTTAGTTAATTGCGTTAGTTGGGCAGTGAAGTTTCCTGGAAACCCTGTGTAGATGTAGAAGAGTAGAAGGTTGCAGTGGTATTGCTGCTTGAATGTTATGCATACATG
The DNA here is from genome assembly GCA_020465985.1 of Centrapalus pauciflorus. Lineage (NCBI taxonomy): Eukaryota > Viridiplantae > Streptophyta > Magnoliopsida > Asterales > Asteraceae > Centrapalus > Centrapalus pauciflorus. Next base: position 499,269 of record JAANYP010005158.1, read on the forward strand.
ACATGAGTATAATTATACAGAAATTTGTCTGTTGTTTTTCAATATCTTATACTTTGAACCATTTTGATGGTTTCTTTATTTAGGCTCAGATGCTTATTATGTCAACCTGTGACTGTGAGTAAGCATTTTCATGCAGGGCTGTTGGCATCACGAGATTCGATTGATGATGATTTGATAACCATCTTTCAATTTGTGGTGCATATTTTAATCGAAGTTTAAGTAGACATTCATGAATATGGTTGACTGCACCCACGACACGGGGTGTGTAGTTATGAATCTTGACTGCGAAACAATTTTGATGAACATCTGATATAATTTAACAAGAACTGTAGTCTGTAGCTGCTATTTGACTGGATTAACATATGTCATGGGTAATTATGTTTGTTTTTATATTAAATGAAGTTGGATTATGCCAGGTTTTAAGGGTATAAATGATAGCTGGGATGTTAGACAAAATTGGAACCCTTGTTTCTTTTTTTTGGGATGAATGTGTATCATACGCTTCCTAAAGTTCATCGCGGTCATGGTCATAAGTAGGCGATTTCATTTATGTTGGTTAACCTATTTGAAATCGTATCATCAATATCATAGAATTACGATCAACAGCAAACCGTAATCCGTCAAAGAATGTAGAAAACAACCAACCTTTGATGTCTGGACCAAGAAAATGATCCTTGAGTTTATAGAAATATGCAGGAAGAAAAATTGCTGAGTTTGGGTGAACAATGAAAAGAAGTTTTGTTATATATGGGAAGATTATTATGAAAAACAAACTTGTTTTTATGGTTTTTGTGTTTTCGTCTCTTCATGTTATTTCTTTCAAAAAAGTTTTTAAGTTAAATTTTTTTTTTCTTCCTAATTTGACTATTAGGCATGTGGGTATACCCCATCTTGCTGGGGTGAGCGGCTTCCCACCTTAGCATGAAGCCGGCAACACCGTCCCTTTCTAGCGGCCTCGCCCGTTTATTCCTCCGCTCGGGGTCATCTCACGGCAACTACTTCTGTTCTTTCTCTTACCCTTCTCTCTTTGTCCCTCTAAAAATTAATTAGGTAATGAGTATCGAGATAAAAAAGATTAGAATGGTGAGTAATTCTAAATTGTTAGGATGAAAATGGTGAAGACAAAAACGCTGATGTGTCTAGAATGGTAGATTTCGGAGGAGTGGGTACACCCCTCACCCTTAGATACCGGTTTTCCAGTTTTTTAAAAACCTGGTTCATCAATTATGACGGAACTCTAATAGTCAAATTTCACAAAACTAGAAAAAAGAAAAATTTAACTTGAAGATTTTTCTTAAAAAAATGACATCGAAGGACGAAGCGCAAAAACCATGAAAACATGTTGGTATTTTTCATAATGATCATTGTTTATGCATAAAACACATTGTTTTAGCAATATCATATCTAACATGAAGGAGAACACCACAATTATCATAAAACAAGTATAATGCATTCCATAAATATAACAGTCAACTGAAAGCCCAAAACAGGCAACAAAGGACAAGAAGATGAAAATTATTACTATGCTTCATACTCACAAATTCACAATTAATATGATTGTAAAATTTCCAAGAAAAACAATAGCATGAGAAAATGTTAGGCTTCTTTCGATACAAATTGACGACAAAAAGATGGATATGAATTAGGCGGGCATGTTGATGTTTTCTGTCAACTGTTGGTTTCAGTGACTAATCTAGGATTTGTAGCTCTTAGGGTTCAACTTAGTCAAGGTGATAAAATAAAAGTTGGACGAACCGTTGACTAAATTGGGCCGGGTTGCAACAAATACCGTAAAAAACTTAAGTGTAAATGTCATCAAAACCAAATTTTTACAAAACACATGCTCAAAGAAAACATTAAAAATTATATTTACAAAGTACATATTAAGAACTATTTTAAAAGAAATTTTAATATTGAAATGGAAAAATACTTGACTGAATTAGGCGGGCATGTTGATGTTTTTTGTCAACTGTTGTTTCAGTGACTAATCTAGGATTTGTAGCTCTTAGGGTCTAACTTAGTCAATGTGATAAAATAAAAGTTAGACGAACACTTGACTAAATTGGGCCGGGTTGCAACAAATACCGTAAGAAACTTAAGAAAAACAAAACACATGCTCAAAGAAAGTATTAAAAATCATATTTACAAAGTACATGTTAAGAACAAATTTAAAAGAAATTTTAATATTGAAATGAAAACAACACTTGACTGAATTAGGCGGGCATGTCGATGTTTTCTGTCAACTGTTGGTTTAGTGACTAATCTAAGATTTGTAGCTCTTAGTGTCCAATTTAGTCAATGTGATAAAATAAAAGTTAGACGAACAGTTGACTAAACTGGGCCAGGTTGCAGCGAATACCGTAAAAAACTTAAGTGTAAATGTCATCAAAACCAAATTTTTACAAAACACATGCTCAAAGAAAGTATTAAAAATCATATTTACAAAGTACATGTTAAGAACTAATTTTAAAAAAAAATTAATATTGAAATGAAAACAACACTTGACCAAATTAGGCGGGCGTGTTGATGTTTTCTGTCAACTGTTGGATTCAGTGACTAATCTAGGTTTTGTAGCTCTTACGGTCCAACTTAGTCAATGTGATAAAATAAAAGTTAGACGAATGGTTAACTAAATTGGCCGCGTTGCAACAAATACCGTAAAAAACTTAAGTGTAAATGTCATCAAAACCAGATTTTACAAAACACATGCTCAAAGAAAGTATTGAAAATCATATTTACAAAGTATATATTAAGAACTAATTTAAAAGAAAATTTAATATTGAAATGAAAACAACACTTGACTGAATTAGGCGGGCATGTTGATGTTTTTTGTCAACTGTTGGATTCAGTGACTATTCTAGGATTTGTAGCTATTAGGGTCCAACTTAGCCAATGTGATAAAATAAAAGTTAGACGAACAATTGACTAAATTGGGTCGGGTTGAAACAAATACCGTAAAAAAATTAAGAGTAAATGTAATCAAAACCAAATTTTTACAAAACACATGCTCAAAGAAAGTATTTAAAATCATATTTACAAAGTACATATTCAGAATTAATATAAAAGAAATTTTAATATTGAAATGAAAACCAACACTTGACCCAATTAGGTGGGCCATGGGCATGTTGATGCTTCTGTCAACGGTTGGATTCACTGACTAATCTAAGATTTGTAGCTTTTAGGGTTCAAGTTAGTCAATGTGATAAATTAAAATTTAGTCGAATCATAGATTAAATTGGGTCGGATTGCAACAAATACCGTAAAAAAGTTAAGAGTAAACGTCTTTTATAACCAATTTTTTCACAGAACACAGTCAAAGAAAGTATTAAAAATCATATTTACAAAGTATATATTCAAACTACTTTAAAAGAATTTTCATATTGAAATGAAAACCAAGACTTTACTGATTAAACTTTCTATAAAAAATTTTGAGCAACCTAGATGTAGCAATTGTGAAACTTGATATATATTTAATTACATATTCCTTACAGGTAAATACATTTTATGTTAATCATCAAAAATAGCAATAAATTTATATTTCTTTATCGATAATAACATGTTTTAAAAGTTATCAATAATAATAACATCTTTTCATCTCAACATAATTTACATTTTATTTTTACATTTGAATTGTTTTTTTTTTTGTTTGGTGAACAAGCAAAACATTATTTATTTATATGAAAAGTGATTTATATAAGTTTTAGTTCTATTAAGTTAGATTTTTCCATGACTTTTAGGACGATTATTTGATCTCGTAACTTCGTAATCGCTATTTATGAGATCAATTCTTCTCGTAGTTGAATCATCAAACTCAATGTTTTATCTGCAACTTGTCGTCTCTATTTCATCTTACCAACCTTAACAACAAACACAATTAACTCAAATCGTACATTTGATAATTACAAAATTGATTACGATTAGGACGTTAATATTGTAACATATAAAAAAAAATCATATTGATAATTATAATAAGTAAATAAATAGCTGATGAGATAAGTTTATAGATTTGGCAAATTTGAAAAGAAAATCAAAGTAACGGGGTTGATAGGAAAAGAATATATAACAATTATTCTAGTAACCCTTGTCAAGTTACATAGGAGATAATTTCTAAAGATTAATTCGAACAAAATAGTAATAGTTACCTTAATTTGAGAATTCGAAACCAAAGACAAACTTCGATCTTTTGCTCTTGCTTCTCTCGTACTAGATTTCCTAAATACTTTAACTTTTTTTATGCTTAAGTCTAATGCTATTTGTATGTATAGCAGATCTAGGATAATTTCTACACGTTTTCGAGACGCTAATCCCATACGCGTCGATGGTGTCAATAGTGTTTGTAACAAACTCATCTGTATCATACTTGGTAACATATTATTTTATTAGTTGTTATCAATATTCTTTTTTTATCGCGTTTAATCATCTTTTTAAATTTTGCCAAATCTATAAATTGATCTCATCAAATATTTATTTACTTATTATTATTAATATGAATTTTTTATGTCACAATATATAATGTTATTATCGTAATCAACTTTGTAATTCTCATATATGTATGATTTGGGTTAATAACTTAATTGTGTTTGCTGCTGAATGTGATAATATGAAATAGAGAGACATGTTGCGAATAAAACATTGTAACATCCCATTTTTGAGATAATTGCGTGGAATTATTTTAGTGGATAATTAAATAATTATATTTGTGTTGGACCAATGAGATCCCGAGTAGTGGATTGATACGTGTCGGGTTATGAGTTACGTGTTATCGGGTAATTAATTTGGTGGATTTAATTTATTGGCTCATTTATTTTATTATTATTGCGTGTTCCAATTAAATTCCGTTTCGTGGATTTAACGTGTCAAGATTGAGTGATACGTGTCTCCGAGCTAATAATTAGTGGATTATTATTATCTTTGAGATCGTGGATTTAATTGGGTTCTAATGATATAAATTGTGAAAAAGTGATATCGGGTCCGGGTTATTGGGTTCGGAGCCGGTTAAAGATAAAGACGTATATATGTGAGCCTTCTTTTCTTCATTCTTATCTTCTCCCCTTTAGTGTAAACCCTCAAGAAAAGAAACGTGAGTGTGTGCTGTGTGTTTTGGGAGCTGCAAAGAGACATTCAAGCTTGACTTTGGTTGCTGGAGTTGTGTTCTTCCTCCATTTTGTGTTCTTGGAGCTTCAAAGGTAAGATTTTGTGATTTTGGTAGCTAAACCTTGAGGTAATCATGTGATATGTTGAGGATTTTGGTCTCTGTGATTTATGAGTTGTTATATATGAGTTTTGTGCATATTTTCCTTGCTGAAATCGAGTATTGGGGTTGAAAATCCCCTGGTTCGGCTATGGAGTTCGAAGGGCAAAGATGCTGCTGTCTGGCAAAAGCGCGGCGCGCAAATTGCAAAAGCGCGGCGCGTTTTCTGATCTGCAGAAAATTTCAATAGGGTCAATAAAAGAGAGTTTTGAGTCGTTATTTGGTCGAGTCCCTTCGAGATATTATTGAATTGAGTTATTTGGGATATTGGGTCTCAATAGGAGTTCCGAAAAAAGGGTTTCGGGGATCGATTGTCCGTTCGGGCATATGTTTCGGGATTAGTTTAATTGCGATAATTATGTTGGATTGAGTTATGTTTGATTAAATTGCGTGGCTATCGAGCTCGTGTTAATATGTGAGACCCGTGATGTGTACAGGTTCTAACCGATCGCGTGCCGAGCCGCATTGAGAGTTCCTAGTTTTCAAGTCGGAATCGGCTAATCAGTGAGTACCCGAGTTCTTTTCTAAACCCCGGGATCGTTTTTGCGAGTCATAGCTGTGTAGCTGTTAGTGTATGTGTATATTGTGCAATGTGTGTGAGACAGGGACGCGGGAGCCAGGTATGATTCTATCTACCACATACGTGCTATGCGTATTTGAGTTGCAGGTGTCCGCGATATGTGATCGCGCAGGCTGACTGTCCCTAACCAGTCATGAGATATGAGACTGTATATACAGTAGTGATATTGCCAGGTCGCTCCTGTGCCTATTGTGAGCTAACCGCTGCTGTGTGCGGCCTGTTAGCTGGGGAACGGCGTCCCCTTTTGAGCAGAGATATGTGTTGTGCATCGAGTTGCACCTATGTGTTGAGATATTATTGTGTTGTGCATCGAGTTGCACCTATGTGTTGAGATATTACTGTGTTGTGCATGTTATATGTGTTATCGTGCAGAGTCTAACCCTCGAGTACTCACGAGCTTCCGAGCTTACGTATTCGAGTCTACTAGGGGTGTTCAAAAGAAACCGGAAAACCGAAAAACCGAGCCGGACCGGTCAATCCGAAACCGAAAAAACCGAAATATGACAGACCGGTTACGGTTTTCATTTTTAATAAACCGCGGGTAACCGAACCGAACCGAACATAAACATATCACAAATATTTACATATAAATAGATAAATTACAAGTTAAAATATTATATTTATAGTTTCATTTTAATTAAATATTTGTTTGTTTAGGTAGTTTTATGAAATTTTTAATGTAATTGATATATTTATTACGAATAAACTTAATTTTAAGGAACAATCAAAGTTTAAAATTTTATATTTCTATACTTTTATTATTTATAAATAGATAACAACTATCCGAAACTATCCGCAAACCGAACCGCATATAACCGAAACCGAAACTGAACCGTAAAGCGGGTAACCGAAACCGAAAATACGGTTCACACTTTTGCTACTAACCGAACCGAACCGGTCCATGAACAGCCCTAGAGTCTACCATGTTCAGGGTATCAGGAAAGAGATTGGTAGCCGGGTTTGCTGAACAGGGAATTGCGGATAATCGAGGACGGTGTATCTGCCTTGCTAGGGATTATGTTAGTGTTGGCTGTGTTAGCATCTTTTGGGGATGTTGTAATCTAGTGAATTATGTGTTAATGACAATTATGTGAAAGTTTAAATTATCAGTGATTTCGAGTTATCCTATGACATGTGTTTAATGGAGTATTGAGATGTTGCCACTTGTGTATTGTATTGACGTGGTATTTCTGAGCTCGGGGAGGGTGTTACATTGATGGTATCAGAGCTTGTGGTTTTAGTATTAAGTATCCGTGGATGCTTGAGCTTAGACCGTGTTCAGATCCTTGGGGAGTATTCTGGTATCAAATATAAGAGGATTTAATTAACCTAGCTTAGTGTATAATGCTGGGTGATTTATCGGTGGTTCTCAATTGTTTCGGTTTGTGCAGATTATTATGGCAGATCAGGGTGAGGGATCCGGTACGGGTAAGCCAGTGGGCGACGAGTATATCCGCAGATCAGAGCTGTTTGAGGTCTTGACAGAGTTTTACAGACAACAGCGTGAGCAGGGTCGGGGCTTGGGTCCGAGTCCGGGGCCGGCTGTTCAGCCAACGGTGACAGAGTCTGAGACTGGTGCTTCATCTTCTACGTGGAGGGGTGGGTCCTTTAAGGATTTTATGACGGGAGATCCACCCCAGTTCAGAGGTGAGGGCGAGCCAGGGATGGTTATGGCATGGGAGCGAGAAGTAGAGGCAGCCTTCGGAGTTGCGCATGTGGAGCCGAGAGATATGGTCGGTTATGCGACCTATCTGTTGAGGGGAGGGGCGTCTCAGTGGTGGCAGTCTATAGAGTCAGTGATGACACATCTGCGATGATGTGGGATCAGTTCAGGGTTGTGTTCGAGCTGCAGTACATCCCAAGAGATGAGAGACGAGAGATGGAGCGTCGATTCTTGCAATTGCGGCAGGGAGAGATGACGGTGCAGCAGTACGTGGACCGGTTCAACGAGCACTCCCAGTTTGCGACTCACCACATCACCACCGAGCAGCGAAAGGTCGATACGTTCATTGATGGATTGCGAGCAGATATCAGGGAGTTCGTTGGGATGCACGAGACTCCTACCTTCGCCAGAGCATTAGAGATGGCCCGCATCAGAGAGCGGGAGATAGCCAAGCAGAGCGAGGATCCATCTTTTCAGCATCGGCGTGCAAGGACTCCTGAGCGGTCCTCGAGAGATCGGAGGTATTCCAGAGACGATTCCAGGGAGCGACGTTCGGGTCAGAGTTCGAGAGATAGACGGGACAGAGATAGAGACAGAGACAGAGACAGGAAGCAGAGATCAGGTGGACCGGGGTGGAGCCAGCGACCAGATTCAGAGGCAAAGGCAGAGTTCGCGATACATGGGGCAGAACCAGAGCAGCGTAGATCAGAGACCTCGAGATGGGGGCGATAGAGGAGACAGTTCGGTTGGAGATCGGGGGTGCCCGAGATGCCACCATCGCCATAATGGGTCGTGTGTGCTCAGGTGTTATCGATGCGGTCAGCGGGGGCATGCTGCCGCCACGTGTACAGTCCCAGAGCCGTTATGCTTCCGTTGTGGGAGGCCGGGACACAGAGTGCGAGACTGTCCAGAGTCGGGACCAGCTGTGCAGGGTGCGAGCTCTAGTGGGGCCAGAGCAGAGCCGTCGTCATGATTCTAGGGCGCGGGGTCGGGTCTTTCAGGCGACTGCAGAGGAAGCTCGAAATGCTGCTGATATGATTTCGGGTATGTCTTTCTGAGCTTGGTTTGAGTATGTGTCAGTTGTGGGGCGGGTTGCTGGGCTGTGTCAGTGATAAGCGTATGTGTTCTATGCGTATGAATGTTTTGTTGCATCTGTGATAATGTGATTCAGTGACAGAGTTGTGGGATAACTGTGAATGGGTTATGTGGGCTTGTCGTGTTTGGGGTGTGTTTATGGTGTTAAAGTGTTGAATTGAGGAACATTGTGATGAGGGCTTCCGAGTTCGAAATTGTGCTATGTTAGTGGACTGATCTTGTGGAGTTATGTGAGTTATATGAGTAGTTATTGTGAATGTGTTTGTGATGTGCTAGTGGAATGATCCTATTGATAGTGGATTATCATGTGATAGTGGATTATCCTATCGATAGTGGATTAAAGTTCTTGTGTGTGTGTCCATATCTATGATATTGCGTTTTATGAGATGCGTTTATCTGTTGTGGTGAAAAGAGTTGAGAGTTCTGTTGTGATAGTGGATTAATCTATTGAGAGTGGATTTAATCCCTTTATGAGTTTAATCATGTGTATAAGCTTGCGTTAGTGATTCGATGGAAATATCGTTATGTGTTGTGTTAGTGGATGATCTGTATAGAGCTATGTGAATATGTGATGAGAGAGAGCAAAGGCCGATGGATTGAGATCATATGTGGATTGAGTGGCTTATGAGGTGACGCCACGAGAAGACTCTGTGAATAGAGGATACATCAGTTACAGGGGGGTATGGGAATTAGAGGATTTAACTGAGCTATTAGCGGATTGTTTAACCGAGTTAGAGATGTGAGAGGATTGTCATGCTTAAGAGTCAAAATGAAGAGGTGTATTAGTAATGATTGTGACATTGAGAATTCAAATGCGAATTTGACAGAGTTGTTGAGAAATTATATCGAGATTATGAGTCAACATTTTCGGGGAGTTAACATGAGAGGTGTGTATTTGCGAATGAGTTGCGATAGATTCCGGGGACGGAATCTTTTTAAGAGGGGAGGATTTGTAACATCCCATTTTTGAGATAATTGCGTGGAATTATTTTAGTGGATAATTAAATAATTATATTTGTGTTGGACCAATGAGATCCCGAGTAGTGGATTGATACGTGTCGGGTTATGAGTTACGTGTTATCGGGTAATTAATTTGGTGGATTTAATTTATTGGCTCATTTATTTTATTATTATTGCGTGTTTCAATTAAATTCCGTTTCGTGGATTTAACGTGTCAAGATTGAGTGATACGTGTCTCCGAGCTGATAATTAGTGGATTATTATTATCTTTGAGATCGTGGATTTAATTGGGTTCTAATGATATAAATTGTGAAAAAGTGATATCGGGTCCGGGTTATTGGGTTCGGAGCCGGTTAAAGATAAAGACGTATATATGTGAGCCTTCTTTTCTTCATTCTTATCTTCTCCCCTTTAGTGTAAACCCTCAAGAAAAGAAACGTGAGTGTGTGCTGTGTGTTTTGGGAGCTGCAAAGAGACATTCAAGCTTGACTTTGGTTGCTGGAGTTGTGTTCTTCCTCCATTTTGTGTTCTTGGAGCTTCAAAGGTAAGATTTTGTGATTTTGGTAGCTAAACCTTGAGGTAATCATGTGATATGTTGAGGATTTTGGTCTCTGTGATTTATGAGTTGTTATATATGAGTTTTGTGCATATTTTCCTTGCTGAAATCGAGTATTGGGGTTGAAAATCCCCTGGTTCGAAGGGCAAAGATGCTGCTGTCTGGCAAAAGCGCGGCGCGCAAATTGCAAAAGCGCGGCGCGTTTTCTGATCTGCAGAAAATTTCAATAGGGTCAATAAAAGAGAGTTTTGAGTCGTTATTTGGTCGAGTCCCTTCGAGATATTATTGAATTGAGTTATTTGGGATATTGGGTCTCAATAGGAGTTCCGAAAAAAGGGTTTCGGGGATCGATTGTCCGTTCGGGCATATGTTTCGGGATTAGTTTAATTGCGATAATTATGTTGGATTGAGTTATGTTTGATTAAATTGCGTGGCTATCGAGCTCGTGTTAATATGTGAGACCCGTGATGTGTACAGGTTCTAACCGATCGTGTGCCGAGCCGCATTGAGAGTTCCTAGTTTTCAAGTCGGAATCGGCTAATCAGTGAGTACCCGAGTTCTTTTCTAAACCTCGGGATCGTTTTTGCGAGTCATAGCTGTGTAGCTGTTAGTGTATGTGTATATTGTGCAATGTGTGTGAGACAGGGACGCGGGAGCCAGGTATGATTCTATCTACCACATACGTGCTATGCGTATTTGAGTTGCAGGTGTCCGCGATATGTGATCGCGCAGGCTGACTGTCCCTAACCAGTCATGAGATATGAGACTGTATATACAGTAGTGATATTGCCAGGTCGCTCCTGTGCCTATTGTGAGCTAACCGCTGCTGTGTGCGGCCTGTTAGCTGGGGAACGGCGTCCCCTTTTGAGCAGAGATATGTGTTGTGCATCGAGTTGCACCTATGTGTTGAGATATTATTGTGTTGTGCATCGAGTTGCACCTATGTGTTGAGATATTATTGTGTTGTGCATCGAGTTGATGTGTTGACATATTACTGTGTTGTGCATGTTATATGTGTTATCGTGCAGAGTCTAACCCTCGAGTACTCACGAGCTTCCGAGCTTACGTATTCGAGTCTACCATGTTCAGGGTATCAGGAAAGAGATTGGTAGCCGGGTTTGCTGAACAGGGAATTGCGGATAATCGAGGACGGTGTATCTGCCTTGCTAGGGATTATGTTAGTGTTGGCTGTGTTAGCATCTTTTGGGGATGTTGTAATCTAGTGAATTATGTGTTAATGACAATTATGTGAAAGTTTAAATTATCAGTGATTTCGAGTTATCCTATGACATGTGTTTAATGGAGTATTGAGATGTTGCCACTTGTGTATTGTATTGACGTGGTATTTCTGAGCTCGGGGAGGGTGTTACAAACATTGAGTTGATAATTCAACTACGAGAAAAAAAAGATCTCGAAAATGCAGATTATGAAGTTACGAGATCAAATAATCGTCCTAAAAGCACAGAAAAAATCTAACTCAATAAAACTAAAACTCATATAAAACATTATTTATACGACTTGTTCACCAAACAGAAATACAAAACATAATTTAAATAAAAAACAAAAATATATATTTTTAATAAGTTCTCAATAATAACAACAATTTTATTTTTCTATCAATTATAGCAATGGTGACCTGGTAAACAGGTTATCAAGTCAACAATTGTTATTATAGATAACAAAATGAAAAATTGTTGCTATTATTGATAACTTTTAGAACATGTTGCTATTATCGATAAAAAAAGTATAAAGTTGTTGCTATTTTTGGTAATTAGCCCTTAATTCAAACATCAACTGCAACTAAACTTTTTATAACTGGTCATGAAATGTTTTAATAAATCACAAATAATTTATTTACGAAGCGTTTCGCTCACTGAAATAGATTTTGAAGGAATTGTAATTTGCTTGTGGTGTATTTTAAATTTTCGATTACATAAATCATGAATAAAAATGTGTTTTAATTCCATTAAAATCTGTTGTTAATGGAATCTATCATTCTTAACTATATGTAAAGTCATTTAGATTCCTAACATTTAATACAACACATACTCTTGGCTACTCTTAAAAAAATTTCATACTTCAACCAATCAACTACTATACACTAAATTAAATTTCAATACATTCAAATTCCATTTCATGAACAAAACGGCCCTAAGTGTATATCATTATATGTATCCAAAAAATAAAAATTAAATTTCATGTAACTTTTTAATAAATGTCGGGAGTCCAGAAACATTACAAACATAAAACATGTATTGATACAAAAAGAGAAATTTGCAAAAAAAAAAAAAAAACCCTTAAGTTGGATCGTTTTTGGGATTTTTCCACTGCACAAAAAACCTCCAACTGACTAAAACTTATCAAAATGATGTTAAAAAAAATGTTTACAACCTGATAAACCGGTTGCAATCTGCTGACTAATCTTTCATCTCTGACGAATCTTCCTTCCAGCAAACTCACTTGCCCATGTTTTATTATTCAAATTCACATTTATTTGATGAAATTTGCATGTTTTCTAATTTACTTTTTCGGTGAAATTCTAATGGTCACTAGAGACTTGTCGACGGTGACCGAGACTTTCAATTGCTCACAATCGGTAATATCACAATTCCGTGAGAATTTACTAGATGAAGATTTTTTGTGTAATAAAAAATGATTAAGGTTTTTAATCGCAAAAATGATCTAACATGATTGATTTTTTTTTTTTTTTTTTTTTGCATAAATATCTCTTAAAAATTCATATTTGATTGGTGAAGGCATATCAAAAAGTTCATATATCGATTTGCAGGCCTAACAACATCAAGATTCTAATATTTCCTTTATCATTAATGGTTTTTATTAATAAATCTAATCAAAAGGGATAAGAATTAAGATTGATCTTAATCACTTAACTTTAAAGTACAAATGAATCCTGACCATCCAAATATATTCAATAGTTCATGCATCTTAACACATGATAGATAATCTAATCATTAATTTTATTACCTTATTTACATCCTAACAAATTACAATTTGGTTACTTTTTTTTTAAAATCATTGTTACATAATCTATTGATATGTAACGCTTAAATAAAACGGATAATTGCGCAAAAATGACAAGTTGAGGATTTTTTACGCAATTATCACTAAATAAAAATCAATTTATACATAATATATCATTACAAAAATCTCATACCTAAGTATAATATTATATACTTTACCAGGAAATTGCATAGTACACTTCTGGTTTATCATAAAATATTGAATAAACCCAATCAACTTTTCTGAATCTCTCAATTAAGTTCCTAAACCTTTTTTTTCTTCAGTTGTTTAAGTCCCTAAACTATGTTTGTCTTATTCAAAAGTATATATTTTTGACTGGCTACCGGATTAACCGGTAAAATCAACCAATAAAACAAAAATGTTCAGGGACTTAATCGCTAAAATATGAAAAGATCATGAGTTTTTATAACATTAATCAATTGAAAAAACTAATATAACTTTTTTGGTAACTGGTCAAACAAGTCAAATATATACTTTAGAATAAGACAAAAATAGCTTAGAGAATTAAACAATAAAAGAAAAAGTTTAGGGACTTAATCGCGAAAATGAAAAAGTTTATGTGGTTTTTTCAATATTAACCCTGACTATTATTCATAACTGAGACACACATTGTAGACAGTTTAAGAAATGATTGTTGATATATCAGATACCAAGAATGAATGCATACTATACACTGTTTGGGTGTCTACTCAAACAAATTAGCAGACTCAAAAGTCAGGTATTCACGCTTTACAGGATATGGATACAAGGCAATGGGAAATGTATTGATTTCCACAATCCTAAAAGGGCAAAAGCTAGTTTGATATATTTGGAGCCAGTCTTTATAGCACCAACACATGTTCTTCGTTTCGATCCAGATCAATGTATACATATTGCATAACTTACGTTATTTACAACAGAAAACACGACATTACTTTCGAAAAACTTCTGACAGATGGAAAGTTCTGAAATTTGAATCGAAACTAATACTATACTATGTTGGCCCTTACACAATATGAACACCTAACGTGACAAAACATTGCCAACCGTATGCAATTTTCAAGCAAATCATCCTACAGAAGTAACAGAACAGCATGATCAGAAGCAAACTAGCTAGCAAAATATCGAAGTCGTGTATTGATTATCTAAAACCAAGAAATACATGTGGTTCACCATATGTACAGCTTAGGGCTTCATGGGTGTGTGTATATATATCTATATCTATCGATTCAATCGGTTTCAATCTACCCTCTACTCTTTACCCCACTTACGAGCCACATACGGCAGCATATATACATACAGATACAACAAAAGAAAAATACAACAAAAAGGATACATACAAAACAACTACGCAAAAAGGGAGACATAATAACTAACCCCCCGAAAACATGCAAAAAAAAAAAAACCTAAAACATCATCTCTTACATTCAAACATGGTAGTAAAGTTAAGTCAATCCACCATATCATCGACACAGAAGCATCAGCCACAACATAGTTTCAAGTACATAACAATTTCAAACAAACTTTAATAACTAAGATGCAACAATGTTCCACTTGTAAATCAGCAAGGTGTGGGATCATCATCATGTAAAATCTGTAGTCCAAGCCCATAGGCTTTTTCGTATCTCAAAAGCAAAGCCTCTACTCTGAACAGCTTCAGTTCCCTATCAAACCTGCCTTTTGCAGAAAGAACATCAGAAAACAACATAATGAAGCTATCCTGGTTTTGTGTAATCGTGTAGGTCCATAAAACGTAATGAGCAACATTACACGAGGCTATATCCGTCTCCTGATGTGGGGTTATCATCTGATTTTGTTCAACCTCGTTGCAGTATGTTTATAATGTTCAAAATCCCCAAGCATTCAAGGGTTTTTTTTTTTTTTTTTGTTGCAATTATCATGTACTATATTTGGTGTGCTAAAAATGGGATCTATAACTACCACGAAGACGAAGGTAGTTAAACAACTCATCCATTAGTATTTCATTAGTAAAAAGACATGATGCATGATGATGACCTCCAACTAGGGCTCTAAAAGTTTTGAGGATACAAACTTTTAGTGATATCTGCTCATTTCTGTAGATATTCAACAACATGCTGAAGAACAGTCATTTAAAACATATAAAAAATGATAATTAAAATCTACACATAACCATCTTGACAAGTGAACATAAAGAAAACCATATTCACTATGTGAGGAAGCATAATATAATAAGGGAAGTTTCAAAATATATCAGCTAGTTGATAGTTTTGGAAGATGTAGGGTAACATTGGAATCTTACCTTTCCAAAGAAGACCATGTTAATCATCTTGATACAGAGAATTACTGTCAGTAAGTTCAGAAAGAGTCCACCTGAGCACGCCAAAACCACAATTATGGAAGCTTGAGTTTTAAGATTTCTCGATGTGATTCCTCATAAAATGAAGCTGCAACACACAATGTTACTCGGCAGTTACGCGCCGCCTCTTCCCATATTCAGCATCCCTAGATCTAGACCTCTGTTCATCCTCTTGAGATAATCTTGACTTTCCGTGGGTTCGAGATGACCGGCCCCGATCCCACTCATCATCATATTCGGGCTCAACATCCCTGTACCTGTGATGATCAGCATATCTGTCCCTTTCATCCCTATGGCGGTCCCTGCCACGTTCCCTGTCACGGTCACGCTCACGATCTCGAGAACGTTCACGGTCACGATCACGATCACGCTCCCGGTCCCTGTCCCTGTCCCGGTCCCTATCTCGATCTCTTCCACTATCCCTCTCATCTCGATGCCTTCTTTCAGGCCACTCATCTTCATGGACCACATCCTTTTCTCTTGGCATGTCTCTCTCATAGCCAGGTTCTCTATCATCTCTAGGTCTTCTATCTGAAGTACCAGACCAGTCCCTCTCCATTCCTCTATCTTTTTCCTTTGCTGGATTTGTCCAGGTTCCTCTTTCATGACTACCTTCTCCATATTGCTGATCAGATGCAGCTTCTTCTCCGTAACTAGACTCCCCTACCCTGCCACCATGTTCATCACCAGCCCATCCCGGCATATTAGGATCTGACCACATTCCCATATTGGGACCATCCACACCACTAGTCGGCATCATACCCATCCCGTTCATGGGCATCCCTCTCCCAAAGAATGCTGGGTTCACATGAGGCGCTAAACCAGGCAAGCCTACATTGCCAACAGGTGGAAAAGAAGGCAACATACCTGAAAAGGGAGGCGTTGGAGCACCAGGGAAACCTCCATAACCTCCCATTCGTCCCATTGGACCTCCAAAAGAAGGATCAAATCCCTGACCCATCATTGATTGGGGATGCAACATAGGTGGTGGCCCACCCATACCTTGTCCGAACCCGTTTCCACCATTCCCCATTATACCACGCCCACCCATACCGCCACGTCCACCCATTCCACCACCCCTACCTGGCCCCCGGCCTGCCATCCCTTGGGCATTACCTCTACCCCAATTTCCTCTTCCATATCCTCTGTTATTATCACCCCCACCTTGATAGTTCCCACCACTACCTTGGAAGTTTCCACCAGCAGACATATTGTTGCCCCCTGTTTTAGCAGGAGCATCTCCAGGGCCCCTCTTGGCTTGAGCCACAGATGACTGAGCCATCTGCTGGTTTCTATTGACCTGTGCTTCTCCCATTCTTTTAACACTATATGGTGAAGCATATGCAACAACACAGGGACGACCATTGAACACATGCCCATTCATTCCCTCTTTGCAAGCTGTGGCAGCTGAAGGATCATAAAATTCAACCTGGCAATACCCTTTTGATTTTCCACTAGCTTTCTCGTCAAAGAATTTCACCTCCTTCACATGGCCATACTTACAAAGTTCCGACTCAAGCTCAGCATCAGTTGTCCACCAATGCAAATCTCCCACAAAAAGGACTGTACCCGTACCTCCACCTCCACCTCCACCACCAACCCCACCCACAACACCGCTGCTGCCACCACCACCAGTGATGCTCATGCCCCCAACACCCCCACCATTACCAAAACCATTCCCTCCAGATCCATTGACATTTCCACTGCCTTGTCTCGCTAAACCATCACCCCCAGCATTGCCTAAACTCCCCATGTTCCCTGTAGTCCCACCAGACCCAGCATGATGGGGCTGCTGTTGTCCCATCCCTAAGTTCGGCATACCATTGTTATTCAGAGCCCGGTTTTCTACTTCACCTACTTTAGCTGAGGACTGCCCTAATTCAACTCTAAGTCCACCACCCACTGGTCCGCCAGATCCCCTTCCTGCTACCTCATTTACTCCTAACCCAACATTCAGATTTGCCTCTACTCTACTAGAAACACCATCATTGTTCTCAAACTTCACCTCACCTCCACCACCACCACCACCGCCATCACCAACAACATCATCATCAACAGCTTCTGGCTGATGCACCTGCTGAGAAACTGGTTCCAATTTCTTCTTCTCAACTTCCTCCTCATTCTTAAACCCTAAATCTTCGTTCTTCCTAAGAGTCTGAAGAAAACCCTCACCAACATTAACATCGTTATACAGATCCTCGTAATCATCATCATCTTCCCCTAAAAAACCCTCATCGACAACGGCGGAGATGGCTTCGTTGCCATGAAATTGGTCGTTCGCATCTCCACCGCCATGGTCCTCGTTTTGATCCATGATTCCCAATTCCTAAAATTTCCTCCTAGGGCTTTCGTATATTCTACCAAACTAGTATCTAAAACGAAGTTACCATCAAACCAAATTGAAAAAATCACGAATTAAATTGAAAGAAGGTAGAGAGTGTGGAAGACCTTACCAGAAACTCGAAGAACCTGACCATATGCTTCCGTGAGACAAATGGATCGATGGAGAGTTTGACAGTAAAACCCTAACTTTTATTCGATTTCCTAAAATAAACCATTCTAGGGATGACACTTTATTATACGTCTAGAAATTGACCCTATTCTAAAATAACGAAACCTCAAAATTATTGATGAGCTTTTTTTTTTATAACTTTTTGTTTTATAAGATTTGTAATATATTTTTGGATTTACGTTTTTATTTATTATTATTTTATTTATAATCGTGTTGTGTTTTATTTATGTAACGGTTTTGTATCATCTTAAATTGGTTTTTGTTTTACTCAAATCACATAAATAATTGGTTTTTCCGAAAGGTAGAAACATAATACCAAAAAATAAATAAATGAGAATAAATATATTGAATAATAAAATTTCAAAAGAAAAAGAACGTCTCTAACAAGAGTAATATGATAAATTTGATCACTTTTATTTGAATAATAATAAATAACAAACAATCTATACATATATATGGGAGAATTTCATATATACCCCTCCAAACTTTCATAATATTATATATACTCAACCTAAACTTTTAATATCATATATATCCCTCCTAAACATCATAATATCATATATACCCAATTGTAATTATTAATATCACATATATCCCTCTTAAACATCATTAATATCATATATACCCAAATTCATTAATTTAATTATTTTAAAACATTTAAAACTCATAATTAATTAATTAATTATCATTCTACCCTTACTCATTTCTTCTTTCAACTAAATTTCAAAATATCATATTTATCCAACTTAAATTAAAATATCATATCCTTTTTAATAAATTTATATAATATTTTTTAAAACTTTACTAAATAAATTCTCCAAATTAAAACAAATTAACATTAAAAATAAAAATAAAAAAGTTGTATTATGTTTGTGCTCGTTTGTAATCAAATCGTATCGTCTTATTATATTTTCATATTTATTTTTTTCTACAGTAATCTATATACAATTAACTGATTACATATTATGTTCTATTTTTTCTTTTTCTTTTCGAACTTTATAGTTGCATCGCATTTTGTTTTTAAAACTAATGTATTAGAAAACAAAAAATATATATGAAATTAAAAAAAAACAAAATGTGATACAACTATAAAATTCTAAAAGAAAAAGAAAAGGAAGAAAATAATATGTAATCAGTTAATTATATATAGATTACTGTAGAATAAAAACATATAAGAAAATATAATAAGACGAAACGATTTGATTACAAACGATAAAAAACATGATACTATTTTTTATTTTTATTTTTATTTTTATTGTTAATGTTAATTTGTTTTAGTTTGAATTTATTTATTTAGTAAAGTTTACAAAAATAAATTATATAAAATTATTAGGGAGAATTTCATATATACCCTTCCAAAATTTCAAAATATCATATATACCCAACCTAAAATTTTAATATCATATATATCCCTCCTAAACATCATAATATCATATATACCCAATTTTAGTTATTAATATCACATATATCCCTCTTAAACATCAATAATATCATATATACCCAAATTCATTAATTTAATTATTTTTATAATATTTAAAACTCATAATTAATATTTCTTATTAATTAATAACCATTATGCCCTTAATCATTTCTTTTTTCAACTAAACTTCAAAATATCATATTTATCCAACTTAAATTAAAATATCATATCCCTTTTAATAATTTTATATAATTTATTTTTGTAAGCTTTAATAAATAAATTCTTCAAACTAAAACAAATTAACATTAAAAATAAAAAATAAAAAAAATTGTATTGTGTTTTCTCCATTTGTAATTAAATCGATCGACTTATTATATTTTCTTATTAATTTTTTTTTCAACAGTAATCCATATGCAATTAACTGATTACATATTATGTTCTTTCTTTTCTTTTTTCTTTTAGAGTTTTATAGTTGTATCGTATTTTTTTTTAATTTAGTATATATTTTTTGTTTTCTAATACATTAGTTTCAAATTTTTTTCAAGTTTGCATTCATTTTATAACTATTGTTTATTTACTTTACTTTTTTTTTAATTTTTATATTTAATCTAGTATATTAATCATAACTTGTTGTCCGATGTAATTAGTTGTGTATATTTTGTGTTAACGATAAGATTATATATATATAAATATATATATATATATATATATATATATATATATATATATATATATATATATATATATGAATCAGGTTCATCAGCGTACCTGTAAGATTCCAGCGTACCCAGCGTACCCTAATGTGAATGATCATTCACATATATTTTTTTTAATAGACATGTATAAGACAACATTATAAGACTTTTTTTCAAAAGAAACAACATCATAAATCATGTGAATGGTAAAAAAATATCATGTGAATGGTCATTCACACCATTCACATTGTGTGAAATGACCATTCACATGGATGATCATTCACATAAATATGCATTGAGCATTCACATAATTTTTAAGGACACAGAAAGTGTGAATGTATGTGAAATTCATATATCATGTGATAACATTAAATTAAACATAGTTATGAGAAAAAAATTGTAAAAAAAGTTTTTTAAGTTTGGTACCTTCGGGTGCACTTGATTTCGAAAGGCACCTTTTTGAACCTGAATCATATATATATATATATATATATATATATATATATATATATATATATATATACACACACACACAATCCTATATAATTAGAGTCCAGTTTTATAATAATTTGTTTAATAAAACTAGAAAATATTTTAATATTAAAATTACCGGATGAAATTTGTATATTATTAGTAAATTAATTTTTATTATTATAAATAAATGGTTATTTTCGTTAGTAAAAAATTCAGTTTTTTTAAACAAACCTTTACTATTAAAATATTTTCTGGATACTAATTATTAAACAAATTATTATAAAAACTGAACTTTAAATATATAGGATTATATATATAATCTTGTAGTTAACACAAATTATACACAACTAATTACATCGGATAACAAGTTATAACTCAGATTTTAGACTAAATATAAAAATTAAAAAAAGTGAACTAAATAAACAATAGTTATATACAAAAATAAATTATATAAAATTATTAAAAGGGATATGATATTTTAATCTAAGTTGGATAAATATGATATTTTGAAGTTTAGTTAGAAGAAGAAATGAGTAATGGTGTATTGGTCATTAATTAATATGCAATATTAATTATGAGTTTTAAATGTTTTAAAAATAAATAAATTAATGAATTTGGGTATATATGATATTAATGATGTTTAAGAGGGATATATGTGATATTAATAATTAAAATTGGGTATATATGATATTATGGTGTTTAGGAGGGATATATATGATATTAAAATTTTAGGTTTGGTATATATGATATTATGAAGTTTTGGAGGGGTATATATGAAATTCTCCCAAATTATTAAAATAGATATGATATTTTAATTTATGTTGGATAAATATGATATTTTGAAGTTTAGTTGAAAGAAGAAATGAGTAAGGGTATAATGGTCATTAATTAATAAGCAATATTAAATTATTAATTATGAGTTTTAAATGTTATAAAAATAATTAAATTAATGAATTTGGGTATATATGATATTAATGATGTTTAAGAGGGATATATGTGATATTAATAATTAAAATGAGATATATATGATATTATGATGTTTATGAGGGATATATATGATATTAAAATTTTAGGCTGGATATATATGATATTATGAAGTTTTAAAAGGGTATATATGAAATTCTCCCTATATATATATATATATATATATATATATATATATATATATATATATATATATATATATATATATATATATATATATATATATATATATATATATATATATAGGGAGATTCAATGGAAAACCACCATGCACCTGAAAACTTGTGAAAACCGCACTGCACCACCACGAATGCATCAAATTCCCCGCGTGATGCATCAAAATCTCGCGTGATGCATCAAATTTCCTGCGTACTGCATCAAAATCCCGCGTGATGCATCACCTTATTTACGATCATGCCACCGCGTTTTTCATGAAATGCACCTAATCGGACGGTATGCGTAGGTTTCCATAGTTTTCCGGTGCATAGTGGTTTTCCATTGAACTCACCCCTATATATATATATATATATATATATATATATATATATATATATATATATATATATATATATATATATATATATATATATATATATAATAAAAGAGAACATCAAACGCATACGTGTCGTTTTCACGTTACACCACAAAAGATAAATACAACTTTTATATTTAAATAAAAGATAAATACAATTTATTTATATAATAAAAGAGAACATCAAATGCATACGTGTCGTTTCCACGTTACACCACAAAAGATAAATATAACTTTTATTTTTAAATAAAAAATATATATACAACTTATTATTATAAAAAAAAGATAAATACAATTTATTATTTTAAATAGATAAATTCACTTTATTATTTAAATACAACTTTTATTTTTAAATAAAAGATATATACAACTTATTATTATAAAAAAAGATAAATACAATTTATTATTTTAAATAGATAAATTCACTTTATTATTTTTAATCTATAAATAATAAAAATATAAATACAATTATTATTTTTAAAAAGATAAATACACGATTAAATTTTAATTTATAAATATTAATTTATGCTAAAATATATAAGTATTATATTATATATAAAGTGAAATCCAAAATTTTTATCAATTAAAATTTATTAAATTAAAAATAAAATTTTATTCACGTATTTACGTGGGACATAAACTAGTAATAATAATAACATTAAACAACAAAATAATAATTGGATTTTTTTTATAAAATGAAAAATAAGTTGTTTGATCGTCCCAAATTAAGGTTGTTTATTTTCATGTCATCCTGTTTACAGTCCAGTTAATAGTTATGATGTGTAAGTAGTGTTGGTTAGTGACTCGTTGTAACATTGTGACAGAAATTGTCACCTAAAGGGTTATAACATGGATTTCACAAAACTTTTAACGCATCGGAATCAAATAACACTTTTAAGTGATTCCGGATCGACTCGCGTATACATAAAATATATATAAAACCATATGGGGTTTAGAAATCATACTAGATTGTGCCATGGTTATGAGATTATCGCGTAGGAACTGCTATAGATGATCCACACACATTACACCATCTTTATACACACACAAAGGATCTTTATTCTATGTAATCCTAGCCTTCTAGATAATAAATCTCATCCACTAGATTAAAAAATCAAAGACTATAAGATTATGACATTTTTGTAATGTTATTAGTGTTTGTCAAAAGTTTGAAAACACGAAAAAAAACAATGGTAAAGTGAGAACAAAAATTTCTATTTGCTATCTCCATCTTTCTTATATTTTTTTTTGAACAAAAAAGGTAGAACTAACCGGAAACTTCGGCAATGTCATCACCCCCGCCTAGAACACCCAAAATATATATCATATCGAAACCATAATAATCCAACAGCTAGCAAGAGACTAGCAAAAGTACAATAGACTCAAAAAAACGAAGAAGGACAAACGACCCACAAAGCCCAATTTAACGATATACAATTCGACCTAAACTTTAGCCAGGAAAAAACGATACCTAGAAATTCCTCCTTTATCATTGAAGCCGATATTCTTACATTATTGAACACCACATCGTTTCTTGCTTTCCACACGGACCAGATTAAACCTCCCACTATCGTTTCCAAAAATTGCCGTCTCGATTTCGATTTTCCCGACTTGGTTAACAACTCAATTAACTGATCCAGTGTTTGATGATTCCGACCAACCGATACTTCACACCATGATAGAACCCAATTCCATAATTCTTTGCTAAACGAACACAAATAGAATAAATGTTCTTCGGTTTCGTCTTCTCTCCCACAAAGCGGACATAATAAATCACTAGAAACTACATTCCTTGCAGCCAAATTCAATTTTTTTGGAATTCTTCCTAATTTTACTCTGCAAAGGAAGCAATTTACTTTAGCCGGAATCCAACTATTCCAAAAACATTTACTCTCTATACGGGGCGAAGACAAACCTTCAATTAAGTTTCTAACCGAGCTTACCGAAAAGGTTCCAGTAGAATCCCCATTCCAAGCCCAAAGATCTTTGCCAACACTCAAAACAACATTTTTAAGAAAACATTCCAGCTTGAAAATTTCAGATTTTAAGCAATTTGCTACTGCAAAATTGGACCACTGCCACTTGAAAGTTAACAAACCATTTTTGTATTCCAGTCTCCTATTCACAGTGCAGTTTTTCTCAGATTCGTACGCAAACAGATTCGAGAATACACCATTCAATGAACTACTACCAATCCATCTTTCAGTCCAAAATTTCACTTGACTACCATTTCTTACTACCGGAGAGAATATATCATCAATATGAATATTAAAGGAAGAAAGGGACGTACCAGCCTTGACGATATTCAACCACGGTCCAGCCAGTGATTTTTTTGCCATGGAATTGACGTTTCTACCATCGACTTTATGAATAGATTTGATGACTTTTACCCAAATAGCTTCATCTTCGTTCTTGAATCTCCACCACCATTTGATTAAAAGGGCCGTATTTGCTGCTTCTAAAGAACCAATTCCCAGTCCACCAATCTTTTTAAGAGCTGTCATTATTTTCCAGTCCACCCATTTGATTTTAGAATTCCCAGCCTTGCAAAGAGTTAAACGTCCACCAAACGATGCATTACCTCTCTCTCTCTCTCTCAATCAGTCTCTCTCTCTCTCTCTCTCTCATTAATTTGCATTATCTTCTTCTCTCTTTCGTGTTCATTTTTTTAAGTTATTGTAATTTTTGTTCGATGAAATCGAATGGGTGAAATCCAATGTAAGAATTCGTTCAAACGCCTCCTTTGAAGAATAAAGAATCGTTCAAGATCTTCCAGTTTTTTTTTGAAGTCTCTAAATCGATTTTCTGAGTTTTTTTTAAGATTGATCTTTGGGCTTTTTCATCACGAAGCAAGTTTGTTTTTTGAAGGTGTTAGTATATGGTGTGTAAAGATAACATTACTACTGCATCATGACTGATTTCATAAAACACTTGAGGATAACACCGATGAGCACAACTGAGCAGATGCAATCGAACGATTGAATATATAATATTAGATATTATTTATGACACGAAATAATCATTGAGATTAAATTAATGGATGATTAGTTATATCTCAAAGTACGAGGACTAAAAGTACAATATTAGATTTTGTATTAATTTAATTGTCATTGGATGATAATTAAATAATTATCTAGTCTTTTATTTATTATTAGATATTAAATAAAGGGATAACTGCGTAAAAACCCCAAACTTGTCGGTTTTTTGTGATTAAAACCCCAAATCATTTTTCGTTGCATAGAAAACCCCAAACTAACTAAAAATTCGTAAATTAAGGTTTTATCAATGGATTACCGGTTATTAATCCTACGTGGACCGGTAAATAACCTACGTAGAATAAATTTTAATTGTTGAAACCGGTTGTCAAGTATTACACATCATTTAAACCCTAGTTGATAATTTTTAATTGTATTTTTTTAAACGGGGATACATCATCAACGGGGGTTTAAATGATGTGTAATACTTGGCAACCAGTTTCAACAATTTAAATTTATTTTACGTAAGTTATTTACCGGTCCACGTAGGATTTAAAACCAGTTTCAACCGGTTACCCATTGATAAAACCTTGATTTACTGATTTTTAGTTAGTTCGGGGTTTTTTATGCAACGGGAAATGGTTTGGGGTTTTAATAAAAAAAACTGACAAGTTGGTGGTTTTTTGCGCAATTATCCCTTAAATAAAAGATGTGTTTATTTGATTTGGTATTATCATCTAGTTATTAGATAATTGGATGGATAATTATAAACAAATAAATAAGAGATAATTACAAATAATTATCTAGTCATTTATATATTATTAGATAATATATAAAAGATAAATATTATTTAATAGATATATAATTATAGAGATAATTATATAAGTTTTAAATAATAAAGATAATTATTAAGATATATATTATATTATTATATTAGAGTTTAATTAAAACTAAAAGTCCTAATAATAATTATAATATATATATATATATATATATATATATATATATATATATGGTTCGAGAGAGTACCACCCATTATGCAGCGCACCAGAAGGTACCACCTTTAAAAAAGATTTAAATTTTTTTTCATAAACATGTTTTAATAAACATTATGAAAATCATATGTAAATTTCACATGCATTCACATCTCCTAGCTCCTAAAAAATGATGTGAATACACACTTACATAATTTTGAATGTATGTGAACATGCATTTATGTGATGCGTGTTTTCATACACTTTCGGATTTGCGTGAAAGTTACATATGATCTGTGTAATGCTAATAAAAAAATTTCAAAAAAAGTTATCTTTAAGGGTGGTACCTTCTGGTGCGCTGCATAATGAGTGGTACTCACTTGAACCTAATAGTGATATATACACACACACACACACACACACACACACACACACACACACACACACACACACACATATATATATAGATGAGATCATTGCAGAACCTAAATTTAGTGTAGAACTGTAGAACCAATATCGTCCATAGATTAGAATAATCTAATTGTCTTGATTAAAAGAGTTAAGTTTGGAATTAGTGAAAAAAAGATTGGTAATAGTGATATTTTAATTCTTGGAGGGGTAAAAAAGGAAAAGATTGGAAATAGCAAAAAGATTGACATTAGCAAAATAAATATCCTTTTTCTTTAAATTAAAATAACATTAATATTATTAATTTTTAAATCAAAAAAATTATCCATAAAAACGAGAATTTTATACTCTTTAAAACGAGACCTGTCATGATATATTTTTTTCGAAAAAATTTTACGTGTTTATTTTTCGTAAAAAAAAAATTACTCAGACCACGATGCAATATATCATGGTGAGATAATGAGATCATTCGATATCGAATGAACACTTTGATATCGTATATTTAATGTCAATGCAACACTGCATATACGCTCATTATTAACAGAGCTAAAATAATAGTCACAATTAGTAGTCAAAGTTGGTGGATTTAACGAGAACGGTTATGATATATATTTTTTATTTTTCGTAAAAAAAATTTTACCCAGACCACGATGCAATATATCATGGTGAGATCATGAGATCATTCGATATCGAATGAACACTTTGATATCGTATATTTAACGTCAATGCAACATTGCATATACGTTCATTACTAACAGAGCCAAAATAATAGTCACAATTTGTAGTCAAAGTTGGTGGATTTAACGAGAACGGTTATGATATATATTTTTTTATTTTTCGTAAAAAAAATTTTACCCAGACCACGATGCAATATATCATGGTGAGATCATGAGATCATTCGATATCGAATGAACACTTTGATACCGTATGTTTAACGTCGATGCAACACTGCATATACGTTCATTATTAACAGAGATAAATAATAGTCAAAATTAGTAGTCAAAGTTGGTGGATTTAACGAGAACGGTCATGAATATATTTTTTTGAAAAAAAATTTACGTGTTTTTTTTTCGTAAATTTTTTTTACCCATACGACCATTCGATGTTGAATGGACACTTTGATATCGTATATTTAACGTCGATGCAACACTGCATGTCCATTATATATTAAAAGAGTAAAAAAAGTCAAAGTGGACAGTCAAACTTGGTAGACTGCTATGAATTCAATGTTAATTGTATAATTACCATCTTATCCCTAGTGTTATATTATAATCTAATGGTTTAGATTGGTTCTATGGTTCTGCACTAAATTAAGGTTCTGCAATGATCCCAACCCTATATATATATATATATATATATATATATATATATATATATATATATATATATATATATATATATATATATATATATATATATATATATATATATATAGGGTTAGGTTCTATGGGGAACAATATGCATCGAGAACCTTAAAAAGAACCAACCACAACTCTTAGATTAAATGATCAAATGTGCATCATACGATGCACGTATTTGGTATGCATAATGGTATTTTGGGAAAAATAATATACCTAGTCAATTAAATTTTAATTTTATATTAGTTGAATATTTAACCAAATAATCAAACAATAAATGCTAAAATAAATTAAATTAATACACTTCCAAAATTACAAAATCCATACAATTTCAAAATTACAAAATCTAAACAATACGTGATGCATCTAATATTAACTGTTCAAATTCATGAGACATCTTGTTCTTCGGATTTATCTTCAAACACGACGCATTTTCGTTCATCGCCGTACATAGTGTTGTGCATCTTTTTCAACATTCGTGTTCATACCCGTGTGCATCTTCGTTCGTCATTCAATTTCATCTGCGTTCATCTACGTTCCTTTTTCGTGTGCATCTTTCATGTTCATCTCCGTTCATGCCCGAAATCATCAACATCGTTCATGCCCGGAATCATCATTAGAAATATCAAAACGTTCATTTTTCGTGTTCATCATTCCGCACTAACATGATACATTTACGGAATCATTAACATCGTTCATGCTCGAAATATCATCTACAAGAATCATAATCGCTCATGCAGGAATCATCATTGTTCATGCCCGAACCATCATCTTTCATTCTTCTACTCGTTCTTGAATGAATCAAAATGGAATCGATGCATGCCTCAGAATCATCATTAGAACAAAGGAAATCGATGCATGACCATGTTCTTATTTCTGCCGAACCATGCCCATGCCCATGCCATTGTCTTGATCTTAATTTTGCCAAACCATCACTAGAACAATGGAGGGAGGGAGAAGATGACGTTCAAGAGTGAGCGGGAGAGAAGGAATGAGAAATAAGGGGAACTTTGTTAATTAGTGATTTAATTTCCTAAATTTATTCATTCTATTTTAAAGGTTTCTAAAATATGTTATAATTATAATTAAATATAAATGACATGTTTAGCATTTCTAAAACGCCCTTTATGCATATTTGGTTCCCTGAGGTTCCCAATGCATCGAGGTGCCCCATTGAACCTATATATATAGGGGTAGGTTCAATGGAAAACCACTATGCACCTGAAAACTATGGAAACCTACGTATACCATCCGATTTGGTGCATTCCATGAAAAACGCGGTAACATGATCGTAAATAAGGTGATGCATCACCCGCGAAGATGATGCATCACACGCGAAGATGATGCATCACGCGCGAAATTTGATGCATCACGCGGGATTTTGATGCATCATGCGGGAACTTTGATGCATTTGTGGTGGTGCAGTGCGGTTTTCACAAGTTTTCAGGTGCATCGTGGTTTTCCATTGAACCCCTCTATATATATATATATATATATATATATATATATATATATATATATATATATATATATATATATATATATATATATATATATATATATATATAATAAAGTGTGGGTGTGTGACCAAAGGTGAGATTGACGGCGCACACAAACATAAGGTGGCTGTGTATGTGTGGTGGTCTTCTGGCCGTACGAAACACATACAATTGTGTGTGTATTTCCCGTTTTTCGTGTGTTTGATTGCATACTTGGCGTCACTAGACCGTGTCATCACTGGTGGATACCGAGAGCATCTCATTTGTGTATTTTTGTCATCGAATACAAAGGTTCATATTTTTATTGCTTTCTCGTTTACTTATCTTATGTATACTTGATGATTCGTGTACGGAATTCGTGATTTTTAAAAGCTTCCGTTGTGCGTTAATTTGATTAATGTTTATGTTTTTATGAAAAACGATACAAATTCCCAATGGAAGGTCTCCATCATGCATCAGATAACAATTACACTGTCATTTTTATTTATAAAATATTGACGGGACAAAGAATTATCGTGTCAGTTTACCTCCAATCTGATCTTGATTGATCTGATTCGGAGAGTATATTACCTAAATAGAAAACTTAGTATGTTACCTAAATTGAAAAAAATGAACCCTTGTAAATATAGATATATATCAGTGTATTTGTCATAAGTTTCATGGTACATGCACTTTTGAAAAATAATAACCTTGCTATCAATGTAAAGTATTTTATTCATGTAGTATCTCGGTTATACTGTTTAAAAATGATTAAAAATGATTTATAATAACACAATGTGTGTTTATAAGTACCTACTAAATTAATTTGTCTAAAAACAAAATATATAATTTTATATCGTATTGTTTATTTAGTGTTTGAATGTAAGAAATTAAAGAACATACCATTATTTTCGTACGTTGTTACTCAATTTGACATTTTTTGTTTTTCATGAATTGTGTAAATTGATAAATAAGCATAAGCAATGAACATTGCATTAAAGGAAAATACTTATATTATTTTACAATGTTTTCTATTTCTACATTCATATAATTCTGATACATTGTAAATTTTTGTAGCAAACAAATTTAAAAGATATCAATATTTAAAGAAATAATAATTTTAAAACATGTATTAAAACACTAAAAATAAAACCAAGTCATACAAACGTAAAAATATTCTGAAATATAACATTACAATTACTAATATTACGAAACAATAAAATTAACAGTATAATGACGGTACAATCATAATGTTTATACACATGGTTTTTATTTGTGAAATGTAATTAAACAATTAGTTTAATATCGTAACATAGAATGGTACTTTAGAAATTCAAAAGTTTGAAAAAAAAAAAAAACAGAGTTGGGTAATTTGTTTAAGCAAATCCTTTTAAATTGAATAATAGAATTTAAAGACGTTCATACCTGATTTTAATCTAACTCAAAAGAGTAGATAGACGTTAAACTTAATTCTAAGCTTACATATAAGAGCAACATCCATTTTATAAACCGTTTTGGATGTGAAAACATGGCTAAAAAGAATGAAGTAATAGAAAGATGAACTATCTAATGTATCCTTATTTTTTAACTGTATTTTAGTTTAGGGTTAATATTGAAAAATTCTTATGAACTTTCATGAATTTATCGATGTACTTTTTTTTCCGAGTGTTGAAGTCCCTAGACAATTTTTGTATTATTCAAAACTATATACATGACCTGTTTAGCGGGTCACTAACTGATAAATGATACAGTGGTCTAAACAAGAAAAAGGAAAGTCAAGTGACTTAATCGTGAAAACTAGAAAAGAAAGTTGGTTTTTTTTTAAAAAATAAACTATTTCGAGAAACTAATTGTTTGGTCTGTTTAACAGGTAGCATGTTAAAAATATATAGTTTGAATAAGACAAACTTTGTTTAGAGACTTAAATACTCGGGAAAAAAGTTCAATGACTTAATCGATAATTGCATGAAAGTCTGTGGAGTTCTTTCAATATTAACCATTTAGGGGGCGTTTGGTTCGCAGATTTTTTTCACTGTAATTTGCATTTTGTCAAAAGATTTGCATTATGAAGCATTTGCGTTTGTTAGGATTTTGTCAAAGAATCTGCATTATCTTATAGAAAAAATTTGCTAATCTCAAAAATGCAAGGTAACTGAGATTTAAAATCCTAGGGGGAGGTTGGGATTTTAAATAACAAAGAAGGGACAGATTTAATAAATCATGAGATTTTAAATCCTTACTGAAATCTGCGAACCAAACATAGAATTTTAAATGCAAATCTCAATGAATCCCAGGAAATCCGTGAACCAAACGCCCCTTTAGTTTATTATGATTGTGTAAAGGCACAAAAGTCATTTAATGTATAAGATGTGTGTTATTAGGTGGTTAGTAGTTGTGAAATTGCTTTTTAACTGAGTCAATAAATGGTTTAGCGATGGTTACGATGTACATGCTTGATGTTGTTGTACATAAAGCAAAAATTTAAATACCTCTTATAAAATGTCATCCTTAAAAGTAGCAAGATTCGATGGTGGAGATTGAAAGCATTCTCCCTCATTCGTAAACAACATATAATATTAATTCAAACAATCAACTTTCACATTAATATAATTGAGTATTTTTACCCGAGCATTGGGACGGGACTAAACAATGGTTACACTAATTATACATGTAATATTACACAATTTAAAATATATGAAAATAGATGGATTCATAACCAAACATTTTATCCTAACTTATAGAATATACATGTTGAACTAAATCAATGTTTCGAGAAAAAGAATGATTTAAAATTTATTTAGACTCCATCAAATTCTATTATTGAAATTCTATAGTTGAAGTAATTCGACATTTACATCCGTAACATAATTTAGATTCTAACATTCTACAACTTATAATTTTAACTGATCTTAATCCTTGAACACACTAAGTGCTATTAATATAAAATTGTTTCCCACATACGTAAAGTGTGTGATCCTTGCCATAACAAACAAAACCAATAACAAGTTATCTTATTTAATACATAACGTTCCCAATATGTTTCAACTCATTCCAAAAATTCCATAATTATAACATATTTTCACTTTTTATAAAACTTTTTAATGTAACCAATGAATACAACACACAATACCAATAAAGCATCATTGTTGTCTAGAACTTGGGCTGCAGGATTCATGTGCAGTTGTGTCATTTAATGTACATCTTTCTTTGAACGGCAAACTAACTTACTCTTGCTCCTAAACTACTTCTTTACCTCAAGTGGAGACTTCAGAACTTACTTCCACCATCAAAATTCCAATTTGCCTTCGACGGAAGTCGAACCCGTGACCTCACACTTACATCACACCCCTCTTACCAAATGGGCTAAACCCCATTGATCATTTAAGGGCTAATATTGAAAAAACTCTATAAACTTTTATCATTTCACGACTAAGTACCTAAATTTTTTTTCCCGATTGTTTAAGTCCCTAAACTATTTTTGTATTATTCAACAGTCTATATTTTTGACCGGCTACCGGATGAGTAGGTAAACCATAACCAATAAAACAAAAAAGTTTAGTGACTTAATCGCTAAAACATGTAAAGATAGTGAGTTTTTTGAATAAGACAAAAATAGTTAAGAGACTTAGGCCCTGTTTGATAGCACTTATCAACCTCTTATCGGATCTAACCTCTTATTCGGTAAGAGGAAAACCCGATAAGTGCGTTTGATTTGCATAATACATAAGAGGCAAAATCCTCTTATTTTCTCTTACCATGATAAGATTTTTTTTTCCTCTCATCACCTCTTATCAAAACCCTCTAAAGAAAAACAAAACCCTCTCTTCTCCTTGCTGAAACCCCACCCCACCCATACCTTACCTCACCCACCCTACCCCTACCCTACCCTATCCTAAACTCCCTACCCCTACCCCTACCCTACCCTACCCCACCCCACCCCACCCTTACCTTTACCCCATACCTTACCTCACTCACCCTACCCCTACCCTACCCTACCCTACCCTATCCTACCCCACCCCACCCTAAACATACCCTACCCTCAACCACCTAATCTCACCCTACCCTAATACCCTTAACTTACTTATACCACCCCGTTCCCATCTCCACCCTTAACCCTACCCACCCCACTCCCATACTTACCCTATCCCACTCTACCCCACCACTACACTAACCCATCAAACCTACCCACCCCACCTCACCCCTCCTTATCCCACCCCACCCTACCCCTATCTCTTCCTACCCCTACCCCTCAAACCTACCCACCTCACCCCTACCCTACCCCTCAAATCTACCCATCCCCACCCACCTTACTCCTCAACCTACCCACCCTACCCCTACACCATTACCTTACCCTATTTACCCCATCCTCAACCTACCTCACCCCTACCCTACCTCTTACCATATTTATTATAACGAGAAATATTCCAACACTTTTTGATAAAATTTATTATTTTTCAATAACATATCTATATAACTTATAAACTTAAGTTATTTGGAAGTTAATAAACATAACCTTATAAACTTGATTATAACTTATAAACTTTAATTGTTATTTGATTCTTGAAAGCATGTTGGTTATATGTTTATTGAATGCATTTATGTTACTTGATTATAACTTATAAACTTGAATTGGTTTCTTACTTAAATCTTGTTAATGTTATTTGAATGATATTAAATGTTTACATAGATCACTTTGATTCAATGATATTATTTTTACTTGATATTTGACTTTAATCAATGATATCTATTTGGTTTTGGGAATTAATATGTAAAATTAATAAAAATAATAGGATCAGATAATTTATAAAA
Source organism: Centrapalus pauciflorus (assembly GCA_020465985.1). Classification (NCBI taxonomy): domain Eukaryota; kingdom Viridiplantae; phylum Streptophyta; class Magnoliopsida; order Asterales; family Asteraceae; genus Centrapalus; species Centrapalus pauciflorus. The sequence continues at coordinate 533,352 of JAANYP010005158.1, forward strand.
CAAACAGACTTATTGAATTCTCTTATCAGATCTTAGTATCTTATCAGGACCACCTCTCATCAATCAGAAGTGGAATCAGACATCAGACAATTAACCTCTTATGCAATCAAACAGCACCTTAAACAATCAGAAAAAATTTAGGGACTTAATCACAAAACTAAGGAAAATTTATGTGGTTTTTTCAATATTAACACATCATTTAATGTACTTAACAAGTTCATCCAATGTCAAATATTTCATTGATAAAATACGTGAAACGCAATACCTACAATTACATAAACAAACACAATTAAGTATACATTTGATTGTTACGATGTTACCTTACTAAAGTTGAATTGATGCAATGTGATACTATTTCATCCACAACTTTGATGTTCCTCCTTATGATTCCTAGAAAGAGAAGTACCGTGATTGAAAATATACAAGAATCTAGAAGGTGCATGCTTAACCGAAACGGATATGCTATCAAAATCGTTGGCGTTTGGTTCGTTGGAATCTAAGGTGGAGTTTGATTCGTACGATGGAATTCGATGGAATTAGAATTTAAATTTAGCTTGTTACCATTTTTGATCGCTAATGTAAATGATTAAATTTTAGTATTTCCATCATATTTTCTTGTTTATAGGAATTTGATATTCCTTCCAACTTATACATGAATTAAATTCCAACATATACATGAATCAGATTCCGATCTGCATCTCTAACCAATACAAAAAACCATTTTTCTACATTCACCATCAACCAAATTAATAACTAAAATTTAAAATCCAATTCCTTCGAGTTCATTCCATGAACAAAACAATATATAAGGGAATTGAAAGGGAAAGGAAACTGATTGTAGATAAGTCATGTATTTGGTTCAACTATTAAAATGAATAGAATTAGAAGGGAAAAGAATCTAACATAATCCACTGCTTACTACCCTACCCACCCACCCCAACCTTACCCTACCCACCCTACATTACACCAAATCCCACCTCATAAAAGTTAGTTGAAGTAGCTTTAAAAAAGAGTTTGAGCTTTTGATCAGACACAATTATCTTTTTATCTTCCTAATAATCATAAACTATAAATTTTAGTCAATATAATGTCCTTTTATGTCATTTCATATAAAAATGTGTACCTACATCTACAACTATTTTTACCAAACACATTAAAAAAACTAAAATCTCCAACTCCTTAAAAAAGCTACATCTTCCAAAAGGTTTAGCTCTTAAAAAAAAAAAAGATTCCAAATGCTTCAACTACTAAGGGTGTGTTTGGTAATAGGTTTTTTGGAGCTTTTAGAATCATCAACTTTTGACTTTTGGAAGTACAAGTTCAAAAAAACATTGTTTGGTTGATATGATCCTAAACTTTTGATGCGAATTTGAAAGTTCCACAAGAAGCTACTTGAAGTAGCTTTTAAAACGAGCTTAAGTTTTTGGTCGAACAAAATTACCTTTTTATCCTCCACATTATTATAAGAGTTAATTACAAAAATGGTCCATGTGGTTTATATCAAATTTTGAATTTGGTCCCTGAACTTTTAATTTTGCAAAAATGGTCATTATCGTTAAAGTTTACTTTCAAGATTGGTCCCTTATCCATTAACTTTTATTAAAATACTTATTTTGCCCTTGTTTATATTTATACATTTGAGCATTTTAGTTACAAATTATTAACAACTCTTTTTTAATAAAACAAATAGATATAAAAATATAATAAAAGTATTAATGTTACTAATCAATAAAAACAAAAAAACAAAAACAATAAAACATTTCGAATAGTTTTAATTTCGTTTCGCATAATTTTATACTTTGTATTTTGTACGGTATAATATACCATTTTTTTGAACGAAAAGATTTTCGAATTAAATTGGTTCATCATATTCCGTTTCGTTAAATTGGAAATCGGAATTGTTAGTCATTTTTATGTTAAAAACATTAAAGATTATATTGTTTGTTTATTACGTTTGGTTAAAATAAAATTTAGTATTAAACGATAAAAATATAAACTACATCTTCTGTTAACCTAAAAGTTTCAACTCACAGCTTCAATACAAAGCTACTGTAACACCCACAATTCTCACACAAATGCCACGTCAATACAATACACAGGTGGCAATAACGCAATCATCTCATAATGCACATGTCACAGGATTAGCGGAAAACACTGATAATTTAAAACTTTAATACAAAGTTAACACGTCTCAAGTCACATGCTGATTCAGATGCATACACGACTGAATTATCTGATAAACACGGATTACTGAGAGCTAACACAATACAGATCCAGTATAAGATACAGACAACAGCTTTAAAGTTCAGTATCAAAATATAATCGGCATACACAACTCTAAACTGCCCGATCTCTACTTCGGCTGCTGCAGCTGTGACTGCGACCCCACGGTATGACTGCCTGACACACAGAAGACTCGAAAACATAAGCTGGACAGCTCGTGAGTACGCGAGGGTTAGACGCTGCAGGTAAGCACATAAAACATACACAACACACATATCTCGGCACACATATGCAACTCGATGCATAACACAAATCTCTGCTCAAAAGGGGACCACGTTCCCCAGCTAACAGGCCGCACACAGCAGCGGTTAGCTACTCAATAGGCACAGGAGCGACCTGGCAATATCACCGCCGTATATATACAGCCTCATATCTCGTGACTGGTTAGGGACAGTCAGCCTGCGCGATCACATATCGCGGACACCTGCAATTCAAACACATATAGCACGTATAGGGTAGAGAAGCTCATACCTGCGCGCTATCACAGTCTCATACACATATATATCACAACCACACAGATGACTCGAAAGAATGCACGTGCGTTTGAAAAGAACTCGAGTACTCACCAATACCCAAAGTCAACCAAAACTCGGACTCTATCGCTGCTCAGAACGCGGTCGGCTCGAACCTGTAAATATCACGGATCTCAACAGATCAATACAAACCTGACCGAATAACGACCGAAACCCAAACACAATTATCGCAAGCAAACACAACCCACGGAACCACCCCGAACGAACAGTCCACGCCCCAAACCGACCCGGCCAAACCACTCCAATCGCGGACCGCGCCCAGGGACTGCGGCCGCGCCCGCATCGCGGTCGCGCCTGGCCGATCGCGGCCGCGCTCACGCGAATTACAGACCTGCTGGTCGCTGAAAATGGCAGAATCCAGGGTTTAAACCCCAACTCCGATTTCCAGCAGCAAAAGCCTCACAAAACTCATACATAATAATTCAAATGACTTCAAAAACCAAAACCCACTAGCCTAACACATATATATATATATATACGAATTTCAGCACCCATATTCTCAAAACCTTACCTCAAATCTTCAAGAACTTCAAGTCAAGGAGATGATCATCAAACTCAAGCTTGGGATCTTCTCTATGGCCTTCAAAATCAGACACATACACATACGTACACCTTCTGTTTTTGGAAAGGGGAGAAAAGGAAGAAACGTCTCAAGATTATCCACATATATATGCTTTCTATAATTAGAAAGTCCGAACCCGTCAAACCCGAACCCGATATCGCTTTTTCACTATTAATATCAAATTAACCCAATTAAATCCACGATCTCAAGGAGATAATTAATCCGCTAAATAATAGCTCGGAGACACGTATCACTCGGTCTCGACACGTTAAATCCACGAAACGGAATATAATTGGACCAACGCAATAATATTAAATAAATGAGCCAATAAATTAAATCCACGTACCAAGCTCAAATTAGGGGTGTTACAAATCCTCTCCTCTTAAAAAGATTCCATCCCGGAATCTAGCTCGGACTCGGGAATAACTGCGGATATCGGCTCCTCATCTCGGCCTCGGGCTCCCAGGTGGCACTAGTACCCTTATGATGCCTCCACTGAACGAGTACTAGCACAATCTCTTTATTTCGCAATCTCTTCACTTTACGATCGGTAATCGCCTCAGGCTGCTCGACATATCTCAGATGATTATCCACGGTGATCTCGGATAACGGCACAAACTGATCATCTTTGGCTAAACACTTCCTCAGATGACTCACATGGAACGTATCGTGGACTCCGGCCAACTCGGGAGGCAGTCTCAATCTATAAGCCTGATCTCGGACTCTGGCGATGATATCAAACGGACCGATGTATCGCGGACTCAGCTTACCTCGATGCCTGAATCTGATAACTCCCTTCCACGGCGATACTTTCAACATCACACGGTCTCCAACACTGAACTCAAGCTCAGTCAGACGACGATCGGCATAACTCTTCTGCCGGCTCTGCGCCACTCTCATATGCTCTCGGATAACTGCCACTTTGTCGCTCGTCTCTTGTAGCAACTCGGGCCCACTGATAGGTCGCTCGCCGACCTCGCCCCAACACACCGGGGTTAGGCACTTACGCCCATACAGTGCCTCGAATGGAGCCATCTTGATGGAGGAATGGTAGCTGTTGTTATACGCAAACTCGACTAACGGCAAGTGAACGTCCCAACTACCACTGAAATCAATCGCACACGCTCGGAGCATATCCTCGAGAGTCTGATTCGTCCGCTCTGTCTGCCCGTCTGTCTGAGGTCTGTATGTTGTACTCAACTGAACTCTCGTCCCCAATTCGCGCTGAAAGCTCTGCCAGAACCTCGAAGTAAACCGCGTATCTCTATCAGACGTAATCGACATCGGAACGCCGTGCCTCGACACTATCTCACTGATATATAACCGAGCTAACTGATCCATAGTGATGGTACCCCGAACCGCTAGAAAGTGAGCACTCTTCGTCAAGCGATCCACTATCACCCAGATCATATCATTGCCTCGAACGGTGCGCGGAAGTCTGACGATCAAATCCATCGTGATATGATACCACTTCCACTCAGGGATCTCTAAAGGCTGCAAATGCCCGTGAGGCTTCTGATGCTCGGCCTTGACTCGCAGACAAGTCATACACTCCTCGACGTATCGGCCCACATCTCTCTTCATCCCTGGCCACCAATAGAACTCCCGCAAATCTCTATACATTTTGGTGCTCCCGGGGTGGATAGACAATCTCGAACGGTGCGACTCATCTAAAATCAGCTGCCGCAGATTACCGACTCTTGGAACCCAAACACGATCACGAAACGCCCACAAACCTCTGCTATCTCTGCTCAATGCCTCTAGCTGTCCCGCAAGCCGCTCTCTTTTCACATTCTCCGCCCGCAAACCCTCTAATTGAGCATGCCTCAGACTCTCCACAAGAGTCGAGGTAACCTCGAGCCTCGCTGCTCGGGAAACTACCGTTTGGCCACACGCCTTACGGCTCAACGCATCGGCCACCACATTGGCCCTACCAGGATGGTACTGGATCTCGCAGTCATAATCTTTCAGTAACTCGAGGCTGCGCCGCTGTCTCATATTTAGCTCTTTCTGACTGAACAGATACTGAAGACTCTTATGATCGGTATATACTACAAATCGCGAACCGTACAGATAATGACGCCATATCTTTAACGCGAACACTATCGCGTCCAACTCAAGGTCGTGCACGGTATGATTTTCCTCGTAGGTCTTCAGCTGTCGCGACGCATACGCAATCACCTTGCCTCGCTGCATCAGAACACAACCCAAACCGGTACCTGACGCATCACAGTAGACCACAAAATCCTCTGTACCCTCGGGCAATGCTAACACTGGTGCCTGACATAACCGGGATTTCAATTCTCTGAAAGCCGACTCCTGCTCATCAGACCACACGAAAGGAACGGACTGCCGTGTCAATCTCGTCAACGGCCTGGCAATCCTCGAGAAGTCCTGAATGAAGCGGCGGTAATACCCGGCTAGGCCCAAAAAGCTACGGATCTCAGGCACAGTCTTCGGCGGCTCCCAACTCATCACGGCCTCTATCTTCGCCGGATCTACTGAAATACCCTCGGCGCTCACAACATGTCCCAAAAACTGGACCTCGCGCAACCAGAACTCGCACTTGGAGAACTTCGCATAAAGTCGCTCCGCTCGCAGCACGGTCAAAACCTCTCGCAAGTGCTGCTCGTGGTCCTCGGCACTCCTCGAGTAGATCAGGATGTCGTCGATGAACACTATCACGAACCGATCCAACATAGATCTACACACCCTGTTCATTAAATCCATGAATGCCGCGGGTGCGTTAGTCAGTCCGAAAGGCATGACTAGGAACTCATAATGGCCGTATCTCGTCCGAAACGCAGTCTTCGGCACATCCTCATCTCTAACTCTCAGCTGATGATAACCCGATCTCAGATCTATCTTCGAAAAGAAGCTCGAACCCTGTAGCTAATCAAACAGATCGTCGATACGTGGAAGCGGATAACGGTTCTTCACCGTCACTTTATTCAATTCTCGATAGTCGATACACATCCGCATGGAACCGTCCTTCTTCTTCACAAATAGCACTGGGGCTCCCCACGGGGACGAACTCGGACGGATAAATCCACGATCAAGCAATTCCTGAAGCTGTGACATCATCTCTCTCATCTCGGTAGGTGCCAGCCTATAAGGCGTCTTCGCAATAGGCACCACTCCAGGGATAAGGTCGATACGGAACTCGACCTGACGATCTGGCGGTAACCCAGGCAACTCCTCTGGGAATACCTCAGGGAACTCTCGAACTACAGGTATATCCGCTAGGGTCTTCTTCTCTAATCTGGCGTCAACAACATAAGCCAGAAAGGTCTCGCACCCCTTCGCAACATATCTCTGAGCTCGGGCCATAGACACAATGCCGATCTCACCTTGGCGCCTCTCGCCGTACACTGTCACCGTCTCACTGTCTGAAATGGGTATCCGGATCATCTTCTTCGCACACAGAATATCGGCCTGCCTGGCTGTCATCCAGTCCATACCCACTATCACGTCGAAACTGCTAATCTCTATCGGCAGTAGATCGATCGAAAACCGGTGAGCATCTATCTCAAGGACACAATCTCTGTATACCCGACTCACTAAAGCAGTACTACCGTCTACTCTCTCAACGACTAACGGCACAGATAAAACAGTAGGAGGCACAGAAAAATATGCACAGAACACAACAGACACATACGAGCGATCTGCTCCAGAATCAAACAAAATACGAGCACTAAGCCCGTTCAGGATGTACGTACCAGAAACAACGTCTGTAGACTCGCGGGCCTCCTCTGCTGTGGCCTGAAATACTCTGCCCCTGCCTCTGGGTGCTGACTCACGGCGGCTCGAAGTCGACGGCTCTGCTCTAGCACCGCTGATACTCGCTCCCTGTACTGCTGGCGGCGCATCCGGACAATCCCTCATAACATGACCTGGCCTCCCACAGCGGAAGCACAGGGAATCCCTCGAAGTACAAGTAAAAGATGTATGGCCATACTGACCACAGCGGTAGCAACGGGGCTGCTCTGATGTACAAGGACCAGAATGGCGACGGCGACACCTCGGACAGTCTCTCTCTCCAGCTGAACTGTCTGCCCGACTCCCGGATGGCTGGGACCCCTGTCCCACGCTGCTCTGACTCTGACTGGGAGCACTATATCGGGAAGTCTGCCCCTGACTCTGACTGGCTGTCCCCGACCCCTGATACTGCCCAGACCTCCTGGACCTACGGTCTCTGCCTCTATCTCTATCTCTGCGAAATCCCGAACCCTGCCCCTGAACCTGCTGCTGCTCAGGCTGTCTCTCTCTCTGGGACTCCTGGGGCTCTCGGTAATAGCTACGGGACTGCTCGGATGTCTCTGTCCTCTGTCTCTGGGATGGGGGCTGACCCCTCTGTCTCTCGATCTCCCTCTCCCGGACTCGGGCTAACTCTAACGCCCGCGCAAAGGTAGGAGTATCATGAAGTCCGACGAACTCCCGGATATCTGATCTCAACCCATCGATAAAGGCATCAGCCTTACGAACCTCTGTATCCACATGCTGGGGCGCAAACTGGGCATACTCATTAAATCTATCCACATACTGCTGAACTGACATACTGCCCTGCTGAAGGTGCAAGAAACGACGCTCCATCTCCCGGCGCTCATCCCGGGGAATATACTGAAGCTCGAAGATGGCACGGAACTGATCCCATGTCATAGCATAAGCTGCTGCAGTAGTCATGGACGACTCAATGGACTTCCACCACTGTGAAGCCCCTCCCTTTAGCTGATAAGCCGCATAGCCGACCATATCACGAGGGTCGACATGGGCAACTCGGAATGCCGCCTCTATCTCTCTCTCCCATGCCATAGCCGCACCCGGCTCACCACCGCCTCGGAACTGAGGTGGGGCTCCCGCCATAAAGTCCTTAAAGGACCCACCTCGAGGAGCAGAAGAAGAAGATGCCCCAACCACTGTCTCAGCACTAGTCACTGGCGGCGGATCAGCTCTCTGTCTCTGCTGCTCTCTCTCTCTGTCCCTCTCTCTGTAGAACTCGGTCAATACTGATAACATCTCTGACCGGCGGACATACTCATCTCCCGCTGGTCTCTCTGGCCCTGAACCCTCGCCATGATCTGCCATAACTACCTGCACATATCACAAAGGTAAGATAACAGATCGATCACCCAGCGTTATACAATAAGCTAGGTCAGTTAATTCCGCTAAACTCAGTCTCAGGGAAGAATCCCACGGATCTGAACACGGTAAGAGCACAAGCATCCACTGATACTCAATACTGAAACCACAAGCTCTGATACCAAGCTGTAACACCCACAATTCTCACACAAATGCCACGTCAATACAATACACAGGTGGCAATAACGCAATCATCTCATAATGCACATGTCACAGGATTAGCGGAAAACACTGATAATTTAAAACTTTAATACAAAGTTAACACGTCTCAAGTCACATGCTGATTCAGATGCATACACGACTGAATTATCTGATAAACACGGATTACTGAGAGCTAACACAATACAGATCCAGTATAAGATACAGACAACAGCTTTAAAGTTCAGTATCAAAATATAATCGGCATACACAACTCTAAACTGCCCGATCTCTACTTCGGCTGCTGCAGCTGTGACTGCGACCCCACGGTATGACTGCCTGACACACAGAAGACTCGAAAACATAAGCTGGACAGCTCGTGAGTACGCGAGGGTTAGACGCTGCAGGTAAGCACATAAAACATACACAACACACATATCTCGGCACACATATGCAACTCGATGCATAACACAAATCTCTGCTCAAAAGGGGACCACGTTCCCCAGCTAACAGGCCGCACACAGCAGCGGTTAGCTACTCAATAGGCACAGGAGCGACCTGGCAATATCACCGCCGTATATATACAGCCTCATATCTCGTGACTGGTTAGGGACAGTCAGCCTGCGCGATCACATATCGCGGACACCTGCAATTCAAACACATATAGCACGTATAGGGTAGAGAAGCTCATACCTGCGCGCTATCACAGTCTCATACACATATATATCACAACCACACAGATGACTCGAAAGAATGCACGTGCGTTTGAAAAGAACTCGAGTACTCACCAATACCCAAAGTCAACCAAAACTCGGACTCTATCGCTGCTCAGAACGCGGTCGGCTCGAACCTGTAAATATCACGGATCTCAACAGATCAATACAAACCTGACCGAATAACGACCGAAACCCAAACACAATTATCGCAAGCAAACACAACCCACGGAACCACCCCGAACGAACAGTCCACGCCCCAAACCGACCCGGCCAAACCACTCCAATCGCGGACCGCGCCCAGGGACTGCGGCCGCGCCCGCATCGCGGTCGCGCCTGGCCGATCGCGGCCGCGCTCACGCGAATTACAGACCTGCTGGTCGCTGAAAATGGCAGAATCCAGGGTTTAAACCCCAACTCCGATTTCCAGCAGCAAAAGCCTCACAAAACTCATACATAATAATTCAAATGACTTCAAAAACCAAAACCCACTAGCCTAACACATATATATATATATATACGAATTTCAGCACCCATATTCTCAAAACCTTACCTCAAATCTTCAAGAACTTCAAGTCAAGGAGATGATCATCAAACTCAAGCTTGGGATCTTCTCTATGGCCTTCAAAATCAGACACATACACATACGTACACCTTCTGTTTTTGGAAAGGGGAGAAAAGGAAGAAACGTCTCAAGATTATCCACATATATACGCTTTCTATAATTAGAAAGTCCGAACCCGTCAAACCCGAACCCGATATCGCTTTTTCACTATTAATATCAAATTAACCCAATTAAATCCACGATCTCAAGGAGATAATTAATCCGCTAAATAATAGCTCGGAGACACGTATCACTCGGTCTCGACACGTTAAATCCACGAAACGGAATATAATTGGACCAACGCAATAATATTAAATAAATGAGCCAATAAATTAAATCCACGTACCAAGCTCAAATTAGGGGTGTTACAGCTACAACTAGTTGTGCCAAACATATCATTCTACTAATTTAATGGTATTATCAATATTTCTCACACGATATATATCTCATATGGTAAACTATAATATTATTATAGTCATTTATTGTTGTTCTAGTTTCATTTTCAATATTACAAAGTTATAATTTTGACTTTTATAAAAAATCTAGTTAGTTGTGTGTTTCAAAATTTCTTTTTTGTTTTATACCAGGTTATATGTAAAGTGTCGTAACTTGTAAACGGTCACACCGAAAACGATCACATGAACGTCTCATCTCATAAGAGGTTTGAGAGATCTTTATGATTCAGTATCACTACCGTCTAGAGAAATATACGAAGTTGTTATCGGGTTAATTTTATGTCATGGATAAGTTTGTAAAATTAATTCACATCATTAAAAAAATTAACATGTCATATAAGTAACCGACAATTTATAATCATTAAAAAATAAAACGTAAACTACCATAATTTGTAAAATTAGAAAAGAGGTTGTTATAATCGTGAAAATAGAAAATGAGATTGTTATAACTGATAAAATTTAAAGTAGATTGCTATAATTATAGGTTTTAATAAAATTAATTGTTATTTCTTACAATTAATTTAACTTTTTTCATCCAACCAGTCCACCATTACTGTAGTATTACGTCATATATATGTTCAAGGGATAATGATACACTCCTCGTTATGTTAATTTTTAAATGAAACACTAGTTTATAAGTTATAACATTGGGTATTATATAGATATTTTTAGCACATGTCTAATATACAAATATTAATTTTTTTTAAAAAGATGTTAGTAAATAGTGTTTATTGCATAAAATAACAACCTATTTTTTACTTTGTTTCTTATTATAGCATGCAACACTATCCAATTCTCATAAAAGCCACGTCATCACAATATCATAAATGACAATAACGCATAAACTCTATATAACACGTGTCAGAGGATGCTACAAATCACTGCTAATTTAAACTTTCATACAAACGGGTTAATAACATAATCGCAAGTTCGTCACAGTTAACACCCCTGATTAACTAGCTAGCTAAAATACACATTGCATACATACACAAAGTACTGATTTACAAACCCCAAAAGATGCTATCACATGCCGTACTAATCTGAGTATTACACAAAAGCGGATACGAGAGTCTCTATGTAATCCCAAGTCCCGATTAGGCGGCTACGGCTACCGATCCCATTTCCGATTCCCTGAACATGTTAGACTCGAAGACGTAATCTCGGAAGCTCGTGAGTACGCGAGGGTTAGACTCTGTAGAATAAACACATAACACGGATACACATAGCACATACACGGATACACATAGCACATACACGCATGACAATCTCTATCTCTATCCCTGGAAATCAACAACATATCTCAGGTATGAACATATAGCATGAGATCCGAAGCCCTGCGCACACAATCACTATGAGGACCTTCCCCGACTAACGACCGCACGCAGCAGTGGTTAGCTAAAACCCTGTAGCTCAGGAGCGACCCGGCTACAGGCCCTGCCGTGTATACATGCTCTGAAGACTGGTTAGGGAAAGTCAGCCTGCGCGATTACTCATTGTGAATCACCGTCCGTATGGTACTCATCACAGACACCTTGAAACAGATCTCATCTCATGCACATATAACACATGTATATAGGAATAGAATCATACCTGAGGCTCGCATCCTGTCTCATACACGATACACAATATACACAGTAGCTACACAGCTAAGACTCATAAAATGATCTCGGGTTTGAAAAGAACTCGAGTACTCACCTGATTGTTCTAACTGATTCACTGAACCCCGAAGTCCCTGATCTGACTTGGCTTGCTGTCTGCTCGTCCCTGTAAACACGCTGATTCCAGACTGTTAATTCGAACTTAACTGATATACAAAACAGACCCCAAACATAACTCTATAAATGAATCGGGCCCAACAAGCAATCCCAAACGGACCCTAAAACCCAAACAGAACCCGGCCCAAAACCCATCGATCGCGGCTCGCGCTTGCCTATCGCGGCCCGCGCTTGATCACGGCCGCGCTTTCATCGCTGTCGAACTCCTTCCGCCTGCGCCACATTCGTCGCGACCGCGCTCCAGGGGTCGCGATCGCGACCACGGACGACAGGTTCTGCCCTGTTCGTCTTTTATGGCTGTCCAGGGGTATAAACACCCCATAACCCAATTTCAACAACCATAACATACGAAATTGATACATATTTATACTCTTACCAACCCTTGACCAATTTTCACTTTTCCACAACATATAATACGAAAATCAGAAGCCAAAACTAAGGAATCCTTACCTTTGCAACTCAAGAATTCAAAGGAGATGAAGATTGAGGCAACTTCAACAATCGACTCATGCTAATTTGGAGCCTCACGTTCTGCTGATCACTTCAACGCACACACATACACACACTTTCAGTTTTCTAAAACAAAGAAGGGAAGGAAACGGATTCAAAGAAGCCCATATGTATATATTTCTATTTTTAGAAGCCCCGGATCCAATAACATGGACCCGATATCATATTTTTAATATTACTACCATTTCAACACATTTAATCCCGTGATCTCAATTATATAATTAATCCACTAAAATCACAATTCGATGACACGTAATTCGCAATCCCGACACGTATCAATCCACTAATCGGGAGATCATTGGACCAACGTAATATTAATAAATTAATAATTCACTAAAATAATTTCACATATCAGATCCGAAAAAGGGATGTTACATAGCATTATGTTTTATATCTGTCATTTAAGTTAAGGGTTTTCTGTCTTCATTCCACTCTTGTCTAGTTTTTTTGGTATTTCAATGTCTTCTTCATTAGGTTTGACTTTCTTTGTGTTTTATTTTGTTTAAGTTTCTTCGTGATGTTCTTCATTTTGGTAGATCTTGTGTGAATGTAGAACTCGTTTAGATGTTCATCATTTCAGCAAATCTCATTTCTAACTCGATATATGTCAGATGAATGTAACATGTGTGCTTCTTGTTTTGATAAAACTCGTTTTCAGTACCTGGTTTACAAGCGACGGATTTTACAAAATAAAGTGTATGGTGATGTTTGGTTCGTGTGATGAAATTCGATAGGATTTACTTTTAAATTTAGTTTGTTCACAAATTTTGATAACTAATGTAAATGGTTAAATTTTATGTATTTTTCCATCAAATTTTCTATTTATAGGAATTTGACATTCATTTCAACTCATACATGAATTAAATTCCAACCTATACATGAATTACATTACGACCTACATCTCTAACCAATACTAAAAACTATCTTTTACTGTCAATATCAATTAATAACTAAAATTCTAATTCTAATTCATTCGAATTTCATTCCGTGAACCAAACGACACATAAGTGTTTTTAGGATTAGTATCTTAATTCTGAGTTTGATTTTGAATCTGATTTGGTTTATATTTGTAACATCCCAGATTTGAGCTTGGTACGTGGATTTAATGTATTGGCTCTTTAATTTAATAATATTGCGTTGTTCTGTGAAGACCTCCCCTTACGGGGCAGTCCTCAGAGTCTAGGTCCCAATTCATACAATACAATATCAATCATACTAAGATAGGGTAATTAAATTGCGGAAAAATAAAATTACATGTACATTACAGATTAGGATTTAAGTTTACATATTTCAAAAGAAAGTTATAAAAGGGTAACATCTAATCTAGTCATAACATCATACATCACATCAAGTCTACCCAGAACCACCACATTTGCTGTCTTCCAATCAGTACCAGAAAGTTTGTTGAGTAGTGGTCTAAGAAAGCTTCAAAACTTGGATCTTGAATGACCTAAGTACTAGGTCCTGCAGGTGATTTTCCTTTGCTTTTACCTGTAAAATTATAATGCAGCAACTGTAAGCAATGCTTAGTGAGTTTATAGATTTTCAATATCAACATGCGTGTCAAGCGGGGTCATTAGTCTTAGCGTGATATGTCTTGGCTGCCGCTACAGCCCTCATGATTGAGATATAGAATCATAGAATCGGATGATGCTCAAGCCACACTCACGCTTAAATCGTGGGGATCAGCCACATACTGGGCTAGCTACCAGTAAATCAATGTGGCGGAACATCGGAGGTCATTACCAATTCATAAGAACTGGTGAAATAGCCGGGTCTAGAACAATAGACCATAAGGGCTAGTCAAGCTGAATCAATCTATCAAATGTCTGATCAATGATGGAAGCATATGTCTTAGAAGTCATGATAGCAATGAATCATAAAGCAAAGTCTGAAGCAATATTAAATGCAATATGAAAAGATAATCAAATAGCTATCATGATCCACTGGGCAACACCCATCCATGGTGTGCACAGGTCTCATTCCAGCTGATAAATGAATGTCAATAAATCTAACAGTAGCAATATATCACAACCGGATCTATGCATGTTCAATCTGAATATCTATAACTCACAGATCTGGTCTTTGTCAAACAGATATAAAATCTGCCACCTGAGTTATCTCAGGATTTTATCTTTGTCAATTCTGTAATCTGTCAATCAATTCTCTGACCCGCTTTTAAGTCTTTAAATCTTTGTTCAGATATTAACTGAACCTGTCCAGAATTATATCACATAAATCTTATGTCAATATCATCATCATTATCATGAAGTTTTCATCATCTTTTGGTCATAAATTCTTGTATTTTATCTGAGTCTGATATCTGATAACTTGTCTTATCAATGCTATTATTTATTATAAGTTCATATGCTTTTAAATTTTGATGCAATTCTATATATTTCAAAATACATGAATTTCTATTTATTTGACAATTATATATATATATATATATATATATATATATGTATGTCTTATATATATATACACACACGAGTTATGTATATATATACATATATCACATACACACATGTAATTATATATATATTACCGAGAATTCATGGAGTTAATCATGGTTTCAGTATATATATATATATATATATATATATATATATATATATATATATATATATATATATATATATATATATATATATATATATATATATATATATATATATATATATATATATATATATATAGGGTCGGGATCCATGGAAAACCATCTTTGACTGGAATATTGGAAAACCATTTTGAGCCAATCATTTTCATTAAATTCATATATAAAAAAAACAGAAAATCTAATTTATTTATTATCTGTTAGAATATAGTTAGGGGTAATTTGGGTATTGAATTATTTCAATTAATTAGAGGATAATATCCCTGATTTTGCTCCCTTATGTTTCTTTCCTATCGATGATCCTCTTTCCTATTTTCGTGGGTTTTTTTTTACCTTTGAACTTGTTCATAACATGTGCATTGCAGTCTGCACATGTTCAGGCGTAAATGTGGTTGTGCAGTCTGCACATGTTCAGACGTACATGTGGTCTGACTCAACAACGTTCTGATGAGTTTTTAAATGCACAAGTTCAGCAGCCAAAACGTACATTGTTATTCAACAATGTTCTGATGTATTGAACTGTTCTCATACTCTGCACAAGTTCAGACGTACATGCGCAGTGTAAATTCGGTTAATGCACAAGTTCAGCAGTCAAAAAATTATAAAATCGTACATTATCGCGTGGATACAGGTGATGAACATGGTTCATCTCGATATCTGATTCTTCGTCTATAGAATCCGTTGATTTTTTTCGCAAAGATGGATTTTTGCGGATAAATAAATTTTGATTAATTTAGGGGATGAGAGAATAAAATTGTGATCCCATTAATTTAGGGATGAGAGAATAAAATTGTTCAGCGATCCCATTAATTTAGGGATTTCCAAATCTATGTTGTAGTATTTAATATTCAAATTATTTTGATGACTAAAATACCCTTTTATGTTTGTAACCAAACACAATGGTTTTCCAGTATTCCAGTCAAAGATGGTTTTCCATGGATCCCGAACCTATATATATATATATATATATATATATATATATATATATATATATATATATATATATATATATATATATATATATATATATATATGTAAAAAGTTTCGGAAGTTTTGTGTGGGTTTCAATACTATACCGAAACCTTAAAGGTTTCGGTATAAGTTTCAGTAAATTATGGTTTCTATACCCATTATGTATATGTTTCGGTACTTTAGGAGGGTTTCGGTATATTATATATAGCTTCTGTATTGTTTCTGTAACATATTTCTTGGTTTTGGTATGTATACCGAAACCTTTTAGGTTTCGGTATCATCCTAAACTCCATAAATGGTCTCGGTAGTTGGTTTTTATAGGAAAGTTTCGGTATCTCCTTGGGTAGTCTCGGTACCTAGTACCGAAACCTCAAGGTTTCGGTACCCCCTTTGTGGGTCTCTGCTTCCATACATAACACACTCAAACTCACACACATATGGTTTCGGTATTGTGGTAGTACCGAAACCTTATGGTTCGGTACCCACAACTTGGGTTTCGGTACTTTGCAAAAACACACACACAGATCATTTTTTTGTCAAGAACACGGGTTTTTTCACCAAAATTCCGATTTCTTCCATATTTTGATGATCTAATCCAAATTCTTTGTTTCTATATCATCTACTAACTTAAATTCACCATAATCTACTAAAATTTCTTACATGCAACCAAGAATTTCATAATTTAATTCCTTTATTTCGGTTTTTACATAAGAACCGAACCAAACATTGAATAATTTGGAAAATTACCTTAAATTCTTGACAATTGATGATGATTGTTGTTGCTTGATATTTGCTTCAAATCTTATTGTATCAATTTTGATTTGTTGGTGAAGGTTGAAGATGATGATGATGAACCGTGCGTTTGTAGAGAGAGAGTAGAGAGAGAATGTTTTTAAGATTAATGATCATGAATGATCATTATTTAAGTTTATATATATATTTCATTTATCATTTTGAGTATTTAACCCATTAAACTTTTGTATTTTATATCTCTTTTACTTAATCATCATTAATAATTCAGAACATAAATATAATTTAATTTATAATTTCATAATAAATTAAATTGCTACATAAATAATATAACAAAATTATATTATTTATTTCAAAATTACATATTACATGATCGACAAAAGTTAGGTTGTTACAGAATGGGCTCCACCACGCACAAACTTCGTCCCCGAAGTTAGCTATGTTCGAACAGACTGGGATATGTAGCTTTCATAACATCTCTCGATTCCCAAGACTGATGTGAACCCTTGTGGTGTTTCCACTGAACTAGCACCATCTGTATATCTTTATTTCGAAGCTTTTTGGTCTTCGAGTCCAGAATACGTTCTGGCTCTTCAACTACACGAAGCTTCTCATCAATCTGCAAGTTAACGTGTGGTATCTGAACTTCTCTTTCATCGGCTAAACTCTTTCTCAAGTGACTGACATGGAATACAGGATGTATTCCAGCTAAGTCCGCCGGCAGTTCAAGACGATAAGATTGATTTCCTATCTTTTCAATAATCTTGAACGGACCGATGAATCTTGGAGCTAGCTTGTTTCTTTTAATAAACCGCACCACATTCTTCATTGGGGATACTTTCAACATCACCCAATCGTTAACTGCAAAACTGATCGATCTGTGCCGGTTGTCATAATATGACTTCTGCCTGCTTTGAGCTTCAAGAATGTTTCTTCTAACAAGTTGAATCTTTTCATGAGTCAACTGTAGAAGGGCAGGACCCGCTATAGGCGATTCACCTGTTTCGCGCCAACAGGTGGGAGTTCTGCATTTTCGACCGTACAAAGCTTCAAAAGGAGCCATCTTGATCGTTGAATGATAACTGTTATTATATGAGAATTCGACCAACGGCAAGTGGTCATCCCAGTTACCACCTAAATCAAGAACGCAGGCACGAAGCATATCTTCGAGAGTTAGGATAGTACGCTCACTCTGACCATCTGCACTTGGATGATAAGCTGTACTCATAGAAATCCGAGTACCCATCCCTTCTTGCAGTGCTTGCCAGAATCTCGAAGTAAAACGACTATCACGATCAGAGACGATTGATTTCAGCACACCATGACGAGAGATGATCTCGGTAATGTACATCTGTGCCAGTTTATCGAGAGAATATGTTTCTTTCATCGGTATGAAATGTGCTGATTTTGTTAATCGATCCACGACTCCCAGATGGAGTCGTGCTGTCTTTTGGTTTTTGGCAGTTTTGTGACAAAATCCATTGTTATATGCTCCCACTTCCACTCGGGAACTGGTAGTGGTTGCATATCCCCGAAGGGTTTCTGGTGTTCCGCCTTAACCATCTGACATACTCTGCAGCTTTCAACACATTTACCGATATCTTTCTTCATTCCTGGCCACCAATAGTCAGCTTTCAAATCGAAGTACATCTTTGAGCTGCCAGGATGAACAGATAATTTGGACTGATGAGCTTCAGACAGAAGAGTGCTGCGAATTGAACCATATTTAGGAACCCAGATTCGGTTTCCCTTGAGACAGTGAAGTCCCAAATGATTCAGAGTTAGAAATTGTAATTGCCCTTTAAGATTTTCAGAATCAATGTTCTTTTCTTTCAGCGCTTCAGTTTGAGCAACTCGGATATCTTCAATAAGATCAGAAGAGAATATAACTGGAGTTAGGGTATAACAGCACTTTTCAGGATAAACTTTCCTACTCAAAGCATCCGCGACAACGTTAGCTTTGCCGGGATGATATAGGATCTCGCAATCATAGTCCTTGATAAGCTCCAAGGACCGTCGCTGTTTCATGTTCAGATCCTTTTGAGTGAAAAGATGTTTGAGACTCTTATGATCGGTGTAGAGTTGACACCGAGTCCCATAGAGATAATGCCGCCAGATTTTCAGAGCAAAGGTAACGGCAGCCAACTCAAGATCATGAGTTGGTGCACTTTTCTCGTAATCCTTTAATTGCCTTGAAGCATAGGCAATAACCTTTCCTCTTTGCATGAGAACACATCCTAAGCCAGTACCAGATGCGTCGCTGTAAACAACGAAATCGTCATTTCCTTCTGGCAAGGCTAGGATCGGCGCTTGGATAAGTTTCTGTTTCAGAATGTCAAATGCCTCTTGCTGTTTATCGGTCCAAACGAAAGGAGTATTCTTTCGTGTTAGCATCGTGAGAGGTACAGCAATCTTCAAGAAGTCCTTTATGAATCGCCGGTAGTAACCAGCCAATCCGAGGAAACTTCTTATTTCTGAGGCATTACGAGGCGTTTGCCATTTCTGAACGGCCTCAACTTTTGAAGGATCAACGGAAATCCCTTCGCCAGAAACAACATGGCCAAGGAACTGAATCTATAGAAATCAAAATAGAAATTCAAGTTCTGATGTAAATCAGGGAATACTTAGGAAATACTCAAGACATATATAATAGAAATTATACCTGTCTGAGCCAAAATTCACCCTTTTTCAAATATCCTTTTGTCTTCATGTTACAGAACAGCGTGGGCAGGCTGAGCAGTTCTGTTTTCCACTTTGTCTTCGACTTTGTAAACTGATCTTGTAGTCAAAAACAATACATGATGACTTGGAAACAAATTCCATAAAGTGTTTAGCCTGTTCACAAAGAACAGGTTCTGTTCACAAAGAACAGAACACTTTAAAAATGCCCAAGCTGCTCAACAGTGTAGAGCAGCGTAGACAGTTTATGTCCAGCCTGTTCAGCAGACAGAGCAGCTTGGACAAACTGTCTAAGTTGCAACACATGCAACATATAGAACAGCTTTAGACTGATATTGCAAATCATTTTCAGGTTTCAATAAGACATATAACAGGCCTTAAATTCAACCTTCAAATGCATCAACAGGTTTGATTATAAATCTCCCCCTCAGATGTAGAACAGGTTTGACTGAGGCCTTTTGTGCCTAACAATCTCCCCCTATTTGCAATAACCAGTTCAAGCTGGTCTTATCAAAAATCACTATATATTTTTACAGTACATTTGCTGAAATAAAATTACAACATTACAGTAAAGTAAAAGATCAGTTTATATATACACTGATTCTTGACTATACTAGAACAACACATGTTCTTACAAGAGTACAACTAATGTACTAATGTATTTTACAACTAATGTAAAAGCAAAAATTACAACTTATGTAATAATGTACAACTAATGTACAGGTTGTACAACTAATGTACAGGTTGTACAACTAATGTACAAGATGTTTGGACTGTTTGAGTTGGGAGCAAATAATGGCAAACCTGTCCAACTGATGAACAGCTTCCATTCTTCACCTACCCAGATGGTAGATGGACTTCATATCAGTGGAGAAGGATCCTGAACCATCCTTTCCAATTCTTCCCTTGTATCCTCAAGTTCCTCAATTTCACTCCTGATAATCATGAAGTTGGGATCATTGAGCTCCCCTCTTTTATAGAAGCCTCTGAGCTGATCCCAGATGGCTGCTCTCTATTTGCTAGACTGCCTGAAAGAAACTGCAAGTCTGAAGGCGGCAAGTTGTCTCAGATCAACCTTGTATAGTTCTGAGGCCCTTTGGAAGCACTTTTTCTGAGTTAGGGGATCTACAAAAAATGCCCCCAGCTCAGGTTCTTCAATAATCTTGCCATCCTCAAACTCTATTCCTTTAGGCAGACTATGATCAACTCCTTTTATTTCAAGGGCATAGTCTCCCTGTTCAATCAGCGTAAGGAGTAGCTCCATCTCTGTATCCTTCTTTGTCCTTCTGGCCTTTATTTTGGGGTATGTCACAGAGACACCCTCTTTTACTTCTTTTGGAATCAGGCCTAGCTCACTTACTCTTTCCATCAGCTTCTTGATGTATGCCCTGATAGTCTTAGCCGTTTCTGACTTAGACTGGCTCAGGGCAACTGCCAGTTCCACCCATTCCCTGTATCCCATCTGTGCAACATCAGTGTGATCGTAGGATTCCATTTCAGGGCCTGTTGCACCCATCCTGGTGATCTGAAGTTTCCACTGTGCGCCTTTTCTTGAAATGGGAACAGCTTTGACAATCGCTTCCTTGGCAAGCCTTCTAGTAGCAACATCATGAAATTTCTTTCTAGCCAAGTTGTCAAAGTGGAATTTGGCTCTGGCAGAGGGTACTGTTGATTTGGTCACAGAGACCTGAGTACCTTTCTCTACTTCCTTCTCTTTTTCTCCTGCTGATTTCCTGGCAGCTTCCATTATTTTCTTTTGCACCTCCAAGGTAGACATTTTAATTTTCTTTGCTTCTTGGAGGGCAAAGGACTTAGCAGCTTTGGCAGATTCTTCTTCTTTTCTTAGATCCTCCAGAGCTTGAAGCTGTTCATCCCTAAACTCAAAGTATTTGTGCATAGGGAGGCCCATCTCTTTGGCTCTGGTCTTGTGAAATTGCATTTCTGCCTGTTTCTGCTGCATAGGATCCTCAGCTACCGTTTCTTTTCCTTTAGCTGCTGCTTTAGTGACAGCAGCTTCAGGGATTTCTTCTTCTTCTTCTTCTTCTGATAGAATGAGGTGCCTCCTTTTGCTGCTAGGCCTGTCCTCAGGAATGATTTCCTCCCCCTTAGACTGAGCAGGGTTTGGAGAGACAGCCTGAGTAGGCATAGTAGCTTGAGAAGCACCTTCAGCAGCACCTGTTTCAAAAATCTCTGCTGCTGACCAGTGGTGAGTTGCAGACACTGGTATCTCCAGGATAAGAAGTTTTCTTCCCCCTTAGACTTAGTTTTCGAGGCAGCATGGACTTCTCCCCCTGGTGAAGGAGATGAAAGCAGCGACTTCAACACCTTGGTCTGCCTGAAAGACACAAAAGTCCAGCAGGCTGCCAGCAGGGTTTAAGAGGGATGTAGACCAACCAAGGCTGTTCACTAAGTAAGCCAGATTTATTCTTCAACCTCACTAAGTTGGGAAAAGACAGGTTTGAACGAGAAGATGTGTGGTGGAATCAGCAAAGAGTGGTCAACTTAAGAAGATTTTCCCATCAAAAGACGCTAGTGAAACAGCAGAGATTGCAGCTGTGCAAGATGAAGTTCTAGAGAAATCTCGCACATCAGCAAGGTCTGATGATACAGAGTTGGATAGGGAACCAATGATGGTCTGTAAGCTGGCCAAAGTGTTAGGAAGAGTAGAGTTGCAAGAAGTGAGGATAGATGACAGCTGTTGGGAAATGGCTGTCATGGAGGACACAGAGTCCTGTTGTAAGGAGAGGATAGAGGAGAGAGAGGTGGATACAGTTTGCAGCTGTGCAATGAGTGCAATCAGCTGTGGAGAGTTGTCAGTTTGAGGAGTGACTGGGAAGGATTCTTTAAACATATCAAAGAATCCTTTGAGCTGCTCAGACACAGAGTCTGAGATGATGGATGGTAGGGAGTGCATGGTGTTTTCCAAAGAAACAACTTTGTTGGTCAGCAAAGAAAGCTGATCCTTCAAAGGCAGGTCTTTGGGAGATGGTGGTGTATGGGTGGATTGTTTGGAGTGGGTAGAGGGAGATGATGATGATGAGGCTGGTGTATGAGGATGTGATGGAGAGGGAAGAGGGACTTGGGATAGAAGCTCCATAG